>WNWK01000256.1:5000-327500 GCA_009830355.1 Cherax destructor | reverse complement strand
TGGAGTGATGATTGGCAGGCAGTGAGAGGCGAGACATACTAGAGTAGCAAGTCAGTTATGGGGGTTCAGAGGCGTCCCACCGCAAAATTAGTGGGCGGGTGAACATTATTTCAAGTCATCGCGATATAAAAAGACACTCGTAAAGCTATGGAATTTATGGATTTTTTTGTTGTGTATATGGTGTTTGTGAAGGTGTTTGTAGTGTATATGGTGTTTGTGAAGGTGTTTGTTGTGTATATGTTTGTGAAGGTGTTTGTTGTGTATTTTATATGTCGTTACCATGTTCCCTCACCCAGTAGTATGAAAGTTCCTTTGGCTCATCTGTCAATTCATTTTGAGACTTGTACTTCAAATTATCTTTCATTTCATTCTCAGCTCCAGGATTAGTCTTCCGAATCTTTATATGTTTATTCAGGTGTGGGCTGCATGCTGGTTCTGCATACTCACTGAGTGCTCAGGAATATACTGTATACAGTGAGGGTGAGGTATGATTGTGGAGGGTGAGGTATAGTTGTGGAGGGTGAGGTATAGTTGTGGAGGGTGAAGTATGATTGTAGAGGGTGAAATTTGATGGTGGTGGAAGGTGAAGTGTGGTGGTGGAGGGTGAGGTGTGGTGTTGGAGGATGACTACACAGGTGGGCGGCAACACAAGGAGTGGTAGCCGAAATTTGAGGAGAATCTATTACGCAGTTGCCTGAGGGAAGACATGATAGTCAGGGATTGTAGAGCGTCATGTCTCAGTCTTTGTTGGTATATCACCTGTCACGCTGCCACGAAATAAAATACATGTTTCTGAGACATTACTCTTAACTTTGACATTACTCGAAATTACTATTATGATTATTTTATAGAACATTCAGGAGCTTCTATTTTTATAGAATATTCAAGAGCTTCTATTTTATAGAATATTCAGGAACTTTAGACATTTGTGAAAGCTTGTTAGTAAGTCTTTTATAAGGCCTTACTATATCTGTTACTAGTGGTTAAACAAATATACCTCCAAAGTGACTTTCATGTATTATAATGTAAGAGATGATACTGTGTGCTTAATAAAACTGGGAAAAGGTGTATACTTAATCAGTTTTAAAAAATTTTGGCACCTTGCCCTGCTCTTATTAATGATATATCTACGAGTCGTAGTTGTCGTGCATGGGCGCTGTGGGTTGTCCTCTATCTTTCATAAACGTGCTGCTGTCGATCATCCTGTTAAGACAAGACACAGTGAATGGTTGCATGAATTCATGCATGCATGAAGGGCTTGAACAAAATAATTAAAATCCTGTTTTATTGCTTTAACCAAATGTGAGTACTTTTTGCTGGGAAGCTTGTCATGGAAGAACTAATTATATTTGCTTAATTTAAGGCCATTGTTCATGGTTGAATTTCAAGGTTAAAGTTCATAATGTTTCTTGTGTTGAGCACTTACCTATTTTGATGTCTTCCTGAGGCTTTTTGAGGAGGGAGGGGGGCTCTTTGATTTTTGTGAATCTCTCTGGCATTACCTGCGTTGCAATAAGCGTTGAGAAATTTGATGGACGGTTCTGTAATCCTCAGTTTCAAAGTTACGGTGGGTTTTTTTTTTACTTGCAGTAGAAGCGTAGTTTCAGCTCTGATTAGGGAGAAAAAAAAACAGTATTACAGCAATGAAGATTAAATTCCACCTCAGGATGAAAGGTATGTTTACGCAATTATGTGTAATTAAAAAAACTGGCCCGAGTTGGTAAGTGAGTTGCGGGGAGGGGGTAGAATGGTCGAGGGAAGAGCTGGAAGCTTCCCAATCACCTGCTGCAGACAACTATACAACCTCGTGTATTAGTGCTCTACACTGTATATATCTTACTTCTTTTTTTCACTTTCATTCTTTTAAACGCAATATATATATGTGAGAGAGAGAGAGAGAGGGGGAGGTTTGACTAAGGTGCTTGCCGGGACCCCAGAAAAAGGGAGGGCCAGTTGCGGGTGGTCCAGGAGGCAGGCAGGAAGTGGTCTACTTGCTGGTGTCACAGCTAACTCCCATCCCATCCCTCCACCTGATTCCCTGGTGCTGTGGGACACACCCATCGTTCACACCATTACCACTGCCACTACTATTACTACCACCACCACTGCCACTACCACCACCACTGCCACTACCACCACCACTGCCACTACCACCACCACTGCCACTACCACCACCACTGCCACTACCACCACCACTGCCACTACCACCACCACTGCCACTACCAACACTGCCACTACCAACACTGCCACTACCACCACTGCCACTACCACTGCTACCACCACCACTACCACTGCTATCACCACCACTGCCACTACCACTGCTACCACAACCACTGCCACTACCACTTCTACCACCACTGCCACTACCACTGCTACCACCACCACTGCCACTACCACTGCTACCACCACCACTGCCACTACCACTTCTACCACCACCACTGCCACTACCACTGCTACCACCACCACTGCCACTACCACTGCTACCACCACCACTGCCACTACCACTGCTACCACCACCACTGCCACTACCACTGCTACCACCGCCACTACCACTACTACCACCACCACTAACTATACCTTCATTATTTAAAATATTTATATTAAGCCTGATTTTCCTCCTTGGTGTGTAATGTTACACTATGTACGTAGGAGAGGCCGTAGGTTTATGTCCCCTTTCGTAGGAGTGCCAGCAGGTTCGTGTACCCTTTCGTAGGAGTGACAGCAGGTTCGTGTACCCTTTCGTAGGAGTGACAGCAGGTTCGTGTACCCTTATGTAGGAGTGACAGCAAGGTCGTGTATCCTTTCGTAGGAGTGACAGCAAGGTCGTGTACCCTTTCGTAGGAGTGACAGCAGGTTCGTGTACCCTTATGTAGGAGTGACAGCAAGGTCGTGTATCCTTTCGTAGGAGTGACAGCAAGGTCGTGTACCCTTTCGTAGGAGTGACAGCAAGGTCGTGTACCCTTTCGTAGGAGTGACAGCAAGGTCGTGTACCCTTTCGTAGGAGTGACAGCAAGGTCGTGTATCCTTTCGTAGGAGTGACAGCAAGGTCGTGTATTCTTTCGTAGGAGTGACAGCAAGGTCGTGTACCCTTTCGTAGGAGTGACAGCAGGTTCGTGTACCCTTATGTAGGAGTGACAGCAAGGTCGTGTATCCTTTCGTAGGAGTGACAGCAAGGTCGTGTATCCTTTCGTAGGAGTGACAACAAGGTCGTGTATCCTTTCGTAGGAGTGACAGCAAGGTCGTGTATCCTTTCGTAGGAGTGACAGCAAGGTCGTGTATCCTTTCGTAGGAGTGACAACAAGGTCGTGTATCCTTTCGCAGGAGTGACAGCAGGTTCGTGTACCCTTTCGCAGGAGTGACAGCAGGTTCGTGTACCCTTTCGTAGGAGAGGCAGGAAGTCGATGCGTCTTAACGTAAGAGAGGCAGCAAATCCATGTATTCTAGTCCAAGAAAAACACTGTTCCCGTAATGTTAAAACCCAGGATAACCCAAGAAGGACAGTTACTATGGCTTATTTCCATCGGGGGCTCGTGTTCGCTAAGACCACACCCGATCTGCTGCTTTAACGATGTTGAATCTTCTTGATGGAAACAACTGAGAGCTAAACTCTCTACCTCTTCCTTGAAGGAAATCTGATTACCTCCCATTCCCCAGGCACTGTATCATCCATACGGGTTTAGCGCTTCCCTGTATCACAGAAAAGTACTACACTGTTCATGAGTGAAGCAAGCGATGGCGTCATTCTTCCGTGTAAGTGGACGAGGTGCCATTCAGGGAGGCTTGATCAAAGTTAAGGTGGTTTACTGTACTGGTTACCCGTGTGTGTACTCACCTATTTGTGGTCGCAGGGGTCGATTCGTAGCTCCTGGTTCTGCCTCTTCGCTGGTGTGTAACATTACCGGAGCCCAGGACCAACGATCACACCGCGTTTCGGCACCAGACCACCGGACCCGACAGATGGACGCCGGGCAAGAAGGGACATTCCTCAAGGGTTTCATGAACATCCACCAAGATAGGACACTTTTCAAAGGTTTCGTGCCCACGGATATCACCCGCTCGTTATGGATATCTTGTGATTGATATCGTAAGATGACTATGATGGTGATACCCAGTAACTTATACCACAAGATCCTTGCGATACCTTGTTTTTTATACGGCTTGATGTTTATGACCGTGATCCCTACAAGTATGGGACCAGCTAACGCACATATGTATATATATATATATATATATATATATATATATATATATATATATATATATATATATATATATATATATATATATATATATATATATATATATTCTGACCTTTCAATATATCTCAGAACGTAGCAGATTACAAGAACATGGAAGTAATACATAAGACATGTTTGAACAGTGAAATTGGATAACAGTAATCTGTAAAGGTAGTGATACTTATAGATACCCAGACTCCTAGTTGTGTAAGTTGTGATACCTGTATATTGAAACAACCAAAGATGGCATTAACATCGCTAATGAGTGTCACCTATTGGGGCTGTAATGTACCACTTTTATGGCTGTATGTTCACACCCACATTATTAGTGGCGCTACCAAATAAACTAGCCTCACGGCCATCTTATCTCAACACCATTGTTTTTACTCCCTTGTTGACATATATGGATATTTGAGTGTGTGACTTCAAGTCTCTTATAGTTTGTTTTATGACATTAGTGTATGGGATGTCCAGATACTGGAGGGGCAACTTAATGATTAGGGAGAGGGAAGGTGCCTGTGTCCTTGACCAAGATGGAGGGAGGGTGGAGAGGATACATTTTTAGTATATAAAGTAAGAGCGTGTAGGTGTGGAGAAGACATCTGTAGTTAGACTGTTGGGTTTAGTCCTGACTCTTTCTCTTCTCCTTCAGCTCTTCCTCTCACCGGCTATTCTTCGTCTGTCCCCACTTCCCCCTCGCCCCTAGTGGGTCCTTACCTGAGAGTCTGAACTGAACTGAACTGTGGAGAAGGGAAGGGGTAACTAGTGTTGTGGAGGGCAGGTAGCAGTGTGTGGAGGTCGCCGGAAGCCCCGCATGGAGGGCTGCATCTTGGTCGACCACCGCCACACAGGTGGTTGCTGAAGCACAAATAACAACACAAGGATACTTGTATCAGTGAAGATGAGAAACACCAAAGACAGATACTAGAAAAAAACTGTAGTGAAATATACGATATTTGTCTTTGCCATCCTTTTGGCACTAAGCTTATCCTATAATATCAGCTTGAGTTGTAAATAATTGCGGGTTCTTTGTCATCACTAAATGCATATGACTCGCATAATGACTAACTGTACGTGTTTATTGGAGGAATCAGGTGGAAATGTGGAAAAATCAAGATCAAGTTATTGTGTCATCTTCTTTAGGATTATATATCACACTGAATTATTCTTATATATATAGTGTGATGAATTAAGTGCCATCATTGTGCCAACGATAGAGGAATAGAATAAAATTCTAGTCTGTGTCATATATTAGGAATATTATTAGAAGAGAGTTAAACTATCTATTTAAATGATAACTAACACTTTAAGTAGATCTATAAAACAGTAGTATAACATGAACATAGGTAAGCACTTTTACAGGACAGCTTGTAACGTAAACGTAATGTAGACAGACTGACAGATGTTACAGTAGCCAGACTTAGTTACAGATACATGTGGCAGTCTGCGTATACACAGACGATCAAACTGCGTATACACAGACGATCAAACTGCGTATACACAGACGATCAAACTGCGTATACACAGACGATCAAACTGCGTATACACAGACGATCAAACTGCGTATACACAGACGATCAAACTGCGTATACACAGACGATCAAACTGCGTATACACAGACGATCAAACTGCGTATACACAGACGATCAAACTAAATATATGTTATTCAGTCAACAGTGTTGTCACTTTTTTTTAACAGTGTGTTGTGCTGCTTATTGAGTAATAAAGAGGAACAAATCATCACTTTAAGTGTGTCAAAGAATCTTATTAGTAAAAATAAAAGACAAGAAATTCAGAGCAAATGTTCCTAATTTACTAGTAATATCTAACGTATAATAATACAAATGACAGTGCTCAAATGCTTTTTAGGCCTAGTGTTTAGGCCTTTATACATCTATATGCTTGTAAATGAGCAACATGCGTTGCACTAGGATATTACTATTAAAGAAACGTTTGACTCACTCTAGGTACGACGCTAAATTGTTGTGATGGATTCAGAGGCGGGGTACGAACACTCCTCATTTTCATTGACTGCCTGAAAAACTTTAAAGATTAATTGGAAATAAACAAGAGTGAAAATGGTGATATAGAATCTGTCTCGTGTAGGCCAGTAGGCCTACTGCAATTATCCTTTTGTTCCTATGATTTAATGGTATAGTATTTTGCTTTAGGTTGAAGGAGTTCTGACTAAAAAAAATTCAATAATATATATATATATATATATATATATATATATATATATATATATATATATATATTATTATTATTTTTATTAACACATCGGCCGATTCCACCAAGGCAGGAGTGGCCGAGAAAGAAAAACTTTCATCATCATTCACTCCATCACTGTTTGCCATGAAGGGTTGCTTTACTAAGTTATAAAACTGCAACATTAACACCCCTCCTTCAGAGTGCCATATATATATATATATATATATATATATATATATATATATATATATATATATATATATATATATGTATATAGTTCTGCGCCTAGGCTTGTAAACAAAACTTTACAATACCCCCACGTAGCGTACGTTTCCCATCATAATTGTTGATAATTCAGTTAATAAAATCATTAGCTGGGAGGCTACAAAAGGGCACCTTGAGCGGAAGGCCATAATTATCCCACAATGGCTAATACTCATTATCCTTCGTGTAATTATTAGAGCCGGAGGGCAGGGGCGAGGCGGCTTACGTCAGGTGGTGGTGTTTCATATAACCGTGAAGACTATTATAAGTATTTTGTAGTTTTTTATCCAAGCAGCTAACAGAGTTCAGTTCTCTCATTATTGGGTGCTATTACTGTAAGAAGGATCGGATCCATATTTCTCATGTGAGCATCTCCAAGGAAAGTTACTTCTTCGCTAATTCTATTCAGAATTATAATAAAATGAAAATTGTTAGGAAGGAATGTCTAGGAAAAAGTGTACAGTATTTGTATATTTGAGAGCGGATGGGTCAGGTGGATCACCACAGAATAGATGAGATATAGAAAGTTGCATGTTGAGGAATGTGTGGCAAGAAAGTAGTCCTCTGTTGTTGCAGAAAGGAGACTGAATGGAAGTAATGGTGCTGACACTTTCATGTGGGTGTGAAACAGATTCAAGAGACTCCTCAACTTTTCTGCTGCTGTGCTATCTCTATCTTTTGTATTTTATGATTCATCTTTCACTGGCCCCTCTGGCTAAATATTCACTTAATTATCTAAATACAGTAATTTCCTCCACACTCTTTAAATCTTTCCTTCATTAATTTTTTTACCCTCTGGACTACGATGGCATGTGTTGCTATTAGACTGATATTCTCCATCGATTTTGATGGGCTCATAATGATGTTTACACTCTTAAGTTCACGATGTTGTGAAAATTCATTTTTCAGCACAGCAGAGAGGAAACACTCCTAGCTAGATGTGTGACCTTACAGTATCAAGCAAAACACAGCATCTCTGGCATTTCTGCAAGCTGTTTTGCTGACCGAACCTGAACTGGGGCGTTGCCCGAGTTGGAACCTTAACAGGTGGTCTCCAGAAGAACAACATATGTAGACAGTGACTCGTAAACCTGCTTACTTATAGACAATGGTAAACTGTGTTCAAGATTTCTCCAGTTCTTGCACAAGTGGTATCAACGCCCTTCCTTAGCTCAACAATTGTGCTGACAGTATTTTTTTAACGTTATACGCAAAGGTTTTCAAGTAACTCCAACATTTTCCGACAAGATCCAGATCTAAAGAGTTCTTCCCAGTTGAGAATGTGCTGCTAATTAATTCTTTAAGCAGTCCCAGTCAAGGGTTTAATCTCTAAACACCGCCAGCACTTCAAGTTCTGAGGTTCCTGTGTATTGTCAACACTGGACGATGAGGATATTCCCTCTTTACCACCACCACTGCCTTCATATTCCTGTTCCTCTGGTACCCGAATATGTAGCCATCTCATTATTACTGTTTTATTATTATTGATATTATTATTCTTGTACCTCCAGCACTGATGATCAATTTTCAGTTGTAAAATAGTGGAAAATAACTTCAATATATATTTTTGCAACAATACTAACCTTAGTTTATAATGGAACACCCGGACGACATGTAAAAAAAGTGTAAATCGGACAGAAATGTTTGCTAAATGATGATGGGGCAGTTTTGTGAGGCAGGGGTAGAATGTGAAGTTAGTCTCCCTCTTTTCTTTCAATATTAAGTATCATAACTGACCAGATTATCTTAATTATTATTATTGTACAAGTACTACTATTACAGTCAATGGATCATCTGTTATCCCCTAGGGATCATACAGTGCCTAGGGAATGGGAGGGAAAGTATGTTTGATCCGAGAAAGGGAAGAGAAGCTCAAATTCTTTGGATCAAGAACCCTTCAGGTGCATCAAGGCAGGTTTCTCCCCCAGCCCCTTAAGATAATGGTGAGATATAAAAAGCACAGTCAGGCTGTATGCTAATTTTAGTGCAGAATAATAAAAAGAATCCTGACTATACAAGAACTTTATATCCAAATGTTTTACCTGGAGAGTGGGATTGACGCTTGACAGCCTCTCCTGTAAATGCAGGGCCTGTTGTAGGCAAGGCTTCTCATTGTTGTAAACTGAAAATCTTATTTCTATTCACCATTCTAGGGATTGGGTAAAACGAAGTGTAAAATGCATCTGTTGTTACTTAATGAAGATATTTGTTACAAATATATTTACACTATATATGAGAAATAATCAGCATATATATATATGCTGTATGCCATATGTAAGTTATTTTCAACCCAGCGATGATAAATTATTATCATATAAAGTCATATAAAAAAAATCATCACACAACAAATTTAAGATCTTGACAAGTATGAAGGGTGTGCAGCTCACTAGCAGACAATGCCAAGTTAACACAGTGCACGTGTGTGCACATGTCATCTAGTTAAAAACAGTGTGTAGACACCAACAATGCGATCAGAGACAGTCATTTTCATAATAGCACAATCCACAAAGCTGGGCAAATGGAGAAGTCCACTAACTATACTTCGTATACAATAGCAAATCTCTTCATGAGACTGAACCCTTAGTTAGAGAGAAAGTCCACACGTGGCACAGTAGTATTATAGTGCAATATACCAAGCATAAATAAAGGATAATACCACCCAGACGAGTCAAAGTCAGTCCACAGTCTGTCTACACAGGACAGATGCATGGGAAGAAGCCCCAGTCTGCTGCACGGCAGTTATGTCATAAGGCAGAACACAGTAACTTCACACTATGTAGTGATAACACTTATCAGATTATTTAGGAATGACAAGGTGCAGAAATTAAGTCCACAATGACATGATGTAAAGTGAAGGTTTACTAAGCTTTAATCAGCAGGATCCCCTTAATAGACTTTTGAAGAATCTTGGTCTTGTTTACTTCTTCAGAAAATACGTTAATAACACTGTTTATACACGTAAGTTTCAGTCAGTAAGAAAGGAAGGTGAGAAATTGCTTTTAATGACGAGCAAAGTATATAATTTTTTGGCGATTACGTTTTCGTTAAAAAATCCAGCAATTATCTTAATTGATTATATGGATTAAGTTTATAAAACTGGTCAGTAATCAGTGGAGGGAAAATTAAGTGGGTTCCCTCTAGCGAGCATCCGTGCAGAGCGGAGACCACCCCGCCGAATTGCTGCTCATGAAATCGTGCAAGCAGCCTCCCTAGCGTGCTCGTAACGACCTCGTTAATGAAATGGCAACTATCAGGTGTGGCCCTGGGAGGAGGAGGGGGGTGGTTAGGTAGCTGATACTATGTGAGAGCGTTGCTTCATGTCCGCCTGGATTTAACATTATCCCGTGGAAGATCTGGCACTGTCTGACCTAGGAACTAACCCACCAGACGTAGAAACTAGCTGACATAGGAGCTAGCATTAGCTGACGTAGGAACCGACACTATCTGACGTAGAAGTTGACATTATCTGAGGGAGGAGCTGGCACTGTCATCGCAGAAGACTTGTAGCAGAAAGATAACGGAGGGTGCGTCTTGAGGTGGCGTCGTGCGTGTGTGATGAGAACCTCGTGTGCCATGCTATGATAGGGTAATGCCACATCATCCAGCATAATAGTACTATCAGTGATTTTGCAAGGATAGTTTGGCGAGTTATGGAGAAGTTTGGGCATGTAGTGTTCCAGTCAGGGTCGTAATGGTGTTGTGGTGCAGGGTATGGTGTTCAGTCGGTTATGGGTTGTGGGCAGTATGTAGTGCCGGGTGATGGTAGTCAGGTATGTAGTGTCGTGCAGTGGTAGGTTATGGTGCAGGGTATGTAGTGCTCGTGGCAGGGTGGTAATGGTATTATGGTGCAGGGTATGTAGTGCTCGTGGCAGGGTGGTAATGGTATTATGGTGCAGGGTATGTAGTGCTCGTGGCAGGGTGGTAATGGTGTTGTGGTGCAGGTATGTAGTGCTCGTGGCAGAGTGGTAATGGTATTATGGTGCAGGGTATGTAATGCTCGTGGCAGGGTGGTAATGGTGTTGTGGTGCAGGGTATGTAGTGTTCCAGTCAAGGTGGTAATGGTGTTGTGGTGCAGGGTATGTAGTGCCAGTCAGGTGGTAATGGTATTATGGTGCAGGGTATGTAGTGCTCGTGGCAGGTGGTAATGGTGTTGTGGTGCAGGGTATGTAGTGCTCGTGGCAAGGTGGTAATGGTGTTTGGTGCAGGGTATGTAGTGCTCAGTGGAAGGAGGGTGGTAATTAAGGTGTTGTGGTGCAGGGTATGTAGTGTTCCAGTCAAGGTGGTAATGGTGTTGTGGTGCAGGGTATGTAGTGTTCCAGTCAAGGTGGTAATGGTGTTGTGGTGCAGGGTATGTAGTGTTCCAGTCAAGGTGGTAATGGTGTTGTGGTGCAGGGAGTGACTGGCGGTGGGCACCGGAGTTAATGCAGTAACTAGGCATCACTTATTCTGGAAGATCTCACTCAAGGTTCCAGAGCGGACTTTCATGTGCATTAAGAAAGGTTAATGCCACGTACAGGAAGGTCGTACTGAAGGTTGCAAGCCTCCCCCAGCCAACACATACTAATATGGGTCATTTTTCGTTCAGTTGACCTGCCATTAATATTATTTATTTGATCATTATTGGTTGTGTAACTTTGTATAATGGAGAGAAATGGTATAACAAAAAGTTAACACGGTGGAAACAGAGACAGATGCAGTGTAATGAGATGCTTTATTGACAAGATGTAAGATTTAAGGGGCACGTAAGTTCCCCAGTCTTCTAATAACATGTTCATTTTTCCACTATAATCTACCTTGTTCATAATTAATCTTGCATTTGCTTTCTCTATTTCGTAAGGTTAAGTCTAGGATCTTTCCTTAATTCATGGTATAACTTAACAAATCTTTGATGACAATTGTCATCAAAGATTTGTTAAGTTATACCATGAATTAAGGAAAAATCCTAGACTTCACCTTATATTATAGTTGAAAAATGAACATGTTATCATGTTATTAGAAGACGGAGGAAGTTACGTGCCTCTTAAAACACCTAACCTGAATCTGCACTTATTTAGCTCTCTATATATAAGCTCATTCAGGTTTCTCTCCTTCTGACTTAAAAAAGGCAACTGTGTGGGCGAAACACTGGCAATAAGGGATCTCTTTATTCTGTATTTGTGTCTCTGTTTCCCTGGCATAATAATGTTGTTCCCAAGTCTTCCAACATTGAGAAGCTGTATTCAGTACCCCTTCAAGGAGGGCGCCTTCACGCTACTGAAACACCCTTCATCACAAAAAACTGGAGTTATTCTCCTTTTTCCTGGATCAAACGTGATTTCCTCACATTCCCCAGGTGAAGTTTGATCCCTTACGGGTTTAGCTTTTTCCCCAGAAATAATAATCTGATGAATAAAGATACCCGACTCGTTTTTTAAACCATTTATATCTCCTTTTATATCTCATTTATGGCTATCTTCCTCTTGTACACTTCAGTCATGTCTTCCTCTTGTACACTTCAATCATGTCTTCCTCTTGTACACTTCAATCATGTCTTCCTCTTGTACACTTCAATAATGTCTTCTTCTTGTACACTTCAATCATGTCTTCCTCTTGTACACTTCAATCATGTCTTCCTCTTGTACACTTCAATCATGTCTTCCTCTTGTACACTTCAATCATGTCTTCCTCTTGTACACTTCAATCATGTCTTCCTCTTGTACACTTAATATGTCTTCTCTTACACTTCAATCATGTCTTCCTCTTGTACACTTCAATCATGTCTTCCTTTGTACCTTCAATCATGTCTTCCTCTTGTACACTTCAATCATGTCTTCCTCTTGTACACTTCAATCATGTCTTCCTCTTGTGCACTTCAATCATGTCTTCACTCAGTCTTCGTCTTACAAGAGAATGTAGGTTCAGGGATCTCAGTCTATCGTCTTATGAGAGATTCCTTATGCAGTGGATTAATTATTTCATTTTTCTCTGTATATTCCCCAATGATTTTTTATTCATTCTGTAGTATGGGGACTAGAGCTGAGCTGCATAATCTAAGTGAGGCCTTACTAATGATGTATAGAGCTGTAACCTCTGGACTCCTATTGCATTTGATATAAACCCACAATCAAGCACTGTTTTCTTGGCTTCAGATGCTGCTTACCATGTCCTTGTTCACATTCTGTATAATCAAGTTGTATCAAGGTCATGCTTCGCGTCTCCTCACATCCTTGCACCATCTGCTGCATGAAGGATGTCAGTGAGTGGCTCACTTTAGGGTATTTCCTTACCCCATTCATTTTGCTTGCAAAAAAAGCGGGTTTGTAAGGTATTAGAATCCCCTACCTGGGCGACTAGGGGCTGGGATCCCCTACCTGGACGACTAGGGGCTAGGATCACCTACCTGGACGACTAGGGGCTGGGATCCCCTACCTGGGCGACTAGGGGCTGGGATCACACTGATACTATCACACTCCTGGTTCACCACCCCGTCATCTGCTGTGTCGTAACCTCCACCTACTTAGGCTTGAGGCTTCTCAACTCACTCCCATCCTTTCAAGGGGAGTTCCTTAATGCTGGTGAGGGGCTCTTAAGCCAAGGAAATAGGGTTACTTTACCCTTCTTCCCATTCCGTGGCTTTGTATGAATATGCTAGTATATTTCCTAGGGGACTGATCCCCAGGTCTGGACCAGAGGCGACAACTTAACCATTCAACTACGTTAAAGTAATAATGGATAAAACACATTATGTATATATATATATATATATATATATATATATATATATATATATATATATATATATATATATCACTAATAAATTACGTTAAAGTACTAGTAATATATAGAGTTTATATGAATATAATAATTCTCAGCCCACCTCAACGAGTATTGCTGCTTTGAATCTATACACACTTGTTTGTAAGTGCTTCCAGGTATTAATACTCGCTGTAAATGTTTCCAGATATTAACATTCGCTGTAAATGCTTCCAGGTATTAACACTCGCTGTAAACGCTTCCAGGTATTAACATTCGCTGTAAATGCTTCCAGGTATTAACACTCGCTGTAAACGCTTCCAGGTATTAACATTCGCTGTAAATGCTTCCAGGTATTAACATTCGCTGTAAATGCTTCCAGGTATTAACACTCGCTGTAAACGCTTCCAGGTATTAACATTCGCTGTAAATGCTTCCAGGTATTAACATTCGCTGTAAATGCTTCCAGGTATTAACATTCGCTGTAAATGCTTCCAGGTATTAACATTCGCTGTAAATGCTTCCAGGTATTAACACTCGCTGTAAATGCTTCCAGGTATTAACACTCGCTGTAAATGCTTCCAGGTATTAACACTCGCTGCTGAGTCCCAAACCTCATGTGACCTGTCTTTCTCGGAGTCTTATAAGGCGGTATATTTGTTTGTGTGTGCTTGATGAAGCACAAGCTTGGGCGAGACGCATTAAAAGGATTCTCTGCTACCAGTGTCCTCATTTCCACTTGTCGAAAAATAACATAAATGCACAATACCGTGACTGGAACCCAAGTGGGAGCGAAACGTCGTGTTAAGCTGCTCTCTGTACGGGTTATTTGTGTATTTCACTTGTCGGTTTTTACCATCATTTATCTGGCCTTAAGATGCTAATTTGCAAACTTATCATATAAATCTTTCTCTGCTTTAATCTGTTTTAAGGAAGTAACCATTTTTTTTTGCACGTTCTTGTCTTATATTGCGTTGTAATTTATAATTTATATTGGGATTGCCTCCCCTTACCCCCAGGTGTAGTATGACCTTCTCTACTGACGGGTTTAGCGTTTCCTCCTAAATATGTTAAAAATATTTATTTAAATAAGTGACCACTTTATTTCTCTAAGTTTACGTTTTTATTATATAGGTTTGGATTCCTTGGTGACTTAAGTTTGTAAGTCTTAGAATCGACTGTTGAAATTGTAGAGATTTATTGAAATAAATAGCCACTGTGTTGAAATAAATCACCAGTGTGCTGGAAATATTTCACCAGTGTACTGGAAATAAATCACCAGTGTACAGGAAATAAATCAACAGTGTACTGGAAATATATAACCAGTCTACAGGAAATAACTAGTGTACAGGAAATAAATCACCAGTGTTGGGGTAAATCGCCCTTGTATACATAAATCACCAGTATTGGAATGAATCGCCATTGTGTTGAAATAAATCCTTGGTGGTTGTGTGAGTAAACTCATACAAACACACCTGACCTAGCAACAGACACGGATGAAAAATGTGAAGAATAAACTAAAGAGGAAAAACATGTCAGCAGTTAGATGATGGATGTTGGAATGATTATACGAGGGAAGAAGAGCAGGGGGAGAGGGAAGGAGGTGGAGGAGGAAGGACCAGGAGGAGGAGGAGAAACAAGGTGGAGAACCAACAGCTGTTGGGCCTGATCTTCTTTCATTCAGAAAACACTAACTGTATCAGTATGGCCATAAGATCTTATTAATAACCCCGAGGCAATGCGACATCAAAGTTTATATATATTATATAACCCAGCTTAATCACATCCTAAATATCCATAAATGAGACAGTTACACCACTAATTGGACAAGGCCTACCTCCAGGCTGACTCATATTTCGATTCAACCCCCGACAAGGAGATAGGCCTAACCTCCCTCCCTCAGATTATTACTACACGAGGTCGGCGTTAATTGCACAGGTAGGAGGAATTAAGACAGGTAAGAGGAAGTGGTAGAAATTAGTGTTGGTGTTGTGAAGAAAATACCTCTTTGTGTAATGTATATACAATGAGGTATTCGTCACAGTGTTGTGTCGGGCTTCGTTCCATTACATGCTAACTGCCACCTTCCTAATATACGATATTACAACCAGTATTAAGGAACATTAATAATAATATCTTTATTTCTACAAGTACATGTACAAGGTATACAGACCATAGCTGACATCAATGACATACTAATATATAGAAAGCCGCTTGTTATGCAGAGCATTTCGGGCAAATTAGGTCAGTTTTGTCCCAGGATGCGACCCACACCAGTCGACTAACACCCAGGTACCCATTTTACTGATGGGTGAACATAGACAACCGGTGTAAGGAAACACGTCCAATGTTTCCACTTTCGCCGGGAATCGAACCCGGACCCTCGCTGTGTGAAGCGAGAGCTTTAGCCACCAGACCACGGGGCTTGTCACTTGGGACAAGCAAACTAAAAAAAAAAAAAGAAAGAAAAAACACGTGTATATGTAATAAAGTAGATGAATATGTAATAATAATAATAATAATAATAATAATAATAATAATAATAATAATAATAATAATAATAATAATAAATGACAATAATAATTTGACAGTGGTATCATACACATTTGCTGTACAGAGATACATCTTAATAACATTGAAAATAATTCGTGCATATAAAGTTTATATAAATGTTATTAATACTTAGACATATACTAATGATGACAACGGTATACAATACCAAGATGTAGATGAGTAAAATACATATGCAACACTTCGGTATCTTTATTACTGAAACGTTTCGTCTTTACGGTGGGTTTCCTCAGTCAAATACAGAGTAGAATAAATTGGAGACAGTAGGAATGGCGAGGTAAAGATGATGTGATCAGTACATCAACCTTAGAGAAACAGTTTTGAGGTGGTCAGTCCCTCAGCTTGGAGAAAAGTTCAACTCCATAGTCTGGAACACACATAAAGAAACGCAACTTTTGCACATGTGTCTTACTCACCGACGTATAATAATGCTGAGGAAAGTTCTTGATCCAAGAAATTGTAGTTAGCGTTTTTACTGAAATAAATTGAATTTCCTCCCGTTTTCCAGAAGCTGTATGACTCCTTCACAAACTTCTTGGGTATCTTTATCGTAGAATAAGACAGCCAAGTGTTACTCAAGTGTCTCAGTCATCAACTTCTCAGTTTTCTGAACCATTTCTGAGGCCCTGCTGGGAACCCCCACCTAGTCAAGCATTCGTAATAACTCGTCAGATAATATCCAAAAGTTTGCAGCTAGACTAGTTTCATGAGAAACTGAAAGAACCGAACCTGATTACCTTAGAGGAGAGGAGGATTAAAAAGCCCTGATAACGACGTAACAAATAAAGGAATGGAGACAGCGTGTAGGAATAGATTGTTTGAAGTGCAAAGACTAGGGAAAAAAATGGCACACTTGGCAGCTAAAGTACCAGATATACCACGTGGCAGCTAAAGTACCAGATATACCACACAAACAATAAGAAGAACTTTTATCTCCGGGGAATTGGGGAGTGAACTTGGTGAGGAAATATTGGAGGCAGACTTAATACACAGTTGTAGTAATAGGTAGTCTCGGGAGAAACATCTCAGTTGATGAGCGAAACACGGGGCTCAAGACTTAGAACTCAACCCAAACGTGCACAACTAAGTAATAGGTAGAAAAAGATTCCACAGTTTCAAATTACAAAGGATTGCAATTCAGGAATGACATTTGAACGCAGTTCTTCACAAATGGCGAAGCTCTCTTATTTAAAGTAATTGGAGATACTATCCCCTTCCTTAGACCAAACCTACGAGTTTAGCGCTTCCCCATGTGTATAATAATTCACAAATGGAGTCTTAGCTACCTGGATTGGGAACCAAGAGGAATTAATGTGTGTGTGTGTGTGTGTGTGTGTGTGTGTCACGACTGGACTTGTTTTTTTATTATTTTAGAAATTTATGATAGAAGAAGAAAGACAATGACCATAACTCTTCTTTTTCTGTAACTAGAAATGGTAATTACACATGAACTAGGACGCACTTTCACCTTTCACATTTTCCGTCCTCTTTTTTGCCACCCTGTTCCTCCCTATTTCCCGCAGGTCACCATACCTCACCTGAGCCCGTGGGTCCTCCCCTCAAGCCTATCATGGGTACCAGTGCGGGCATGATACATGATACGGGGATACCCCCACCAGTAATGATTTCCCACATGTATCAAGGGTGCCCGGGGTAGGTGATACGGCAGGCGTGAGCATCACAAAGCAGCGGATCCGATCCTCCCGTTAAGGCGATCTCACACTTTAAAGTGATCACTGGGCAAGTGGAAGGGAAGGAGAGGATCTGGTGATCTCACACTTGAAAGTGAACACTGGACAAGGGAAGGTTCCGACAGAATCTGGTGATCTCACACTAAAAAGTGATTACTGGGGTTCTAGAGATGGTCTGATAATTCACTGGGGTTCTGATATAGCCAAGTGATCACCAACTGGGGTTTCTAGATGGGAACACTTGACATGGTCAAGTGTTCACATACGTAAAAGTGTTCACTGGGGGTTCTAGACATAGTCTGGTGATCGCACAATATTGCGAATTCCTCTCAATGTTTCAGAAAAAAGTCGATATTTACGAAGATAATAACTCATTTACTCATGTTGGAGGAGGATACATTGTATTGAAGTACCACTGGTATGATTGTATCTACATAAACAATGTTGGGGTAGGATACATTGTATTGAAGTACCACTGGTATGATTGTATCTACATAAACAATGTTGGGGTAGGATACATTGTATTGAAGTACCACTGGTATGATTGTATCTACATAAACAATGTTGGAGGAGGATACATTGTATTGAAGTACCACTGGTATGATTGTATCTACATAAACAATGTTGGGATAGGATACATTGTATTGAAGTACCACTGGTATGGTTGTATCTACATAAACAATGTTGGGGTAGGATACATAGTATTGAAGTACCACTGGTATGATTGTATCTACATAAACAATGTTGGGGTAGGATACATTGTATTGAAGTACCACTGGTATAGTTGTATCTACATAAACAATGCTGGGGTAGCATACATGGTATTGAAGTACCACTGGTATGGTTGTATATACATAAACAATGCTGGGGTAGGATACATGGTGTTGAAGTACCACTGGTATGGTTGTATCTACATAAACAATGCTGGGGTAAGATACGTGGTGTTGAAGTACCACTGGTATGGTTGTATCTACATAAACAATGCTGGGGTAGGATACATAGTGTTGAAGTACCACTGGTATGGTTGTATCTACATAAACAATGCTGGGGTAGGATACATAGTGTTGAAGTACCACTGGTATGGTTGTATCTACATAAACAATGCTGAGGTAGGATACATAGTGTTGAAGTACCACTGTTATGGTTGTATCTACATAAACAATGCTGGGGTAGGATACATAGTGTTGAAGTACCACTGTTATGGTTGTATCTACATAAACAATGCTGGGGTAGGATACATGGTATTGAGGTACCACTGGTAGTCTTTTACTTGCATAAATAATGTTGGGGGGGGTACGACACATGGTGTTGGAAGTACCACTGGTGTTGTTCCATCTACATAAACAATGCTGGGGTAGGATACATAGTGTTGAAGTACCACTGGTAATCTTGTACCTGCATAAATAATGTTGGAGGGTACGATACATGGTGTTGGAAGTACCACTGGTATGGTTGTACCTACATAAGCAAGGGATGTGACAGTAGTATTGTCTTGTAGAAGTTATATTTGATGTTAAGCAAAACATCTGAGTAAAATGCCATAACCCGCATCTTGTGTATTTTTAATAAACTTGTAGACATATACTACTTGTAATACCATTGATATACAGTACAAGTAATGACGCTTACTTCTCTTGGCGTCCCCGCAAGGTGCCTTGATGCCGCTGAGGTGCTCTTGATTAAAAAAAATGGATTTATTCACCCATTCCTTGGATAGAACATGATTGCTTTTCTTTCCCCATGTGCTATATGACCCTTATGGTTTTATCGCTTCCCACAATTAAAAAAATCTATGAATCCTTTGAGGTCCTGCTGGGCTTGCCCCTAAGATGCGACCCACAAAATTAGACTCGCTTCTAGGTATCCATATTCATTGCTAAATGAACAGGGGTCTGTAGGTGTAAGGAGACCTGTCCATACGTCTTTCTCCACCCTGAAATCGAACTACAGTCCTTTCGGTTGTAATCAGAACGTTTCAATACTGAGTTACTCACCTCTTGGATTCCTTATATACCGGAGATTAAGCTAAAGTAATTAACTAGGCCTCATTCTGCCTTAGTATAGAAATCATAGCATTATTTGTGGCTATTAGTCTCTAAATTTAGCTCTACCTATAATGTCTTACCACATTGTAATATATATATATATATATATATATATATATATATATATATATATACCATTTTGATAGTATAAAGAACATTTCGTTGTTAAAACCCACTTAATTTATTAAAGATGATAGGTAATATTTTGCCCACAATGCATTGCAGTACATCACACGATCCCAAGACCATCTGTTTACTTCTGTTTTTGGGTTTCTCAGGATTTAGGTCTAACTTACCAGGCTCTAGGATTATGTTGTTACGTTCCCACATTATTGTGTGACAGGCTAGTAGGTTATGTTACATGCAGGATCTCTTCCCACGACCATCCTTCCCTCGTATTGTATTTCCAGTACTTAGAACGCCATAAGAAAGTTAATGTTACAACGAATCTATACTAATAGAAGAAGCCATTCCATTAAATTCATTTATCATAGGCAGTTGTTAATATGCATTTAATGTTGAGATTTATACATACCTTGTCTTACTGTTAGGTGATGACAAGTTTGCTATGACTGCTGAGGTCCAGATGTGGGTAGTTAACGACCAAATGGTGAAGAGATCTCAACATCAGCGTTATCAGTTAGCTATCACGATCCCAAAGAAGATAACTAAGACAAGTAGTTCACAAACGCATCTTAAAGAAGCTAGGTAGATACTTTGTAGAGTAGTGGCTATATTCTATATTCGTATTTCTATATCGCATATAAACCGGAAAAGAAATTCATAAATATCTGTGATAGCCAGGGAAGAAAACTAATCATTGTGTGATTTGTTATGCATAAATCAAATACGTAAAACCTGTTTTTGAAAGCAATTCTTCCGAAATTTCCTGCTTTGTAAAGAAAGTTTGTGTGTGTGTGTTGACTTACTATTAGTGACGCAGCAAGAATAATCTCTTTGTTTAAAAGAGCGAATGTACGTTTGTGTATGAGCGAGCCCCAACTTGATGTGTTGTAACAACTCCTGGGAAGCTGTACAACACAATGGGCTGGAATACCACAGTTAAGTGTACACATTGTTCGGCAAATAAGCCCAGATATGCAGTGTAAATACGATTCAGTGTTCCCTAACCGAACCCAGGAAAAACTAGTTCTTGAGTGTGGCATTGTGAGCGTCCCCTCACCAGACTAAAGAAGACCTCAATGGTTATGTACATTCCCTGATGGAACGACGTCACCAACAAAACGTAAACGAACATCACAAAAGGTGTAGAGGGAACTCCACCATTTTTAGGAATGTTTGTACAAGCTATGAGAAATTCCCAGGTAAATAGCCTCTATTATTCTAAAAAAGTTGGAGTGATGTGGTGTTGGAGAGAAAGAGGCCTAAATATTGTATATGGAGGGTAAGGTCGCGGTTGTCTGGGTCAGGGGAAAATAAAAGGAAGTAATGACAAGGGTAGGATGCCACAGAACCTGTCAAGGGAAAATTTAGTAATTGGTCTGATACAGAGAAAAATATTAAAAAAAATTGGTCAGATCGGGGAAGAATATCGAAATTTTGGAGGGTATCATGTGAGATAATGATGGTGTATAAAACGAGTGAAGACAGACGTACAGCTACTGATGATTTTTCTCCCAAGCTGATGATCAAACACGGGAGAGAATACTCCTGTGTCCCCTCCCAGAGATTTATGTTGTTCCCCTACCCTTAAAAATAGTCAGTATTTTATGCAGTATTCGTGGTAATTTATGTAACTGATATGTTCGTGAGTTTCCTTATATGTAAAAGTTTATAACCACTTTATTGAGTTATTGCAGCACTCTGGGATTTCCTTCTGCATTAATACTAGGAAATAGTAAGTTATCTGTCTATCTACTTATTTCTTTCTCTCTCTGTATGTATTATATATATATATATATATATATATATATATATATATATATATATATATATATATATATGTCGTGCCTAATTGGTAAAACCTGCGATTATGGCTTAAATAGCAACTCTATTCTTGCCGAATAAGGCAAGCGAAAATTTGTATATATATATATATATATATATATATATATATATATATATATATATATATATATATATAAACACTTAAACTTTGGGAATTTTCCAGTTCATGAGTCTCGTCTCGTCCTGGTGCAGGTATTATGTTCATCTGTCAGGATTATATCTTGAGAATGATGGTTGTGTGAGATTGACCAAGAACACGGGATGTGAGCCCCAGTGAACAGCACCACTGGGTGAGAGATTCCTTCATCAGGTACTGAGAGGGCTTTCTTCACTTAAATATACTTAAAGGAATTTCATTAATGGTTATTGTAAAAAATAATAACTATAAATATCACAAGGAACCTCCCTGTTTCTATATCAAGACGTTTTGTTTGATTTTAAAACTCAACTTCAGCGTAAACTCTCATTTTGAAAAGTGATGTTAGTTGAGATTCGACATAAAGTTGGAAGCGCTGCCTGCGTCAGGGCACTACTGTGCTTATCTCACACGCCGTGGCTCACCTATAGAATTAATACTACAGCCAATATGAACGTTTCCCAATTACGTTCAGTTACCACGCTTCCTGATATGCCGATGCAGATTTTTTTATTTTGCTTATGTATGGTTTAATATACACTTTTATATGTTTATGTTACCCTAACCTAACTCAGATTTACAAAGAGTATTTGTAGATTTACATGAAACTTTAATAAGTTAACACTGGGAGACTTTAAATAAAATTAACGTAGTAAAATGAGGATGAGTTGCAGTATTCTTAATTTACCATTCCTTGAATGTCCAGTATGACGTTTGAGGAGCCACGCCTCTCAGAGATCCTGCCTCATCCAGCACTGCGCTCCTACACTGAGTGTATTCCATTTAGTATTTTTCCCCTCGGAGAGTCGAGCATTTGAATTAATGTTTCCACTTAATGCGGAATTACCATAGCGATATAATTACACCATAAACACTTTCAGCACAGTCAAATGTGACAGAGTAGATTCCCCAGACATCTCCACATACCCACTTTGTTAGTTTTACTTTTGTTAATTGTTATGTACAGTGGTAGAGTGCTCACCTTTTCCCAGATAGTCGGGCATCGACCCTAGGCTAGTCCTTTGTTATTACACACACACACACACACACACACACACACACACACACACACACACACACACACACACACACAGCAGTTTGAGACTTACGTCGCACTTCACGGGAGGAACTTACCTAAGGAAAAAACGAAGCCTTGTTAAATAGCATTACCCATTTTTATTGTAAAACAGCCTGATAGTCTTCACACTTGCCCAACCGCAGGTATTTTGGTTAAAAGAAAGTGCATCAGTTATTGCATTGGAAGGCATTCCGGGAGCGCTAGAGCCTCCCAACGATCTTTTTTCTTTTCACCAACTCTCCCTGTGCGCCTCTCAGCACCGCCAGGATGTAAACATGCACGCACAATAAACTCCTCTTTTAAGAGCCTGTAATCCCAACATGTTTTCCCAACCTGTCGAGTTGGGGTCTCGTAAACAGGTTCCTCTTTCACCATGACCCCGTCTGACCTTTCTCATGACCTGCCATAGTGATGGAAACTTCACCGGCCAATTTGTGAACCTCGGTGTAAACATCTACATCAGCATCATCCACTCTCGTCTGTAATCGTGTGAAGAATTCTGATGTTGGTCTGATCGCGCGACACTTCCAGGTTTTATCCGTGGGAAAGTGCTTTTTATGGGAAAATTTCGCTAATGCACTTTTTTTTGAGGGTTGAAAGATTGGCCATGAGAGGTCTATTAGGAAAGGGGCTGTGAGAGGAAAATTTGGTCTGAGTTTGTCATCTGATGGTAAACAAGATTTTTAAGGTTGGTTTGGACGTGGAGTACAGGGGAAGATGTTTGATAGCAAGAACACAATACACTTTGTTACACCCTCGTCTTTTATCTCTCATTAATCCCCAAGTCTGTTTTGTACTCACCGACTTATGTTTGTGTAGGTTGATTCTCATCTTCTGACCTCGCTTCTTACGCTACGTTCTCTAGTTTACTGGTTTATGTCTTCTTGGGTCTTATACCTACTCTTGAAACTGTGTATTGAATTTTAGTCCACCACTTCATCATTTAATGCATTCGATTTTGCTATCATTGTGAGACCAAAGAATTACTTCCTAGCATCCTAGTGGCATTAGTATTGCTGCTTTGGCACTGTTGCATTTGTACTAGGGCACTAGTGTTGTGACATTGCTAATTTCATTTGACGTAAAAGTATGTTCTTCCGCATCTTACTAGAGACTGAAGCAATAATGTGCATTTGTTTGTACGACAAGTAAGTCCGCAACACAACAGATGGCAGGAGAGGCAGCAACACTTGCACAACTCAGCAGGTGATGAGCACAACAATGGGTGTCCATGTAAGCTGAGTCTTGTCTTGTTCATAGTTGACTGTGTTGCATTCCTGACTTTTACGTAAATCCCATTTCTCTTATTTTTTACATCTAGAGAAAATATGTACGTACGTCAGGTTTTTTGGTAAAACCATGACAAGCAAAAACCTTTCGCAATTCCTTTGACATTCAATAACGAAAGAAGACATGGTATGATGATACCGACAAGATGTGGAAAAACACACTTATGACATTTATTAAAGGAAACGTTTCGCCACGAGTGTCTTCCTCAGTCATAATACAGAGATCACTAAGACAACGAGTATATATAGTGGCAGGTATAACTGTGTGCAACTGATGGGCAGGAGGTATACCTATCTTATGAATTGAATGTATTCATGAATAACACAATACACACACACTTGTTTAAATTGTGCCAAAGTGGTTACGCCACTTACCTTTATTACCCCACCTCCCCCTCCACCCTCCCAACCCATTCCCATATTTCCATCCTTACCCATCCTTCTTCCTTGCCCATCTTACCGAAGCTGTGGTCGTACCTGGTAGTGGCAGGAGTCAGGTAGTGTCGCGTGGGTGGTGGTAGTAGTGGACTGAAGAAGACACTCGTGGGGAAACGTTTCCTTTAATAAATGTCCTGAACTATACATAATTGTCTTTTTCCACAACGAAACAAGAGTTGTTATGGGATATCAGAGTGGCCGTCAGGTTACCCGAAAAGCCAAGAAGTTTTAATATTAAGCGGTAGTTCTTAGATCTGCAGTCTAGATGTAAGGAACACCAAACGTTCACTAGATAGTGTGTCTGTTGACCGCCAGGATCAGGTCAGTATCTATGACAAATAGATACTGACGCCACAGGTAAATCCTTCTTACTCTCCAATACATGGGTGGTATTGATAATGACGTGTCTTGTATGGGCCAGTAGGCCTGCTGCAGTGTTCCTCCTTTCTTATGTGCAAACACGCAAAGCTGGAGTGTGCCCGTCATCGCCATATAATCCATTCTATTTAAGCGGGTCAATTGATGCTGGTGAAGTGCTCTTGGTTAAAGGAGTTGAAGTTGACTTGAAACAGTCCCTATTATCTCCCATTCCCCAGGCATTATTTTATGGGTTTATCAATTTCCCCATGAATTAAATAATATTACGGCTTGATAAAGCTCCTGGAGAGCGAAACGTTGCCACAATAAAATGTCACATTAGTTGCACTTGTGTCCTTTTACCTAAAATATTAATGTATAATTCATTGGTCATGTATTAAAGACTTGGGCTCTGTGGAAGGAGGCACCTAGAACTCTACTTGATCCAGTCTGAAGTGTTTGAGGATATCCTCGTTGTCTACCACAAGTTTGCAACTGTAAGCTACCAACCAGGTGCTTCTTCAGTCAGTCAAAACCTGAAAATATTTGATGAATTATTTTCCATTGTTTCTTTGAGATGCGGATAAACCATGTAAACAGCGAGCACCTTGGACTTATAACATGTAATTATCGATGTAGATGATAGTGCTAAATAACTTGTTTTCTGTAGAGTAGTATTGAGCACTGTCATGTGTTAGGGCGCTGTGTGTGTGTGCATCTACTTGAATAACGTTATTACTTACACCTTTTCCTTCTGCCTACGATATATATTTTTTTTATTTTAGTAAAAACGAAAATGCAATATATAAGTATTCTGTATACGCATTTAGTGTAAGATCGATCCTCGTATTCACAATCAGCGAAGGGACGACCAGAGTATGTGCAATTTTCTCTCACAAGAGTCTTTACGCCACTGTGACACTCAAATCACATCTTTACAAACATGTTTGTGCTTCTAATCAACTTAGATCCATGTTGACTGATGTGTTTCTACCTGCATGAGACACATCAGTCAACATGGATCTAAGTTGATTAGAAGCACAGACATGTTTGTAAAGATACTACAGGCAGGGAAAGCAGGTTTTACTATCAAACATGAGCTGTTAGTGGTCGTGGTGTGACTTGGCTTGGTGGCTCTTATTATTAATTAATCATTTTATTTAGACATGTGCCACAGGCTGTGAGTGTCTCGTAGCATATTGAGACTCGCGTTGACAACTGTTTTGTTGCCTTTTTCAGGAAATTATATATATAAAAAAATACTTTTTTTTTTTGAAGTCGAACAAAGTTTGTATTACGTAATGCAGTGTTTTCTTGATTAATACTTGTAATACTAAGTATATCTTATCTGGTAGGTTTGCTCCTGCTGGAGCCCCAGCCCCTGGTGGAGTTCTGCTCCTGCTGGAGCCCCAGCCCCTGGTGGAGTTCTGCTCCTGCTGGAGCCCCAGCCCCTGGTGGAGTTCTGCTCCTGCTGGAGCCCCAGCCCCTGGTGGAGTTCTGCTCCTGCTGGAGCCCCAGCCCCTGGTGGAGTTTTGCTCCTGCTGGAGCCCAGCCCCTGGTGGAGTTCTGCTCCTGTTGGAGCCCCAGCCCCTCGTGGAGTTCTGCAGCCCAGCCCCTGGTGGAGCCCTGCGCCTGGGCCAGACCAAGGAGGGGGAACTCAGGCATCATTGCCCAGATGGAGCCCTACCTAGGTAGGGGCCAGGTACCTGAGGAGGTAAAGACGACAGCTCCTGTGACATTTTCCGTGCGGGTGCGTCACTAAGGCCTGGGGCAGCCATTAGCACATACTTCCCTTTGTGGCGTGTTTGTCAACAATCATAATTTTTGTCACTAATCCCGCCAAGAACGTCGTAAGGTCCGTCGACCAGCGACAAACACCCTAGAGCGGACGGACGGACGGAATGTTGCCGCAGACGTATGAGGCCGCCTCCACCCTATTGTTCCCATTTTTGGCCAAATATTTGCCCAGTTTATTATGATCTTCGCGCGTAGGTTTTAAATTCTTGAAAATTATATATACAGAGTAAGAGTTCGAGAGGTACTTTGTTTGAAGTGGCTAATGCTGTAGGATTCACGAATAACCCAAACTTTGGAAAGTATGTTTTAGATTAAGTTTCTGTAGGTGCTGGACCAGTATCTGTGGCATGATAATAGTCCAAGAAACACCGAAACGTCGTTTAAAGGTTTCCCCTCCACAGTGTGAATTGTTTTTCAATTCTTCCAGCCATAGTATTTTAAATTGTAGACTTTTTTATAATGGAAAACAAGGACGTTTTTACGGGACTGAGACGTTTATATGGAAGGAGAGAAATATTGTGATTGATGGTGTTGATGATGGCAGTTATGGTGAGCAACAGCGAGGGACGGGACTCATACAGTGTCCTTCATCCACGTGAAAGTTCCTCTACCAGCCACCAGTGGTCCTTATTGCCCGCCGAGTTAGCTTGCTCGCTCGTGCCACCCGCACGCCAGTGCAGGCCCCATGCCGGTGGCTCCCCCACTCCTGTGCTACCCCACCGCCTGCACGCCCATGCCACACGTAAACATACACTAACACACATAGCAGACGTTCCTTCACAGAGGGATTTAAGACTCCGCGATTATATTATTTAGTTCTAAACGGCTTTTTCCACTTACCAGTTATCGCTGTTTTTTTTTAAATATTTAAAACTCAATATATATGTTGGTAAAATTTCTCATATTGTATATTTTACTACAGTTTATAATTGATTCATGTTACTTATGTGAATTAAATTCGCTTTAATAATTTTCATTTGGGTATATACAAAACCAACTCAAAACACAACTACTTACATGAGAAGTTGGGTGCATAACCACTAGCTAGTTTCTTTGATGTATCTTTGATGAGAACCAACAGCCTGCCTGATCAGAGACTACCGCCATGAGCGGACAGAGGACCGAGCCTCCATTTTTCTTTTAAAGACACTTCTTGGGTTGATCGCGTCTTCAAATATAATATGAAATGCAATTAACGTATCATTGCAGACAGACAACATGATGGTATTACCTATTTACGAAACGGAAAATAGGGTTTTAACTTCGAATTACTGCCTCATCACTTGTTGTCTAGGCTGATAGCCAGATCATTGACATTAATAATAGTAGAGTCAACACGAAGTCACCTTCGTCAACATAATTTCATCGCTAACTTTTTTTACTGAGGTATTTGAAGCGGCGGATTACGGGTACAATAAAGAATACGACATTGTTTGTGTGGACTTCTTTTTAAGATTTTTTTTATATGCAATTACACACAGCAGACTGATCTAGCATGGCTGGCTAATCGGCAAAGATACTGCATAAATGAGGAGAAATCAGAATGGGAATCAGTCAACGATTGCTGTTCCTCAGGGGTCAGTGCTGGGCTCTTTGATGTTCAGTCTACGTAAAACCACATAAATAAGGGAATAAATAGCGAAATTATGACATTGACTACACAGATATGATTGTGTGGCTTTAATAAAAGTGGGAATAGTTGGGTGTGAGCAGCAGGTGCCTAGTATGGACCAGTAGAATTTCTGCTGTACTAATGAATATTAAAGGTGAGGAATCTCATGATCTTACCTGGGACCTTTGTCACTGAGCATGTGTCTATTTCTTGCTTGCTTCAACGTCACTAGTTGTATCTTACACCCACTTAGTGCGTATGTCCCCACCTACCCCTGCTAAGTGCGTATGTCCCCACCTACCCCTGCTAAGTGCGTATGTCCCACCTACCCCTGCTAAGTGCGTATGTCCCACCTACCCCTGCTAAGTGCGTATGTCCCCACCTACCCCTGCTAAGTGCGTATGTCCCCACCTACCCCTGCTAAGTGCGTATGTCCCCACCTACCCCTGCTAAGTGCGTATGTCCCACCTACCCCTGTTAAGTGCGTATGTCCCACCTACCCCTGCTAAGTGTGTATGATCCTACATATACCGCACTCACTCCATGGATATGGTCTGTGTATATCTGTAGTGACTGTGCCAGCATGACACACGTGACAAGAAAATACAAGCTCAATAATAATCCTATCTCCACTGGTGTCACTTTACAATCTTCCATAATTGCTGCTGCTGCTGCTGCTGTTGATGGCCACTTAAGTGATTAACCGTGTCTCCCAGACGCTAGTCAATCATGGTTTTAACTCAACTCTTAACTCCTTAATTGTTTATTGGACTGCGTTGATGTGAGAGGCACAACAGAAATGTACACAGTACTAACTATACCAGAAGAAAGTGTCCAGTACGTGTCCAGTACTTCTGGTCCTACTACATACACACCCTGACACGGGGCTTTTCGGGTTCTCGCCTCCAACCTTTATCTTCACCGGTTCTTCTTTTACCTCACACTGTTGCTATTTCTCTCTCTCTCTCTGTGGTCAAGGAAGACATGAGAGGAGGCGGTTGTAATGGACTAGACAATGAACTTTGACCCGACCTCATCATGCCTGACCTGAACACAATGACCATTGGTGACCTAGGAAGCTACATCTCCTCCCCAGGTGACCTGCCGACCGTGAAAGGATGCTGGCACAACAATTGTGGACAAGGGGATGAAGAAGAAGAAAGAGTCCATGATGAAAAGCAGTTGGTGGCATGTGACTCTTGGCTCTGAAGAGGGGGCAGAAATACCACCTGAATCACAACAGCGGTTCTCTCCCCAAAATTACACAGGTACATTGGAATTGGCTCTACAAAGGTACACCTTCAGTGCCAGCACTCTGAACTAGGGATGGGGTTGTGGAAGGTCCGAGGGTCATTTGAACTGTGATATCTGCTCATTTCTGGCAAGACATATACTGAATGATTGATGATCAATGTGTTTCCTCTCTTTTTTTATTCATAATATCCTGGTTGGAGACGGTCGCTTTGTTGAAATATTATTATTTTTATTATTATTACGTGAGTCACAGTTTATCAGAAATAAAATGCCAAGGCCTAAATACCTGAAGAGGAGCTTCTGCGATCACGTTCTTGCTCCAGTTAAAATCCCCAGAGCCGGCCTAGGAAGTAGAGGCCTAAGTGAGCTACAATAGAACAAGCAGCCCTGGGCCCATCGGTGAGAGAACTATTGTCTATTGTCTATTGTGTATGGCCACGTCCCCATCCAGGTCACCTCGCTACTGTAGGCACAGGGAGGTGCTGTTGGATAGAGGGAGGAGGGATGGAGGTCCTTCTTTGACAGTGATATAAAAGGTATTTTTATTTTGCCAAGACCCATTCCTGCTTCAGATAATGTGAGGTCTCCTCTACCAACATCAACCTGGGGATTTGTAGTCTGGCTGTGGCTGATCTGTGCTGATATTCCCAGTTTGTTGACCTATAATAAACATAAGTATGTTATCAAAATATTAGAGTGTTGATATTAATAATAGAGTCTCAGTGTTGTATGTGTTTTCAAGAATACAAACGTAAATTTAGTTATTGTGAAATTCTTACTGTTGACGCCATTTGGTTATGGTGAAAGCCTGGGTATTGAAAACATTTGGTTTTCTGAAAGTCTTTGAGGTGAAACCATTCGGTAAAGGCGTCCAAGATATTCGAAAGATGTTATGTGCTATTCAGTCTTATGAAACATACGGTTAATATTAGCTAGAAGTATTCATTATGAATATTCATCAAATTGTCGGTATTGTATGCTAACAAAAATATGATAGAGGTATTCATCTTAAAATTATGTGTGGTTGATGTTTAGCAAACCCAGTAGATTTAATTAAGACAACATACCTACTAATAACTTCGTCAGGGAGATCATACACTCTTCGTGCAGTTATAATAATAATTTTTATTTCTACAAGTACATGATTCAGCTGTTAATAGACCTAGCTGACATCAGTGGCATACTATCTAAAAAGTCCCTGGTTATGCAGAGCATTTCCCGCAACTTAGGTTAATCTTGTTCCTCAGGATGCCACCCACAACAATCGACTAACACCCAGGTATCTATTTACTGCTAGGTTAACAGGGGCAGCAGGTGTAAAGAAACATGCCCAACGTTTGACCCGTGCCGGGGATCGATCCCTGATGATTTCAACTGTCTTAACTTGTACATAAAACTTTCACATTAACAACCACTAAGGTTCACATTGGTCAGTGTAATCTGTGTTGAACAGAACACAAAGTTCACACTCCACTACTTCATCTACAAACTAAGACATGCATACCTTAAGCCACACGCCTCTTCAGCCACAGTCCGCCTCAGCCACACGCCACCTCAGCCACACGCCACCTCAGCCACACGCTTCTTCAGCCACACGCCACCTCAGCCACACGCAGCCTCAGCCACACGTCAAATCAGCCACACGCTTCTTCACCCACACTCCGCCTCAGCCACACGCCACCTCAGAAACACGCCACCTCAGCCACACTCCTCTTTAGCCACATGTTTCTTCAGCTACATGCCACATCAGTAACAAGTTACCTCAGTCACACGCCACTTCAGCTACATACACGGAACTTCAGTCAAAGGCCACTCCAAAGAGAGAGAGAGGGGGGTGGAGATATGAGGGTAAAGGAAGGGGAAGGAAGAGAGTTGTTTGTTAAATGAGGAGGTATAAGTGGGAAGTGAGAGAGAGTTGGATGGGTGAAAGGAAGAGAGAGAGAGAGTACAGAGGGAGGGAGGGATAGGTGGAAGGAGCTTGCAGAGGGAGAAAAAGTAAGAAACAGGAGAAGGGAAGAGAAGGAAGCAGTGGGTCGTGGATGTACTGCCGTTGTGTGTATACTTTTACGTCAGTATATATAATGTTGCTTATAGAATCCAGGTCAGGTATCTGCCATACTCAAGCAAAGGCAAATATTAATACAACTTTTTTAAATATGCACAGTTTCCTTATATAATATACAGGACTCGAACCTGCAAACTCTGTATCAGAGTAGCCAGTACTTTACCACAGGGGTTTAGCTCCGTGGTAAAGTACTGGTTACTCTGATACAGAGTTTGCAGGTTCGAGTCCTGCTGTGGACGTAGATACAATGTTTGTAAATAATTTCGTCTGTACATATATGTATGTATGTATGTATATATATATGTATATATATATATATATATATATATATATATATATATATATATATATATATATATATATATATATATATAATATATATATATATATATATATAAGGAAGAAATGACAGAACATTTCTGTGATAGAGCCATCACCATCATCAGGAATCATATTCTGGAACATGACATAATAATGTACAGCTGTGAGTGTATTTCTTTGACCCAGATCCCTGGTGTTCTTTTATTTCAGTGGAAATATGAACCCAAGTCACAGCTAATCGTTGGGAACTGTACAGTCCTATGTGCCTATCTTACCATGAGAGTTTTTGGAGAGAAATGGTATAAAATATCGTCAAGAATGGGAACACAAATGCATTTTTATGCGATCCTTTATTGGCAACGTTTCGCCAACGCAGTGGGCTTGATAAAGTCAGGTATGTCGAAAATGGTATATAACACCGACAAGTTGAAGAGTAAGACACATGTGCAACAATAAATATACACAACTGTTGCACATGTGCAAAAATAAAGATACACAGCTGTTGCACATGTACAACAATAAAGGGCCGCATTATACGTTACTTGTGTCTCTCTTTCCAACACAACAGTTATATTCCAATACCATTTCTAGCACTTAGAATTTTACATCCCCATCTGCTTCTTGCTCTCACGGGAATTAACAAGATTATTTCTACATGCACATTAAAAGAAGGCTGTTGATAAATTTAGGTATCATAAGTAGTTTTAAATAGTAAATTGAATTGCTAAGCCAGGAGTGGGTTTTGATTCCATGTTCAAAAACACAATTGAATCAGGAAAGTTTTCCTTACTAAATAAAATGCTTTCCCTCGCTCTCCTTTCCTACATCTTGTTAATATTTTAGAGCCTTATATGAGATATTGGAGTCCTTAGCAACGATTTAGACTATATAAAAGAAAGAGGAAATCTTTAGGTTACTAAAGAAGCATCGCTGCATGCAGTGTGTCGAATTTAATTCCAAAACCTTTTTTCCGAGATGATGCACCCAGTGGAGCACTTGAGACAGCTCTCCCGGCTGCAGTTGGTCCCTAGGGCGGCCCAAACCTTCTTGTGGAGCCGCCGTCTTAAGCGGCCACACATGTCCCATTTTAGTATCTCAACAAAGCAGCTTTTCCGGTCGACTTCTTGACTTGTGAAGCGAAGTCTTTCCTTCAATTACAGGATTACCACCATGTGTTCCGCAGAGCCTCCAATGTAGGCTTACACGCTCCACGGGCGTTGCTCATGTCTCTACCATCTTACTTGCTTCATCTATATCACTTTCTTTCATCTCTCGTCTAACTGTGGTTCAGTGTCATTTATTTTATTGTATATTTTTCTTTGTAAATGATGTCTTGTTATATGAGGTTTCAGAGATTCTGAAAGATACCTTGATTCTATTTGTAAAATGAGGATTCTGAATTTAGGATCACGGAGGAAGGTACGTGAGAGAGAGAAAGAGAGAGAAGGGGGGAAGGAGATGAGAGTACTGCTTTCAGTTTTATATTTATCAAATTTAGGTTTAGAAAGGTAGATAGAAACATCAAGTAGTACCGACAGGTGCACAGCAGAAGACACATATGCAACAAGTGTCTTCTGCATCTACAATGAAACTTTATAAAGACCATATTAGGCTTTAGTATTATCAGTGTAAATATCACCTAGAAACGCAAGCATATACGAGCACTTCTTGACGCCTACTGGTCCACATTAAAACTGACACAGGTTAAAATGGCGCAGAAAAAATGTCACAAGGAAAAAGTAGGAAGAAATGGCACATTTTTTCCGTGTGTTTATTTAAAAAATTAATGGGTTCTGGCTTGGTTTGGGTTATTTAGGTTAGGTTATTTTAAATTAGGTTAAGTTAGGGGAGAATGATTAGTATAAGTATACTGATAATAATAATAATAATAATAATAATAATAATAATAATAATAATAATAATAATAATAATAATAATAATAATAATAATAATAATGAGAAGAAGAAGATCAAGAATATAACATTAGTAATAATAATACTATTAGTAACAATAACATCGACAACAATAACCCAATAATTTACCTGACTTCAAGATGATTAGCTAATAATATGAATCTGTGAACACATTTATGCTTTTTAAATAGGTATTATATTGGCAGTGTTGAGCATCTCTGGCACGATAATGGCTTTCAGTGTTTGATTAGAAAGTTAGCTAATCGTTTATTAAATTCTTTACCTTCTTTATACACAATTCCCTACAAAGTACTCTCGGTTAAATACACATTTCACGAGCAGTCTTTTGACCATCAGGTGAAACTCGACACCAAATGTAATACGACTCATGGTGCACTTCCTTTCTAACAAGTCTTAGAAACACGACTCTAACTCTCTTAGCAGTTACATTGAAAACTCTTTTATAAAACACGAGCGGCAAGCCTTTTGAAGGATCCTCTTTAACTAAATCCTAAATCTAATCCTATCGATTCAATATATTAATAATCCCTCAAGTGTCCGCGTGCAGGATGTACCCAGGACCCGGCACGCTCGTGGGAGATCCCACAGGACGGGAGATTAGGACTGAAAGAGATTACAGTAAGGACGTTAGACCTGCTTGTCGCTCTGGGAGGAAGAATGTGATCCCTCGGCGGATGTCTTGCCCTTGATGACAAGTTTTTTTATACTCCAGTGAGGAGATTATCTTGTGTGTGAGGATGTGACACAGGAAGCTGTAGCTAGCCTGTAGTGTGTAGCTAGTTTGTTGTACTGTGTAAATAGTTTTGTACTGTGTAAATAGTTGTAGTGAGTAGACAGTTTGTTGTAGTGTGTAGATTGTTGCAGTGTGCAGATAGTTTGTTACAGTGTAGATTGTTGTAGTTTATAGATAGTTTGTTGTAGTGTGTAGGTAATTTGTTGCAGTGTGCAGATAGTTTGTTACAGTGTAGATTGTTGTAGTTTGTAGATAGTTTGTTGTAGTGTGTAGGTAATTTGTTGTAGTGTGTAGATAGATTGTTGTGGTGTGTATATAGTTTACTAGTTTGTAGATAGTTTGTTATAGTGTGTTAATACTGTGTTGCAGTGTGTAGATACTGTGTTGCAGTGTGTAGATACTGTGTTGCACTGTGTAGATAGATTTCAGTGTTCAGATAGCTTACTGTCGTGTGTTGATATATGATTACCCACTGTAGCTGGTTAATTGAAGTATGAAATAATTTGTGAAGTGTGTATATTACTAATTATAATGTATCTGACTCACGAAATCGTAATGACACGATTGCAAACAAACCATACCACGGGTGGGGTTCGAACCCGCGGTCAGAGAGTCATGTTGACGGCTTTGAAGGGGACTTGAGCTAGAGTTCGTCACGGCCATGCTAGCGGGAGATTCGTCTGTAAAAACTTGCATTTGTGGTCACAGTGGTGCCTATGCTAACCTTCCTATGGTGTAGAAATATACCTAGTTGGATGAATCTTATTGAAGCTAGCTGGCCCAGTGGCTTACGCGACGGTCTAGAATTTTGAGACTCTCTGACCGCGGGTTCGAACCCCACCCGTGGTATGGTTTATAATGTATCTATTTGCTGTAGTGTGCGATTCGCTGCTAATTTTGTTACTAATGCTAAAACCTTGGTAATGCTGATGAGATTGATTACTTTCACATTGTTATCCTCATATTGCATTGACCACTAATGACTAAGCTAAAATACAAGAATATATTAATATTAGCAACGTAGCGTGAGTTCCTTTAATTTGATTAATCCAGTTTAATTTAGATTTAGGGTACAGTATTTTGTTTCTGCATATACCCTTATAAATACCTGTTGCAGTTACAACATAGCACATAACCCAAGTTACTGGTAGTTCCTCTCAATCAGCGTCACAATTCTTCAGGTTGCTGTACCGCATTCACACTCATCGTTCGTCATCTTTTTTCAACTGATCGCTTGGTGGCTGTTTATTGAAGATTGATAGTCTCTGATGGGCCACACACTGCATTATAAAATTCAAGGTGGGTTATATATTGGGCTGATAAAATCTCAGCTGAGCGACACATTTCCTCATACGAGTGTCCTAGCCCGACATATGTCTCACATCAATGTGAGGAAATGTTAAAAGCATCAGATATACAGATTTAGGGTGATAATAAATACTTAAAGAATACAGTTGCTAGAGTTATATGTAGTATTAATAAGAGTGCTTACTTGGGTGCACGTAGGGTTGTAGCTCAGTGGTAGAACTCTTAGCTAACAACAGAAGGTGTACTGTAAGCAACTCTGCTTACAGTACATCTGTTGACCCTGTTCAACTAACAGTAAATAGATGTCTGTATGTTAGTCTAAGGTTGTGAATGGCATCTAAAGGATGGTAGCATACCCTATGTAGGGCTAGGCTTTGAAATAAACGGAGTTGGGTTCACAGCCCCTAGCCTGTAAATTAAATTGCGTAAAAAGGGTCTTCTTTCAAGGCTTGTAAAAAGAGACCTTCCTAGGAATTTACACGAGAGTAATGCAGGGAGCGTTACATGTCACCCGGGTTACTGTGCTGGTGCGCTAGTTACCCGGATGTTGTATTGAATTGTGATCTAGATGGTCTGGAATGTTGGGTGTGTTATATTATGTTGTAGTTAGTCTGGAGTGCCGGATGTTGTGTTATATTGTCTTGTAGATAATCTGGAGTGTCGGGTGTTGTGTTACATTATGTTGTAGATAGTCTGGAGTGCCGGATGTTGTTATATTGTGTTGTAGATAGTCTGGAGTGCCGGATGTTGTTATATTGTGTTGTAGATAGTCTGGAGTGCCGGGTGTTGTGTTATATTGTCTTGTAGATAATCTGGAGTGCCGGGTGTTGTGTTATATTGTGTTGTAGATAGTCTGGAGTGTCAATTCTGTGTAATGATGTACTGTAGATGATCTGCTACTACAGGTGGTTCCACTAATATTATAGCTGGTGGTACTACTACTGTTGTCAGTTCTCTGAACCATTTATCTACAATACTACTACTATTGCTACAGCTGCATTACTGTCACTGAACACCCCCACCACGTGTCTTACAGAACCTGACACTCATGTCAGTCTACACAGAAGGGTTACTGGTGTTCTTGTCACCCAGAACCTTAGACTCATGTCAGTCTACACTGGATGATTACTGGTGTTCTTGTCACCCAGAACCTTAGACTCATGTCAGTCTACACTGGATGGTTACTGGTGTACTTGTCACCCAAAACTTTAGACTCATGTCAGTCTACACTGGAGGGTTACTGGTGTTCTTGTCACCCAGAACCGGACACTCAGGCCAGTCTACACTGGAGGGTTACTGGTGTTCTTGTCACCCAGAACCGGACACTCAGGTCAGTCTACACTGGAGGGTTACTGGTGTTCGTGTCACCGTCGACTCTGTCTGTTACTCCCTGGATGCGTCACCTCAACTCCTTCACATCTCATTTGCTTCTGGAAATGTTTTTGTTTGAATTGTCCCCCGAATTCCTGGTTGAGGGCTGATCCCATTGTACTGGGAGATAGGGCGTGGATGGTGGACTGTGGGAGGGAGTGGCAAGGGGCGAGAGAGAGAAAAAGAGAGATAGATAGATAGAAGAGAGAGAGAGAGAGAGAGAGAGAGAGAGAGAGAGAGAGAGAGAGAGAGAGAGAGAGAGAGAGAGATTTGCACTTACAAGTTTCGATTTTCACTCTTTTCCAATACTCTGCTTGGGTACAAAAATAAGTTCACTGTTGGTGATCCCATGGACACCACCACCGCTGCTCCTCCGTCAGAGTGCTGTTAGTGGCCCTCTGGGATAAGATGAGCGATGACCTCCGAATAAGCGACCTTAATGGCGAGTCAAAAGTGAATGAAAGGAGAGCGGTGAGCGTCTTTGAAAGATAAAAACGGGATGGGGATGGGGGGAAGGGTGAATGTTGGAGGTAATTTAGAGATGCCAAGTTTGATGGTAATAATTCAAGAGTCCCCGGGTATCAGAGTTGGAATCCAGATGCTTATCATTGGATGGGAAGGATGCTGAGACTCTTGCCACGGGAGGATGCTGAGACTCTTGCCACGGGAGGAGACGTGGGGAGACTATTTATCCTTAAAATATACCACAGCCATGCTCGTCGAAACTTAACCCAACCTGGACGTTAAGACCACACCAGACCTTGTTACTAGGACCACACCAGACCTTGTTACTAGGACCACACCAGACTTTGTTACTAGGACCACACCAGACCTTGTCACTAGGACCACACCAGACCTTGTTACTAGGACCACACCAGACCTTGTCACTAGGACCACATCCGACTTGGCCGTTAGGACCGTATGCGATCTGGTCAAGACCACACCACATTTGGTCATCATCACCACACCACACCAGGTCATCATCACCGCAGCACACCTGGTCATCATCACTACACTGGTAGGCCAGTTATAAGATCAAGGGCTACGTAATGTTTCTTTTTAAGAAAATCCGTGTACCTTTCCCCTCCTCCAAAACAAGATGAGACATAATCACGAAATAAATTATTTCATGGCATATATAAGGTGGACGAGGAATGAAGGTTTAGTTTAGCATGGAAAGGATCAGGACGAGTGTCACATGGGATCTGAGCACACATAACACAGTCGAATATTTTTTTTTGTAATTGCAGGGCAGTAAAGATGTGTAAGAAACTGGAGCAGTGTTATAGCTTAGAGACGGGGCCAGATGGTATAGCTGGAACTTAATATCCATGTACTTGATAAGATAAATATAACCAGGTAATTTTTTTCTCTCTCTCTCTAATCTAATTTTTCTCTCTCTGATCTAAAAATATTTTGAAAGTTTGATATATAATCTCAAAACGAGAAAGAGACAAAAGTACCCTAGTCTTAAAAGGACAAGAAACTCTATATATAAATGACTACAATTAATGGAGCTCCTGTAAAGGATTCCGAAGACAACTCCTTTGAAGGAGCGCCTGCCATACATTCCTCCTGCCCCGCGCCGGTGATATTATCTAAATCGCCGGAGAAGAGAGATGGAGCCGGATAAGGGAGGAGATGGAGAGATAGCGAGTGTCCGGCCCGCCCGCTCCTACAGAACATGTGTCAGATGGAAGATGGAGATGAAGAGATAGTCGAGGAGAGAGAAATAAGAGGGAGATGGTTCAGCATTCCACCCTCGGGATCAAAAGGGATTCTGCGATGCCCAAAAGGGGATACGGGGTATAATTCCCTCCAGTTCTAAAGGGATTTCTGATACTATTTTGGGAGTCTTGTTTTATCGTGTCCTCGCACAAAGCATTTCTCACACTCCCGAGGTGCGTCTCTACACGTGTTTATCTTTTTCATTCTCAGGACCGATGAAGTCCCTGGTGGGCGAAACATCTTCCAAATAAATGCCATAAACCGCTTATCGTGTCTTACATCCTCAGGACCCTTCATTTCATCTGAAAGGTTTCCCCGAGTAGAAGAATCGATTTTAGTCAAATTGTAACTAATAATAGGACTATGAAACAGGTTAAAAAATAACCTAAACATGAAAATTATTCCATTGCATTACCATAGCCACTAAACAAGTGAGCAGCGGTGCAGTTTACACTTAATCACTTCCCTGACAGTAATAGAAGTTTTAGAATCACTTAAGTGTGAGGTAATAAGGATGATTAGTTTCTACATTTTGAATAATATAATAATAATAAGTATTAGTATCTTCATAATCATCATCATCTTCATCACTACTGATTTTTAAATTAAAAATAATGGTAGTAGTATTTGGTGTTACAAAAATCATTGTTCGTTACTTATGAATTAATAACATTTCTTCAGGATTTATATTTACATCTGAGTATTGTGATATTGTGTACTGGCGATAAATGTGCTTAGGAGTACTGCATTTGAACAACGGGTGGCAGGTATCAACAGTTTGATCGATTAAGCCAGCAACTAGGATGTCTGGTCTGGGACCGGGCCGCGGGGGCGGTGACCTCCGGAAGAAACTACAGGTAACCTTCAGGTGATGTGACGTCAGTGTGTTTGGGGGATAGAATGTCTACTGCAGTGGTAATGGTCATGTGCTAGGCCACGGTAATAATAATAATAATAATATCTTTGTTTTCTACAAGTACAAGGTATACAGGCCTAGCTGACATCAATGACATACTACTATATAGAAAACCACGGGCAAATTAGGTCAGTTTTGTCGCAGGATGCGACCCATACCAATCCACTAACACCCAGGTACCCATTTTACTGATGGGTGAGCATAGACAACCGGTGTAAGGAAACACGTCCGATGTTTCCACCGATTCGCCGGGAATCGAACCCGGACTCTCATCGTTTGAAGCGAGAGCTTTTGCCACCAGGCCACGGGGCACGGGTACCCTAATCTTCCCTCATTATTATATACACGGGCAAGTGCTGAACCCGTAGGAGTCATACAAGACCTGCGAACAGGAAAGTAATCAAATTTGATTCGAAGAAGAGAAGGGTAGCGCCATGTCCTTTGATCAAGAGTCCTTCACCCTGAGGGTAACCTTTCCTGGTGTTGCTGGTATAAGCTCTACTGGAGAATTATGGTTACGTCTACCTAATATTAAGTGTTTAATGCTAAATTACAAGTTAGCTCTCCCTGGGAGCCGTGAAGAGGACAGTTCATCCTTCACGCGAAAACAAGTCGTCTTGGCTTGATTTTTAGTTCCTGGTGAAATGTACTGATTGACTTGTTATGGAAACTGTATATTCAGGGTTAGGGATCTGCGGCTTCATCACTACAAGTTGTCTGCCTACCAGACTTTTGTGTGTGTGTGTACTCACCTAATTGTGGTTGCAGGGGTCGAGACTCAGCTCCTGGTATGGTTCCTGCCTCCACTATATTTTCTCTAGTCCATTCCACTTCCTGACTACTCTGTGGCTGAAGAAATGTTTCCTGACATCCCTTTGACTCATCTGAGTCTTCAGCTTCCAGTTGTGTCCCCTTGTTTCTGTGTTCCCTCTCTGAAACAACCTGTCACTATCTACCTTGTCAATTCCCCGCAGTATTTTGTATGTCGTTATCATGTCTCCTCTGACCCTTCTTTCCTCCAGTGTTGTTAGTCCTATTTCCCTCAACCTTTCTTCATAAGACAGACCCCTGAGTTGTGGAACTAACCTTGTCGCAAACCTTTGCACTTTCTCTAGTTTCCTTACGTGCTTGACCAGGTGTGGGTTCCAGACTGGTGCTGCATATTCTAGTATGGGCCTGACGTACACGGTATACAGTGTCTTGAACGATTCCTTGTTAAGGTAACGGAACGCTAATCTAAGGTTTGCCAGACGCCCATATGCTGCCGCAGTTATCTGGTTGATGTGTGCCTCCGGAGACGTGCTAGGCGTTATACTCACTCCAAGGTCTTTCTCCTTTGCCGAGGTTTGTAGCCTTTGTCCGCCTAGCTTGTACTCTGTCAGCGGTCTTCTTTGCCCTTCTCCGATCCTCATGACTTTGCATTTGGAGGGATTGAATTCGAGAAGCCAACTGCTAGACCAGATGTCGAGCTTGTCCAGGTCTGTTTGCAGCCCTGCCTGGTCCTCTTCCGATGTGATTCTCCTCATTATTTTCACATCATCCGCGAATAGAGACACTTCTGAGTCTATCCCGTCCGTCATGTCATTTACATATACCAGGAATAACACTGGTCCTAGGACTGACCCCTGCGGTACACCGCTCGTCACAGGCGCCCACTGTGATACCTCACCACGCACCATGACCCGTTGTTGCCTCCCTTTGAGGTATTCCCTGATCCAGTCCAGTGCCCTTCCTGTTATACCTGCTTGTTCTTCCAACTTCTTTACTAATCTCATGTGAGGAACTGTGTCGAAGGCCTTCCTGCAGTCCAGGAAAATGCAATCAACCCACCCTTCTCTCTCCTGCCTTACCTCTGTTACTTTATCATAGAACTCTAGGAGGTTTGTTACACAGGATTTGCCTTCCCGGAATCCATGCTGTCTGGTGTTTATTATCCTGTTCCGCTCAAGGTGTTCCACCATTCTTTTCCTGATGATTTTCTCCAGGACTTTGCACACTATACATGTAAGTGACACCGGTCTATAGTTTAGTGCCTCTTTTCTGTCTCCTTTTTAAAAATGGGGACTACGTTGGCCTTCTTCCATACCTCAGGTAGCTGCCCAGTTTCAAGGGATGTGTTGAATATTGTGGTAAGTGGCACACTCAGTACCTCAGCTCCTTCCCGAAGAACCCACGGGGAGATATTATCCAGACCCATCGCCTTTGAGGTATCGAGGTCACTGAGTAACTGCTTCACTTCCTCCTCAGTTGTGTGTATGCCCTCTAGCACTTGGTACATCCCTTGTTGGTGATGAACCATGTCCTGTCTACCCAGCTGCCTTCCTTCCTCCATTGTGAATACTTCCTTAAACCTCAAGTTGAGCTCCTCACATACCTCTTGATCATTACTTGTGAGTTCCCCATCTTCTCTCCTCAGCCTTATCACCTGGTTTTTGACTGTTGTCTTCCTTCTGATGTGACTGAACATCAGTTTCGGGTCGGACTTAACTTTCGATGCTATGTCGTTTTCGTACTGTTTCTGGGCCTCCCTCCGTACTTGTGCATACTCGTTTCTAGCTCTTCTACTAATCTCTTTGTTTACTTGGGTTCTTTGCCTTCTGTACCGTTTCCTTCTGTGTGTGTGTGTGTGTGTGTGTGTGTGTGTGTGTGTGTGTGTTTGTGTGTGTTTGTGTACTCACCTATTTGTGGTTGCAGGGGTCGATTCATAGCTCCTGGCCCCGGTGTGTGTGTGTGTGTGTGTGTGTTTGTGTGTGCGTGCGGCCGTGCGTGTGTGAGAAATGAATATAATTTGATCCTAATTATACTTTTCAACGAATTTTTAATTTTCTCCGGAGTTCTTCGTGCACCCCTCGCTGTTGATCCTCTTCCAGGAACCATCACCCATGCTTGAAGGAGCAGTATTATCATTCTGGACAGTGTTTTAGTGCTCCTAACTTTTATTCCAGGAACCATTGCCCATGGTTTCCAGGAACACTGGTTTGTCCTAACTCATTGTTTAATGGTCCATGACCTGTATTCCCAGAACCACCTCCTGCGGTTTCAGTGAAAACTCTCTTCTCCCTTCCCCGTGCTCTGGTCTTTTGCAACTATTGAAGTTGCACCACCTCTGCTTATTGCAGGGATTGCTGGAAGATGTGTAGCACACACACACACACACATACACAGCATGTTCCAGAGAGGAGACACAGAAACAAGGGGTCACAACTGGAAGTTGAAGACTCAGATGAGTCAAAGGGATGTTAGGAAGTATTTCTTCAGCCATAGAGTAGTCAGGAAGTGGAATAGTCTAGCAAGTGATGTAGTGGAGGCAGGAACCATACATAGCTTTAAGACGAGGTATGATAAAGCTCATGGAGCAGGGGGAGAGAGGACCTAGTAGCGGTCAGTGAAGAGGCGGGGCCAGGAGCAAAGTATCGACCCCTGCAACCACAATTAGGTGAGCACAGATAATGTGGCACTAAGCTCTAATGTTTCTTTTTTCATCTTCCATTACAATATTTACGTTCCTGCTCACTGGACCGTCTACACTGTAATTACTTCACCGTAGTTTTCACCCCAGCTGTGTGTGTGCTTATATGACTGGTTGTCTTTGCTGGGGTTCAGTTTCACCTCTTTAACTACAATCACCGGCATTATTGGTTCGTGGCCTCTGAGGTACTATAATACCTACAGTATTCTTGAAACCGTATATGGAGTTTTCCTCCACAACATTTTTTTCACTACAGTACCTTATTCTACTTATTGCCCACCTTGACACTGAAAAAAGTTTCCTAATATCCCTGTGATTCATTTGTTATTAGTCTCCATATATTTTCCCCTCACCCCTGTTTTTCGCATTTCACTCCGTTCATTCAAATTTTCTGGGATATCTTGCACGTCGTAATCATGTCTCCCCTGAGTCTTCTCTTATAACATCACTAGGTTCAATTACTTTAGTCTGTGGTCACAGCTCGATCTCCTATGCTCAAAGACTAGTCTTGTTGTACACCTTTTGACCTCCAGTTAATGAATTTGTTTGAGTAGTTATGGCTCTTGCAGACTGTAAGCATCTTTCTCCCCCCCTCTCTCTCTCTCTCTCTCTCTCTCTCTCTCTCTCTCTCTCTCTCTCTCTCTCTCTCTCTCCCTCTCCTCATCTTGAGTTATCTTACCTTTCTGTGCACATTCGCTGTGTGAAACTGAGTAAATAATTGAATGCCGAATCTTAAGATCGCAATAAAAATAGCAGTATTGTGAAGATGTAAACAGAGTTTTCACTTTAAAGGGAAGTTCGACTTGAAAAACTTGACATATTTAGTAGAATAAAAACATACCTAAACATTGACAACATTCCTGGCGTGAGGAACCAAAACTTGTTCTTTCTTGATGAGGTGATTAAGGCAGTTACTTTACGCCATCAGACTGTGTTGGGTAATTAGCCAGCATATAAATAACTCCACCTTAAGAGTGCTCCAAGAAGCACTCAGTATACTGGGAGTTGTGCGGCCCATCTGCTCTCCTGTGGGATGGTCAGGACTCTCGCTCCTATAGGAAGCAAACGTTCGGGTTGGAATCCTTGTGTGTAAGAGTCCCTGCATCAGGAGGGGTCGATTATTAGGCTGGTGCTTCCTTGTAGTCAGGTGTTGGGCGGACATAGCGGACATTCTCAGACAAGTTAGTCCAGGGCAGAGAAGGCAAGGGAACAGAGAAGAGCCTGTAAGGAAATTAAGAGGAGATAAAATATAAATACTCCTTATACACATACATCTTCGGTGTGTGCACTCACCTATATGTCTGCATGGAGGTTATTCCAGGGGTCAACGCCCCCGCGGCCCGGTCCATGACCAGGCCTCCCGGTGGATCAGGGCCTGATCAACTAGGCTGTTACTGCTAGTCGCACGTAGTCCAACGTTCGATCCACAATCCGGCTGATCCGGCACTGACTTTATGTATCTGTCCAGCTCCCTCTTGAAGACAACCAGGGGTCTATTGGTAATTCCTCTTACGGTTGGTGGGAGGCTGGTTCGTGGTTGCAGGGGTCAAGTCACAGCTCCTGACTCTGCCTCTTGGCTAATGTGTTCTTGTGTTTCTGCGTGTGTGTATGTGTGTGTGGCTCAGTGGTGCAGTGATGGGCCTGCTACAGGCAAGGATGGCGGTTCGAGTCCTCGTCCATTCTTTGTTTACTAATTGATACATTGAATGTGTGTATGTATATATATATATATATATATATATATATATATATATAGATAGATAGATAACAACTCAGAGCTACATGTCAAATACTTTGTCCAGCTCCCCGGCAGTGGGCCGCGTGCCCAGAATGCTGCAGGCATTTTCCCTCTGGATTGCCACACTGAGTCTCTGAAAGAGGAAACTGGTCGCCCTGTGGTCCTTGGTTTCTATGATGAGTTTTTCACCCAGCTCTTTGAGAAACTTTAGAGCAGTGGTTGGATCAAGAGGCGGGTAGCTGCTGGAGCTTGAATAGTCACAACTAGCGTGGCTTATCAGCCATGGTGAGCTAGCACACTGCCTGCTACATAGTAGGAAGGCTCTCTTATTTTTATTCCAGAGTTTAATGTTGTTTAACCAATGCATGGACATTAATAAGTTTACAGTGAAAATAAGTTTACAGTGAAATTTATGTATCGGAGCAAACTTAATGATGATTGTCACAACGTTGAGTATTATAGGTCACAATACCGTAGCTGGAACAAATTCCAACAAGCCCACAAATTGAAATTGAAAATTGGAGGACGTTTCGATCCGTCATGGATCATTATGAGGTCGTGAGTGCGTAGAAGCAAGGTGAAACTCTGAAGGTCACAGTTGTGGAAGATGAGAGAGTCAAGGTCAGGTTAAGTTACGTGTGAACAGAACATTACAGAGTGAACTGGAAGACCAACTCATCTACACAACAACCTTAGGGCTAACAAGCATGTTTGGGATGGCCAATATAAGAAAACTGTGCTTGTGAAGGTTAAGTGAGGCAAGCAAACTTGGAAGAGGATCACGTGATGTGATGACTGGAGTCCCTAACATGACAGAAAATAACATTTGTCAGTGCTAGCAAACTCTTATGCCTTGTGAGAGTTGGGTCAAGGAAGGTAATCAGATTTGATTCAAGGAAGAAGAGAGTAGCAACAGTTCTTTGCATTAAGAGCTCTTGGTTGGTTGGTTAATGGGGTTTAAAGCCCATCGACTGCACGAGGGTTATTAAGGCTGATGATGGTACAAACATGTCACTTTTTTTTATCATGTCCATTATATTATACATTCACGGGAGAGCGCTAAACTCTAAGGGTCATACAGCGCCTGGGAAAATGGAAGGCATTCAGGTTCGATTCAAGGAACTGGAACACAGTTTCAATGCCTTAGATTAAGAGCCCCTCTCCAGCATCAAGGAACCTCCCTTGAGGGATATGTAGGAACACAAGTTTGTCCCCAATGTCGGCAAGTTTCACTTCAAGGGAAGAATGTAGAGGGAATACCTTGATACTAGTAAAGTGCTCTTGATTCAGTGATTTAGAGATACGCTCCTCTTCCTAGGATCGAATCTGATTTTCTCACATTTCCCGAGGCAGTTATGTACCTATGACCTGTTTTGGGGTTTTTACTGCTCCAGCTGCCCAACCCTGGGCCAGGCCTCTTAGATGATTGCCTGCTCGAACAAGCTGTTCCTGTTGGTGAACCGCCGGCCCACGTACCCATCACAGTCTGGTTAATATGACACACCGATGAGGTATACAATATCGGCAAATTTCTATTCAGAAAGCGACGACTGATTTCGCTTCTGCTAAAGATTGCAAGACTGAAAAATGAAGAGAATCACAGAAAATTGTAAATTCATGCGTAGTATCAGCAAGCAGGTGGTGGGCGGTGGGCGGCTACCACGTGTTGCTAGTGCGTGCCACGTGCTCCACAAGGTAAGCCACACTAATCACAACTTTCCCCTCAACTCTACTGCTGTTGCTGCTCCTGGTCTTGCTGTGAAGGAGGCTACGCTTAACACATGGCAAGGAGCACCAGGTGATACTGTAACTTGTGCGATAGTGGTTGTGCTGATTTTGGTAATTGTAGTGGTGGTGGTGGACATGGACACACGCTAGAGCACAGGCGACGTTGAAGAGCCTCAGTAACGTTGAAAAGATTCTCTAAAAGGAGGTGGAGATTGAGTGAAGGTAAAATGGTAGTCATGTATGTTCCACTGTATAAGCTAGTGGTAGTGGGGGTGTTGATGTTCATGATGGTAGTGGTGGTGGCATTGTTGTCAGCAGTAGTAGTATGGGTGGTGTGGAAGTGGGTGGTATTAGGTCACCTTGAAGACCACACGTCGTAGTGTCCAGCCACCTGCCTGGGTGCTCTCTCTCACCTTCCGTGTTGGTCAGTTTCACTTGAGGTTTTTGCAGTGAGTCAGCAGTCCCTCTGACGCCTCAGATATGATCAGGAATGGTTCGTGTCTTTTCCAGTTTATAAGGCGCCTCCTGTTTCATCTTTCGATATGACTTGAGCTGAGACAAAGGGGATGGACATTGTCTTGAGACGGCGAATTACTTAATCAAATAATCTTTTCAGGGCTTAGGAGCCATTGTGATGCAGGGGTACCTGAGTAAGGGCCACCTGACTAGCGGCAGTTCTAACTCGAACACAAATATCTTGTTTACACACTGTTACGTTCGTGAGAGCTTTCAATCCCACTTTGTTGAGATCTCAGTTTTCTTGCTCGCTCATCTCGTTTAGTGAGATTTACATTATAAAAGCAGTTTAGGTAAAACACTTTAAAACGAAAGGATGACCGGAGTGACAGAGTGAGTCGGAAACAGGGAGATATGAAAGAGGAACTCATGATAAGAGGAAAGAAAAGGAAGGAGGCATGATAGGAAAGAAGGAGGAGGGAGACATGGTGAAAGAGAGAAAATTTGTAAAAAAAATTGGTGGGTAAAAGATGCACACACAGGGGAACTACTCTGTAAATACTCGTTGCTGTCAAATCGTTCTCAGCATCGTCGATATCAAAGATTTTTGTGTGATTTTTGTGAGTCGTTTCTAAGCACCTGGTGTCCACGCTTTGTAGCTGCCTCTTAACTGGAACTGGATTAGCACGCTGTCTGGACGCACGTTGTCACGTGTTGTAGTTGTCCCAGTGGACCAGGTTTGGCACGCTCTCCTGACGTGCGCTGCCTGTCACTAGTACCGATGACTGCGACACCACTGACTCGTCTAGTTGAACCACCAACATAAGATGTGACTTGATAATGGTCAAGGACGGGTCGAAACCTCTGCTACTTTTAATTTCGAATTTTTGGGTTATTGTGGATTATGTGGGTGTTTAGTAAAAGAGTATCTCCTGGAGCGTACACATAAATTTTGTATACACAGCCATATGCAAACATGAAATCAAACACCGAGGATAAACTGGCCAACTCGTGTTGACAACGACTGCAAGTCGCGTGACACGTGTTTGTAGAGAGGAGGGCACGTGCAGCAGGTGGAGAGAGTGTTAGAGGAAGTTGCAGGGAACGTGCGATGCAGGGAGCCAGTGATGCTCATGGAACACTAATATTCTCTCATTGTTCCAGGGATTGCAACAATAGTTGCATAAATACAGTATTTTCGGGCATATAAGGCGCACGAGCATTTTAAGTCATATAAGACGATGTTTGCAAGCAGTTGTAAAGTAATGTTAGCAAATAACTGATAAAGCGTAACACAAAGCCTACCCTTGACCCTGACCTTGAGCATGTAAGGCGCAGGCTGGAAAAAAAAGCGCGCCTTATATGTCTGAAAATATGGTATTCACGGAGAGGCGGTGAACACGTAAGGGTCATACATCACCTGGGGGTGATCATGTGTGATATGAGGAAGGGGAGGGTAACTCCAATTCCTTTAAATTCAGAGCCCTTTACCAGCATAATGTTAGTGTGAGTGATATTGAAGCATAGTATAGTACACTGACTTAAAAATTTCTTAAAGTTTAAATTAGAAGAAGAGCTTGTTGGGATAATTAACCAGGAAGGTTAGTAACCCAGGGATAATCCAGTAAAGTCAAGTTGTCTTCGAGGACTTTCTTATTCTCATTGTGGCCCTTTAATCCAACCAGTCGGCCACCTACTTACTACTAGGTGAACAGGGACAGGTGTAAGGAATCATGTTTCTACTTATGCTGGGGATCGACCTAGGTTCCTTGTGCGACCTGAGGCTGCTACTAACCGAGTCTTGACAAATGTATATTATTGTTCAAGATTACTGCCCTCGTGTATCATTCTTTAATATCTGATAAATTGATCTTGCACTGAGTGAAGAGGAATTAAAAATGTGCAACACCTAGTTATCTTGAAGACGTTTCGCCAGTGGCTTTTAAAGTCAGATCAGTAATATTTCATATTACTGATCCTATGAAAAGTACACATAAGTTGTAATTGTTTCACACAATGGTAGGATTGCTAGTGTCTTTTATCTGTCTCATAAACACTCACGGTAACAGGTACATCTTGCTACTTCTACTTACACACATGCTTGTACTTGTAAATGTATGCACAAGCATACCAATGCAGTGTTTAAGTATCTGTACTGCCGAGAGATGATATACGAAGACAGTAGACGAGGTAGTCAGTCCCTCAGTCCTACCAGTCCATTCTGTCTTCGAAAGTAATTTCTATTGAATTGAAACATCCACTGGTTGGCGAAACGATTTCAAATAAACATAGGTGTGGAACATGTGTCTAATTCCTCATCCTGTTGATACTATATACCATTAATGTAATGAAACTGAGTGACATTATGTATCTTTATTATGAAGAGTGTGGGAGACTAGCAACAACTGTGAGTTACATTGTCTCTGGTATGAAGTGTGTGGGAGACTAGCAACAACTGTGAGTTACATTGTCTCTGGTATGAAGTGTGGGAGACTAGTAACAACTGTGAGTTACATTGTCTCTGGTATGAAGTGTGGGAGACTAGTAACAACTGTGAGTTACATTGTCTCTGGTATGAAGTGTGGGAGACTAGTAACAACTGTGAGTTACATTGTCTCTGGTATGAAGTGTGTGGGAGACTAGCAACAACTGTGAGTTACATTGTCTCTGCTATGAAGAGTGTGGGAGACTAGCAACAACTGTGAGTTACATTGTCTCTGGTATGAAGAGTGTGGGAGACTAGCAACAACTGTGAGTTACATTGTCTCTGGTATGAAGTGTGGGAGACTAGTAACAACTGTGAGTTACATTGTCTCTGGTATGAAGTGTGGGAGACTAGTATCAACTGTGAGTTACATTGTCTCTGGTATGAAGTGTGTGGGAGACTAGCAACAACTGTGAGTTACATTATCTCTGCTATGAAGTGTGGGAGACTAACAACAACTGTGAGTTACATTGTCTCTGGTATGAAGTGTGGGAGACTAGCAACAACTGTGAGTTACATTATCTCTGCTATGAAGTGTGGGAGACTAACAACAACTGTGAGTTACATTGTCTCTGGTATGAAGTGTGGGAGACTAGTAACAACTGTGAGTTACATTGTTTCTGGTATGAAGTGTGTGGGAGACTAGTAACAACTGTGAGTTACATTGTCTCTGGTATGAAGTGTGTGGGAGACTAGCAACAACTGTGAGTTACATTGTCTGCTATGAAGAGAGTGGGAGACTAGCAACAACTGTGAGTTACATTGTCTCTGGTATGAAGAGTGTGGGAGACTAGCAACAACTGTGAGTTACATTGTCTCTGGTATGAAGTGTGGGAGACTAGCAACAACTGTGAGTTACATTGTCTCTGGTATGAAGTGTGTGGGAGACTAGCAACAACTGTGAGTTACATTATCTCTGCTATGAAGTGTGGGAGACTAACAACAACTGTGAGTTACATTGTCTCTGGTATGAAGTGTGGGAGACTAGCAACAACTAAGAGTTACATTGTCTCTGGTATGAAGTGTGGGAGACTAGCAACAACTGTGAGTTACATTATCTCTGCTATGAAGTGTGGGAGACTAACAACAACTGTGAGTTACATTGTCTCTGGTATGAAGTGTGGGAGACTAGCAACAACTAAGAGTTACATTGTCTCTGCTATGAAGTGTGGGAGACTAGCAACAACTGTGAGTTACATTGTCTCTGGTATGAAGTGTGGGAGACTAGCAACAACTAAGAGTTACATTGTCTCTGGTATGAAGTGTGGGAGACTAACAACAACTGTGAGTTACATTGTCTCTGGTATGAAGAGTGTTGGAGGCTAGCAACAACTGTGAGTTACATTGTCTCTGGTATGAAGTGTGGGAGACTAGTAACAACTGTGAGTTACATTGTCTCTGGTATGAAGTGTGTGGGAGACTAGCAACAACTGTGAGTTACATTGTCTCTGCTATGAAGAGTGTGGGAGACTAGCAACAACTGTGAGTTACATTGTCTCTGGTATGAAGAGTGTGGGAGACTAGCAACAACTGTGAGTTACATTGTCTCTGGTATGAAGTGTGGGAGACTAGTAACAACTGTGAGTTACATTGTCTCTGGTATGAAGTGTGGGAGACTAGTAACAACTGTGAGTTACATTGTCTCTGGTATGAAGTGTGTGGGAGACTAGCAACAACTGTGAGTTACATTATCTCTGCTATGAAGTGTGGGAGACTAACAACAACTGTGAGTTACATTGTCTCTGGTATGAAGTGTGGGAGACTAGCAACAACTGTGAGTTACATTATCTCTGCTATGAAGTGTGGGAGACTAACAACAACTGTGAGTTACATTGTCTCTGGTATGAAGTGTGGGAGACTAGTAACAACTGTGAGTTACATTGTCTCTGGTATGAAGTGTGTGGGAGACTAGTAACAACTGTGAGTTACATTGTCTCTGGTATGAAGTGTGTGGGAGACTAGCAACAACTGTGAGTTACATTGTCTGCTATGAAGAGAGTGGGAGACTAGCAACAACTGTGAGTTACATTGTCTCTGGTATGAAGTGTGGAAGACTAGCAACAACTGTGAGTTACATTGTCTCTGGTATGAAGTGTGGGAGACTAGCAACAACTGTGAGTTACATTGTCTCTGGTATGAAGTGTGGGAGACTAGCAACAACTAAGAGTTACATTGTCTCTGGTATGAAGTGTGGAAGACTAGCAACAACTGTGAGTTACATTGTCTCTGGTATGAAGTGTGGGAGACTAGCAACAACTGTGAGTTACATTGTCTCTGGTATGAAGTGTGGGAGACTAGCAACAACTGTGAGTTACATTGTCTCTGGTATGAAGTGTGGGAGACTAGCAACAACTAAGAGTTACATTGTCTCTGGTATGAAGTGTGGAAGACTAGCAACAACTGTGAGTTACATTGTCTCTGGTATGAAGAGTGTAGGAGACTAGCAACTAAGCATTGCTCTCCACTGTATGTTTTTTTTAAAGCTTTGAGTTTTGCACCTGGCTAGAATATTTACATATAATGCTCACTGTGACATTTGAACCAGGGTTTTTTGTCCTGCTGTACAACCAAAGTTTTTCATGATAGTTTTTCTTGCTGGTGGGAAAATAAAGCTTGGAACCACCTGCTGCTTCCTCCCAGGTGCAAAAACATTTTGATCGTGTTGATACTGCGGCATGTATTGTACAGGAGCGTGTATCATTCTGCAGCGTGTATGATATAGCAGCATGTATGATATAGCAGCATGTATGATATAGCAGCATGTATGATTTCGCATTAAGTTTTATTCCACAATATTATACCGCAGACTGTAATATCAAATTTTAATTCTGTATAATGTGGAAAATATTTAAAACAAGTTAATACAGAGTTCACCAATGTCAGGCAGTGAATGTTATAGCATTTATAGTTCATTTATTGCATTATTTACGTATAAAAGTACTGTTTTACATCAGTGTTATTATTCAAATGAAGTTAACTTGTCCTGTATGTTGTTAAAAGTCTGTTCTAAACTGGCCAGGTTTAATTTTAGTAGATTTAGTAAAAAAACTGAGAGAGGAAAAGAGAGAGAGGGGAAGGAAGGTGATCAGTTTGAGAAGTGATGTATAATTGAGGCATCTGAAGTTCTTCTTCCTTACATTGTTTCATGAAACCTGGATAAAATATATATCGTACAAATTCCTAAGTATAATTTAGTTCCTTCTTAAATATAATGACAAGCGGTTGAAATATACAGTAAAAGTGTTACCAGATATACATAAACAACATTATCATAAAATATAATGTAGTGCTAACAAAATATAATAAAATTTGGCAAAAATGCATTTTAACAAAAAATGCTATAATAATATTACTAAAATCGTTGAAATGTAATCAAAATTATTTGTATATTTTACAAGTAAATAACAGTAGACGTTTTAGCAAGGTTCATTATTCACCAGGGTTGTTTAATCATTTAACAATACAAGCCTGGCGTAGAGTTACGTAATACACACAATACAAGCCTGGCGTAGTTACGTAATACACAACCGATGCTGAGTGTCAGCTGTGGCAACCCCTCCACCTTGCAGCTGCCGCAGCCGCTTGTGTGGCACACCTGCCATCATCTGGAATGGGAATGGTCTCAGGAATGCTGGGAATGTTGAGCAGGTGAGGCTGGGGCAGGGCGCCGGGAGCCTTGTGTTGATGTGCGCTCGCGCGTGCGCGTGCGTATGTACTAACCTATTTGTGATTGTAGAAGTCTAGTCTTGGCTCCTGACTCTGCCTCGTAACTTGACGATTGCTAGATTTACTCCTTCCTAGTGTGTATGGAGCCTGCCTCCAGATCACTTCACTGTATTTTCTTCCAACTGTGCTCTTATGTACCCGTTCCCAGCCTCTCGAATAGTCTATCCCTGTCCACCCTGTGTGTGTGTGTGTGTGTGTGTGTGTGTATGCGAGTATGCGTGTGTATGAGTGTAACTCCTCACACACCATTTCCCCTGATATTTGGTATGTTCCCATAATCAACAGGGAACATATGTCTCCTAGCAGCTGCTAGAAATAGTGGGATTCCAACTTACCATTCCCAGCAGCTGGAACCCGTGGCAGCGCGCGTGGGACCAGCAGATGTCACACGTCACCACACTCTCCAATTAGTCTCCATCTCTTAACGTATTAGAACTAAGGAGAGAGATGTACATGTGTGTGTGTGTGCCTGTTCGTCTGTCCGCCTGTGTATATTCACTTAGAGCTTTGTATGTGTGATCTCTGCACGCGAGTTAAATTATCTAACGAGGCGTGGCAGCTTAAATGGCGCCTCGTACCCATGGCAGCTGTTGTCGCTGGTGGGAATGGGAATGGAATGTCAGGAATGCAGGGTCTTGGAGTGGGTCAGGAGGGGGAGGGAAGCGATAATGGTTACAGTGTTTATCAATTTTCTCCATTTATTACTGACGATGTACGAAGACACCAAAGAAAACTTTATTGTGTAAAGTAAAAGTTGTAAGTGATAGTTTGATGTAATTACTAGTTGAAGCTGCTGCTATTATTATTATTATTATTATTATTGGCATTATTATTATTATAATTATTATTATTATAATTATTATTATTATTATTGTCATTATTATTATTATAATTATTATTATTATTATTATTATTATTATTATTATTATAATTATTATTATTATTATTATTATTATTATTGTCATTATTATTATTATAATTATTGTCATTATTTTTATTATCATTATTGTCATTATTATTATTACTGTTATTGTCATTATTATTATTATTGTTGTTGTCATTATTATTGACATTTTTATTTTTATTATAGTTATTATTATTGTCATTATTATTATTATTTTTGTCATTTATTATTATTATTTCAGATTTTATCATTATCATAATGATGATGGGAAGTGCTCAATAAATAGGTCCCAGTGTTAAGTAACAGGAATTAGGGAGCATGATTGAAGGCTCTGGAAATATAATAGTTTGTCGACTGCAGGATTTGCTGTTTGGATAATCACCTATAAAATAAAAAAAATCGAAAATAATTAGGTAATAATTGAAGTAAGAATTTCAAGCAATATAAAATGCAGAGGACACAGGAGACTTACTTCTTTACAACTAGTGAAGACATTCAAGGTAGCAAGGACTGTTTCCTCCTCCTCTTCCATCATTCCACCTTTCTTTCTCCCTTCACCTCTCCCCTCTGTTCTCATCCCTTGCCTTTCCTCTCCTCTCTGATCTGTACCCCTGCCTTCCCTCCCCGATACCTCCCTCCCCACTACCCCTCCATTCCACTCTCCTCCGCCCCCTCTCACAAGCAACAATAACAAGAGAGCCTTGGGATGAAAAGTGCAGTCATAACAACCATTTTTTCTCCATGTCCTCCTTCCCCTTCTCCCTTTCCCTCATTTTCATAACATGTCCCTCCAACCCCTGTCACCCCCCTTCCCCCGCTGGTACCTTGGATGGCAAGCCACCTGGGAGTGGACGGGGGGGGGTGAGGAGGGAGCGAGGGGTTCCTGGAGTGCTGCGGGGTGCAGCTGACGCCTTCTGGAATCCCTGGGAATGGAATGTGGCATAAAAACGGGAATGGAGGACAGGTGGCAGGGTGACACTCATGGCTGGCAATAAAAGACTGGTGGCTCACAATGTTAGACAGGTGGCTGGCAACATAAGACTGTTGACTGACAATATAAGACTGGTGACTGACAATCTAAGACTGGTGACTGACAATATAAGACTGGTGGCTGGCAGTATAAGACTGGTGACTGGCTGTTAAGACAGGTGGCTGGCAGTATAAGACTGGTGACTGGGAATGGAGAAGTTTCGTCGCTGGAAACTGCAAGTTTACACTAACGTGAATCTCTCAAAGCCTAGATCTATGATTTGGAATATTTTTTTCCATATTTGATTTCAATATTTTTATTAGTAGCACTATTGAGAAAGCATATGCTGGCAGTGTCAGTACTGTTTGGTTATAAGAGGAGAGAGGGTAAAGTGTCGTTGTATATCAGGGGAAACTTAAAGAGTAGTTCGTCACATGAGAAGGTTACTTGATGCTTAACAATATGTTGAAATCAACAAGGGTAAAAAAAAAATAGTAAAAAGAAATATCACGTCTTGCTTTTTTTGGTTGGTTAATGGGGTTTCAAGCCTGTCGACTACACTAAGGTCATTAAGGCTATACACAACCTGTTTGCCTCCAGACAAGAGTATTATAAAATACTTTACTGCCTAAAATAGAGATTAAACTCTGAGTATATATACGCTGGGAGACAAAGTGGTGACCCTCACTAGCAACAAGCTATTCTCAAGGAGCTAAACCCGAACGAGTTATACGACGTTAAAGATAGATCAAAACAAGTGACACGGCCCGGATGTTCTATTTTCCAAAGATATCAGACAATTGTAGGTTAAGCAGGCGTTGTGTGACCCCTACGCATTTAGTGCATCACCATGAATATAATCATAGCAGAGTGTAATAAAATCTCAAATATAATTTATAAGATTTCATTCACAATATTATTGTCATGGAAAGCGCTAAACTCGCAGGGGGTCATACAGCGTCTGGGGAATGGTAGGTTGTCAGGTTCAATCGGAGGAATGGGAGAACAGCTCGAGTTCCTTGGATCAGGAACCTTTCAGCATCGAGGCACCATCCGGGAAGGGAGTACACGTGTGCGGCACGCGCGTCGTGGGAGCGTCTGCCACGTGCAGCTCTTGCTGCGTGTTAGCCAAGGTCATTATTACCTTGTGTACACACGTGGCCACGCATGTGCATGGTAACACTTGAATCACGTGTCACGGTGTCATGGCTCGTGACTCGGTGTCATACCACGTGTCATGGCAAGTAATGCCTCGTGTTTGGATCTGGTATCACGAAACACGTTTGATTAATATGGTTTAACAATCACAATACAGTGGCTGAAATAACCCACAAGCAACCAACAGTTGGACATAAAAAAAAACACAGACTCAGCGCAAGACAACACAGACGCAACGCAATATACAGCATAGTAAGGAAACCGCAACACAGACACAGCATCATAACACAGCACAACGCACAACAGCGTAACAACACACACCAACATAACACAACACAGACACACCACAACACAGACACATCAACATAACACAACACACGCACAGCGAAACACAACACAGACACACAATAACACAACACAGACACACACCAACATAACACAACACAGACACACCACAACATAACACAACACAGACACACACCAACATAACACAACACAGACACACACCAACATAACACAACACAGACACACCACAAAATAACACAACACAGACACACACCAACATAACACAACACAGACACACCACAACATAACACAACACAGACACACCACAACATAACACAACACAGACACACCACAACAAAACACAACACAGACACACCACAACATAACACAGACACCACAACACAGACACACCCCAACATAACACAACACATACACACCTCAACATAACACAACACAGACACACCACAACATAACACAACACAGACACACCCCAACATAACACAACACATACACACCTCAACATAACACAACACAGACACACCACAACATAACACAACACAGACATACCACAACACAGACATACCACAACATAACACAACACAGGCACACCACAACATAACACAGCACATACATACCACAACATAACATAACATAGGCACACACCAACATAACACAACACAGACACTCATCAACATAACAACACAGACACACATAACACAACACAGACACACCACAACATAACACAACACAGACACACCTCAACATAACACAACACAGACACACCTCAACATAGCACAACAGATATCATACATAATCACACATAAGAGGTAAACATAACATGGACTGATGTCACCATCCCTTGTCTCTACTACGAGTATAATCACTATTTTGAAAATGGTATCAAATACTGACAGGTTGATGATTAAGACACATGTACAACAGTTGGGTATCTTTATTCGTGAAACGTTTCGCCTACACAGTAGGCTTCTTCAGTCAGATACAGAGGCGCATGTGTTTTAATCGTCAAGTATCATCAAGTCACAAGATCAACATGGAATCAGTCCATGGATAACAGAGTTGCTCTCGTCAATTATTATAATTTTATTATTAATATTATTATTATTATTATTATTATTATTATTATTATTATTGTATTTATGGAGAAGCATTGAACCTGTGGGGGTCATATAGCAACCAGGTAGTGAGAAGTAATTAGGTTTGTTTGAAAGAGAGGGTAACTAATTTTTTGGATCAAGAGCCTTTCACAGGCATCAAGTCATCGCCGGTTGAAGGGCGATGACCTCCAGACTCCCAGTTAATGTGCATCTCTACCAGTAAAGGAAATGTAACATATGTGACGTGATGTCACACGTCTGATGTAACATAAACACGAATTTTGTTTGAACACTATTGAAAAATATATTTATTCTTAATGTGAACAGTGATTCTCTCTGTTTCAAGAGTAAATATAATATGTAATGGGGCAACTTCTCCTCCCTTCTAGTGAAGGGGATGGGCACAATAAGTGGGCATGGGTATGGTGGAGGATTCCCAGGGTGCAGGTGATGTATTGTCTGGCCTCTTCCTCTGCCACGCCGCATTCCTTTCCCCGGGAACACCTGTGTTCTCACACACACAAACATTCACACAATAACACCTATACTATGTGCTGGGAGCACCTATATTCCCATACACCTACCTACACCATCTGTAGGGAACACGTGTGTTCACACATACATCTACACCATCTGTATGGAACACGTGTTCCAACATCTTTTGGGGATATCTGTTCCCACACACCCAACCACACCAACTGCTGAACTTCCTGCACCATCTAACGCAGTACAGGTTTGACCATTTTTGTATATTCTTTATGCGATATCCTCAAAAAATGCATTATTTTTCTGAAGGTATGATTTAAATTATCAGATGTTAGAGTTTTGGGGATAATTACAGGTTTGTGTGGGTGGGTTGAGAGCACGCGCGTCTGGCAACACGTTCACACGCCACCAGCCACAGGAATCTTTCTCTCAACTTCGTTACATTGGTTAGGCTCTCTATCTTTATTACGTCTTCTCTTATTGTCATTCATAACGTGAAGTACAACCATAGGTTTTATTGCAAACATCGACATTTAGTTACTTGGCTGACATATGTATTTTGGTGTAGTCTTTGCTGGCGGGTTGGTGATGTTGGCAGTCAGGGTCTGGTGAGTGAGGAGTGCGGCTGTGGTGGGAATATTCCCAGGACCTGGGAGCAGCTGCCACTATACCCCTCCCTATTGACCCTTGTGCATGACCTGTGGCTCCGTCATGTGGTCAGCTGCTGTGATTCCTGCCACCCGTCTGCCCTCGCAACGCCACAGATTGTCGACGAACTAAATTTTCCCTTATGTCACGGTGACCGACATTTTGTGGTGACAGCAAGTCGTGAGTCAACAGGTCTTGGATGAAGCTCTTCAGAGGCACGTAATCTACCTTGTCCATAATTACCATCGCATTTTTGCTTTGTCTGCTTTCGTAAGGTGAAGTCCAGGATCTTTCCTTAATTCATGGTATGACTTAACAAATCTTTGATGACAGTTGTGTTGTCATCAAAGATTTCTTAAGTCATACCATGAATTAAGGAAAGATCCTGAACTTCACCTTACGAAACAGACAAAGCAAATGCGATAGTAATTATGGACAAGGTAGAATAAACGTGATGTCCGCTTATAAGATCATAAAAGGATACTAAATAATAGACATATTTCTTAACACCGTCAGCATTGAGGAAGCAATGAGGCAGTAATTGTACACTGGCAGCAACAGCCTGATTGACCAATCATTCAACACTGTAGTCTCGCCATAGCCGGGCTTCAATAGTAGAACTCATGAAACCTGTCACAGGAATGAAGACACAGGAGTATGCAGTAAATTCTATAACCATTAAAAATGTAAAATAACAGACCAAGCACTGCAGACATATATATATATATATATATATATATATATATATATATATATATATATATATATATATATATTATTGTGTGTGTGTGTGTGTGTGTGTGTATGTGTGTGTGTGTGTGTGTGTGTGTGTGTGTGTGTGTGTGTGTGTGTGTGTGTGTTCCTTTTCTTTTCCGTCTCCCGCCCTTCCCTCTCGGGCTAGTAACTGAGTGTGGGAGGTGTGAGGAAGAGGAACAGCTGTGGTGGGCGTGTCTCTCCCACCGGCAGACTCCCGGGGGTGCGCGTGTGAGTATGGTCTCGTGGCAGGGCGCGTGACGTGCTGCTCAACCTGTTGCTCCAGTAGAGTGCCCCACGCCGGCCAGGTGCTGACAGCACTTCATAAAATGATACGCAAGACTGTTCTTTTGCTCTCTTCTGAACTGATGTACGCGCAAGGCTATATATGTATACCTTATGATACGCAAGGCTGCTCTTCGGCTTTCTGCTGCACAGGTGTACTTCCAACTAAGGCTGAGAAAGGGTATATAAGTATATATATATATATATATATATATCATTTACCAAACTGCGGCAAGCCAGGATTCAACCCCACGACACATTGTCCCGCCTAGTTCGCTAGGCTGTTTGTTTCATTATCCATCGGTTTGCTATTCGGCTGTTTGTTGCATAATTCGCTTGTTTGTTATCCGGGTGTTTGTTTCATTATCCACTTGTTTGTTATCCGGCTGTTTATTGCATTATTCGCTGTTTTTTTATCTCAATATTGATTATCTTATGTCACTTGATTTTCTTATCTCATGTCTCTTTGATCTTCATTGCCTCCCTTGTACATTATTTCATACGCGTTTATCACGTCTATCAACCTATATCGTAAAATTTTCTCAACATCAACCGGTTTGTGTCAATGTTGGTGATGTGCCTGGCAAATACAAAGCAAATGTGAACCACTAAAATAGAGAGAGAGAGAGAGAGAGAGAGAGAGAGAGAGAGAGAGAGAGAGAGAGAGAGAGAAGAGAGAGAGAGAGAGAGAGATGTAGGAAGTAAGAATGGAATTGGAAGGGAAGATTACCAAAAGGATGGTTAAAAGAAGGTTCAACAGGAAGGGAATAACAGGTGGGGGGTGCAAAAGATGAGCACAAGAGGAAGGTTTAGAAGAGGTTCATCAGGAGGGTGCAGAAGGGAGGTACAACATGAGGGGTACCGGTACAGTCTGGGGGTAGAAGAGGATGGTACAATAGGTGCAGCATACAAGACGGGTGGGGTCCCGTACAAGGGGTCTCAATCATAAAACTTGCAGAATAATGAGCCCTCAATGATGAGGTGATAAATGAAGGTCTTCCAGACACCAGATTCACAACCACTCCAAGAACCTCGTTAAGCACCTCTCCAAACACCTTCACTTATCCTCTCACAACTGTAATACTGAGTGCGGCCAGATAGCTCTAAGCCTACACTGTAGTTCACTGTAGTAGTTTGGGGAGAAAGAGTTTGATCTGATGTAATAGTGAGAGAGGTGTAAGTGGGAACTAAGGCTTGGGGCAAGCCAGATCCCTAAAACTTTCCCAGGGCTGCATAAAGGACTTTTAATTAGATGTATTCACGGCGCCAAATGGACTGGGGGGAAGCAAATGTTGTGGTAATTGAATGCATAAGATGGGTTTCCCTTTTAGGCTTTCTAGAGAGGACAGTTTTACCTTTTCTCTTTCCCTCCTTCCACGCTCCCTTCTTCCCCCTTCATATTCATCTTACCCACGACGCGTTCAGGACTTGTCCTGCAGGTGATAATTAAAGATTTACAAGGCATAATAAAAAAGGTATGTAAATTCAGGGCGATTTTACGCTTTGGAGTTCAGGAACAAAGAGAATGACCGCAACACTTGGCTGTCAGAGTCGTAAATTTTCGATATTCAAATGTGTACGTAAGAGCTGCCAAGACAGTGTGTGGTCCTGGACGCTCTGTAAGCAAAACCACCTGGACTTTTCTTATGTAGCAAAGTTCGCTACATCATCAATATGCTGTTACCACTTCTATATAATAGTTAAACAGTGACAACGAAAGCTAGTTATGTGTGTCTGTCATTGCAGAAATAACCAGCACTTAGGAGAAAGAAATTTACGACGAAGTGTCGCTCCGACTTCGAAACATTAACTTGTTAAGTTATGGTGCAAGTCAGACCGAAGCGTCGTCCTAAGTTTCTCTCTTCTATGTGCGGGTTATTTGTGTGTTGTTCCAGTCACGGTATTGTGACTTTTTATTATGTGTGCCTGTCATAATCCATCTGACAGGGTGCTTCACGTACATATATACTTTATAATATACCAGCCTGAGATGAGAGACTTCAACAAGGTAATGAGGATATCGTCATATTGTTAGGGGGGGGGAGGAGCTGGGGAAGTAGACGAGCGAGGGGGAGGAGCTGGGGAAGTAGACGAGCGAGGGGGAGGAGCTGGGGAAGTAGACGAGCGAGGGGGAAGAGCTGGGGAAGTAGACGAGCGAGGGGGAGGAGCTGTGGAAGTAGACGAGTGAGGGGGGCTTTTATTGAACGAAATTAGGTACAGTCGCAGTGTGCGGTTTCTCAGTGTTACTTGATAGTTACATTGTGGGAATAAACACTAGCTGTATGACGAAGGGTCTATTAGATGGAATGGCGGAGGAGATGTAAGATGAGAGAAAATGTGAAAGTATGAGATGGGAAGAGAGGAAAGGTGTTAGATGGGGAAAGAGTTGGGCCTGAGATGAAGAGGAAGATGTGTGAGAGAACCTGGGGGAGGAATGTAGGATAACTAACAAGAGGAAGAACTGGAGAGGTCGTTACTCTGATGAAAGCGAGAGGCAAATAAAAAGGACAAGAGAGGGAGAGAGAGAAAGCGGAAGAGGGAGAAAGAGAGAGAGAGATGGATGGGGGAACACGATAACCGGACTTTTCCCCCGTGTGGTGAGGGCCATGTCATAACAAGGCTGTCATTCATAAGGCGGCCGTCATTCACAAGAAGCATCCCTCGCCTCTGATACACAATACTACACGCTCCCAGGAACACAATGATGCACTGCTCCTCTACACCAGAGGTTCACAGGGCTTTAAAGATCCCTTCTCTTGTAGGGGAACCTCTTATCAGACATTATGTATGACGTGGCTGCTAGTAGTGGCGGGATGCTCTGCCACCCTGGGAACTGTACCTACTGGCTAAAGGATTATAATAAGGCACTTTTGAAGTAGATTAATAGGAACTACTTGTAATTTAAGACGCATTGTGAGTCTTGGTACTGCCGAGAGACGTTCCAAAAACAAATTTTCAATAATAAAGCATTAAATAGTTGTAAAAAAATATGTTGCCTTCTTCAGTTATTAAGGCGCTTAGTATAACGTAATACAACCTCCCCCCTCCCCTCCTCGTGAATGTTGATTTACCTCTCTTGATAATTTGTAATAATTCCCACAGTATCAGTATCGCTGACGTCTGGTGAATTTACTGATGTTGTGTTTAGCGTATAACTCCTGTTTGATATTGAATGGTAGGGCTGGAGGTGCAACTGCGGCCTTCTAGTCTAAACATAATAGCTTAACATATTCGTAAGAATTGGGATGAAGAGCTTTACAGGTTTGTCTCCGTAATTCATAATTATACACAACTATGCTATTAAAAAGATGAGAAAGTAATTGTGTTAAAAGCAACAAAGGATAACCGATAATAAGCATAATAATTTACTAGAAACTTTATTGTTATGTATCCGCGAAGGGGAACCTTTAAGAGGTTGCCTGATGTTTTTTCTTCCTCAAACTTTTCTATTTTTATTTCACTCATATCTTGAGGACGCTGCAACCAGTCAACAACCATGGGTTCAACAACCATGGGTTCAAAGTTGTTGAACCCATTCCCATTTTCTTTGTCTGGCTGGGATAACTTTCTAAACTCTCAGTGGTGTAACTTCAGAAGTTTAAAAAAAGTGGCAGTAAAAAAAAGTCGACGACGGCGGAGAGTGAAATTAGATAAGTAGGTACAGATATGATCATTTTATGTGTAAAATAGTGTGAAATTCTAATTCACTTTAAATTATGTTATATAATTTTCCGTTTACCACTTCTGAATGGAATGTAAACGGCTAGAAGGACTGTGACTCTCCTAATTAAATCAAATTAATGTTCTTTTGTGTGTCTATAACATCTGTGTGCTCTCACGACTACTATTTAAAAAACGTATATTATGTATTTTGGTCTCTTTGATAGCTTTGAATTAGATTTGGTCTGCGTAATATCCTAAATTACTCTTTTTTTGTAATTATGGTATTAGTTAATGATGACTTGTGAATGCCTGTTCTGAGTCCTTTCCAATATTCAACGCTAATATTTAACTTCACTGTCAACTTATGCCGCTCTATGCACGATTCCAGTTGCGTGCATTGAGGCAGGATGGACTGGAGGTTATGGAATACCTGGATACCTTTACAGGATTCTGCAGCGACTGATATACATCTAGTCACTATAGTTCACACCAGTCGGACAAATTAAAATCTATAATAAGAAGGTTTAATATTGTTATTGTTTTGTTCCTTGAGGCTAATATACAATACAATCTTTTAATTGAATTTTGTTAGTAAATCAATTTACATCTGTAAGTAAAGTTTACAATTGTAAAATGTGTATTAGATTTACAGCGCCTGAGGAATGGAAGGTAATCAGGTGCACCAACAGAATTTCTTTAAAAAAAAGTTACATAAAAAGCGAAAAATACGATATTAATATATATTCATGTTCTGACGGTCAGTGGTGTGTGACAGCCTCCTTGTCTTTGATAGCATTCAGGAGGTGTTCTGGCATTGAATATCCTTTGAGTAGGCTGTTCAACTTACCAGAAGGAATATTGGACCACTCCTCCATGTAAAACCTGTCTGGCGCCTGCATTTTGTGCGTCTTGTTGCTGTGCACTGATGCTTTACTTCATACCACAGCTTTTTTATGTTCAACTGAAGTCTGCGAGGTTTGATGGTCCACAAAAAAATTATTTTGTGTTCCATGAACCTTGTTGTGGTTGATTTGGTATTAAAATTGGAGTCAAAATTTGTTTATTTTTGTTTGAACCAAAATTGACATTCGACATAGATGATTGTATTATGAAGCAGATGCAGCTGTAGTGTATTATGAACCTCTTTTTTTTTTTTTTACTAATAACTGTACAGGCAGCTAGTATACACGGGCTTCGGGTTTTCTAGATATATAGAAGCTTTCGTAAATCTTGCGTTGCGTTGTATGCTACCTCTCAACTTCTGAAGCATCCAATTAAAAATCTCCTTTGAATGGTTTTAGAGCTTTTTCTAAATAATAATAATAATAATAATAATAATAATAATAATAATAATAATAATAATAATAATAATAATCGGCAACTGGACATACATGCGACTAGTACTACTACTGCTGCCGCTGTTGCTATCACTTCTACTACTACTATTACTAATACTACTAGTACTACTACTATTACTAATACTACTATTACTACTACTATTACTAATACTACTAGTACTACTACTATTACTAATACTACTAGTACTACTACTACTGCTGTTGCTGCTAGCGCCACCACCATCTCAGCCTCCCCTGGTGGGCAAAGCGTTATCTTAATGCATCATTAAGTTACACGTGTCAATTGTTTTACTACCAGTAATCTCCATTAATAATGTTGCTGTTTTATATATACATGTATATATATATATATATATATATATATATATATATATATATATATATGTCCCCAGCAAGTTCAAGAGGTGGTACCTCCTAGATATATATATATATATATATATATATATATATATATATATATATATATATATATATATATATATATGATATATATATATATATATATATATATATATATATATATATATATATATATATATATATATATATAAAACACGAATACGTGTAAATGTTGTTTAGTTAAAAACATGAAGCTGTTTTTGACATGGCAGTGATACAGTAATATAATAGCATTATAATTCTTTCCGTTTGAATTTTTATATAAAAAATAATATGTACTCTTGCATTGCTCTTCTAATTTACGTTTTAGTCACACATCATCAAAAACATGAATGCACTTGGAGACCATTGTTCACGAGAATTAATTATCCCATAAAGTTTAACGTGCGAATATAAATGTGTTTGGGAATGATACTGCAGACCTTCAAGAATCACTTGTGGTGCACCTGAAGAACGACGAGGTAAAAAACCAGACGTAGCAGTAATTGATCAACATACCTGCAAGTCTGACAACAGGTGGCGGCTCAAACTTTATACAAAACACCTTCAGTGACACAAGGTTGAATACCAGCTCGTTCCTCTTGGGCCTGTGCTCGTTCCAGTATTTCTCGAATCCCCTGTCGGAGACACCGTCGCCGCATGTCCTCCTCAGACACGGGACCGATCTCATCGTATTCCTCCTCCAGCGTCTCGTAATCCTCGATGCTCTTAGCAATGACGGCGATAATAAGCGGCAAAAGCAGCAGGGAAAAGTTAAAGGTGATAGGGAAGTAGTGGAAGCCGAAGGTCTCGTAGTCAGGCATCTCCACTGCTGCTATGAAGACGGCGAGTGTGGCGGGGAGGATGTCCCTAAACTCTTCCAGCACGCTACCCAGTACCATCACCATGAGTGCCCCGTATACCAGCAGCCATACCAGCATGTATGTTACCACAAGCGTCATTGTGGGCAGCACCCGACGCAACCGCCGCAGCAGCTGGTCCACGGAGCTGGTTAAAAAGGCAGGCATGAGCAGAGGTTTTATCACCAGCACCACGAGTTGTACGGACAAAAGTACATTGATAAAGTCAGTGGCGTTCAGTAATGGCTCCAGGTCAATAAGCCGGAAATTACCATCTGTTTTATCAATTGTCTGTTGTAGATTCATACTGTATTTCCAAGAGCTTGCAATGATTAACGCTTGCAAGCAAACTGTTTGAGCGTTGCAACAAATGAGACTATAGTCTTCACCGAAAAGGTGACAAACGCGCAGGTGTGGCGTTTCACAAAACAATTGAAAACCAGTGAGGGCCATTACTAGCGCCAGACAAACAGAGACGACCTGGGAACTGCTACCTATGAACAGAAGCCTATCAGTTTGCGCATACTGCTGAATGGCTGCCTCGTTGGGGTAGAAAAATATGGCTTGCAGGTTTCCAGCTAAAACCCGTGAGGAGAAGACCCAGTAATCACCATACTTCTCGTAGAGGAGTGTGAAGTAAAGGAAGACGTTGTCGTCTTGTTTGTGTAAGCCATACTGTAGGAGCACGGCCCGCGTTTGCTCGTCCACCCAGCTCTTCTCCAGACTCCGAATTTTCTCATGAATTTGCACCAGAAGGCTGGAGACGCTCGAATTCTGGATTTCATCTGGTTGTAGGAGGACGTATGCGTGAGGCGTGACGCCGTACTGGTGCTTCTTGCTCTGGTATGACTTGGTTTCTGTGTAATTGCTGAGAGGAATGCTAGCAGCCGCTGGATGATTGATGTCCGACTCTCCTTCCCACTCAGACGAAAACTTCTCTCTCACGTCTTCCTTATTTCTCTCTCTCACTCGGTACTGGCGTATGGTGATGTTACCCACGAGGTCAGCGTAGCCCAGGACGTACATCAACTGTTCCTGGTCAGTGAACAGCTGGTGCAGCTGCATGCGGATGTATCGAAAAATATCTGCTTGTGGAATCCTGGACTACTCTACCAGTTGCTCCTCCTCGCTGGACACACTCTCACAGCGGTTGAGTTCATTGAATACGTCGCAGGCGCTCTCGACGTAGACGAAGCGCTGAAGGACAGCCTGACGGGTGATGGAGATACCTTTTCGGTTCTCTAGGCGCAGAGCCACGTAGATGACGAGGGCGGCTGTGATCAGGTGAAGGACAGGGAAAGCAATAGCCTCAGCCAGGCGCCGCGGGTCCTGGCATAAGTGCTTCCCGTACTTGAACATCCGACGCCGCCGCTTCTGTATTTGGTTTACCAACCATATCAACTCATCTCTAATCTCCATAACTTTCAGTAAAAATTTTAAATTTAATATTGAATTAGATTATTTTGTGGTAAATCTTTAAATTTAGTTTGGAATTAGTAGTGAGGTGTATATCTGGTAGAGAGAGGTACTAAAGTTGTCTACCTGAGATACGACTGGGCTTGGAAATGAGCTAGAATAACAACTTTTAACATGTAAACCGATGTATATGAGGTTTACATGAGGCAAAGCACAACATCTGCTGCTCTTAGAATAAGGGGATACCTTTTTGGGATCACTGAGGTAGAGGGGGCTGGGCTAAATTAATACTGGGATACCTTTATTGGATCGCGCAACGACCGAAACACACCTGGTTATTATTAGTGTCGATGGAATAAGAGGGAATTATATTTCATCCATGTTATGGTAGGGGTAGCTCCAACTCCTGGGATCAAGAGTCCCTCGCCTGCATCAAGTCACCCACCGTTGAAGGGAAGACAAGGAAGTGTTGGGGTTCATGCACAACCAAACCTGGAATACCAAGACTTAACTGGTAGCCAAGACGAATTACGCTTATCGAAAAAAATCAGTGAAGAAGCAGGTGTAGTGGACACAACAAGAATAGTGTAGTAGGAAGGGTGTTAAGAAGCAGGTGTAGTGGACACAACAAGAATAGTGTAGTAGGAAGGGTGTTAAGAAGCGTGAGTGGACACAACAAGAATAGTGTAGGAAGGGTGTTAGAAGCAGGTGTAGGACACAACAAGAATAGTAGAGTGTAGTAGGAAGGGTGTTAAGAAGCAGGTGTAGTGGACACAACAAGAATAGTGTAGTAGGAAGGGTGTTAAGAAGCAGGTGTAGTGGACACAACAAGAGTAGTGTAGTAGGAAGGGTGTTAAGAAGCAGGTGTAGTGGACACAACAAGAATAGTGTAGTAGGAAGGGTGTTAAGAAGCAGGTGTAGTGGACACAACAAGAATAGTGTAGTAGGAAGGGTGTTAAGAAGCAGGTGTAGTGGACACAACAAGAATAGTGTAGTAGGAAGGGTGTTAAGAAGCAGGTGTAGTGGACACAACAAGAATAGTGTAGTAGGAAGGGTGTTGAGGGTGTGTTGAATTGGCCGCACCTTCCTGGGAAAAGACAATATTTGATTTAATGAGTTGGACCTGGAGTGTCCACACACACACACACACACACACACACACACACACACACACACACACACACACACACACACACACACACACACACACACACACACACACACACACACACACACACAAACACACACACACACACACACACAAACACACACACACATACACGAAAAAAGGCTATTTTCTTATCTTCATTTGGCTCTACGTAAACTTTTTATCAATCTTTCCGCCGAAGGATCATTCCTTGAGGAATGTCTTAGAGCTTCCTTCGTATACAGTATCAATGACAAATCTTCCCCCCACACGTCTGATTACAAGTTATTGTACCCCCCTGGATCTCCGCCTCCAAGGCCCATTGTGGTATAACATGCTAATCCTCTGATTTATAAATACTGTCAGCTCTTGTGCTCTGTAAAGCCTAGAATCCCAAGTGAGATTCCTCAGGGCGATAAGGGATGATTTAGTATACTTTCTCCATAGGAACGTAGCCTTTATTTACCCTTGGTGATTATGCACCTTCCCCATCCACAAGCTTTTAAAAAGGAGCTTTGATTGTACAACATAAATCTTGTTATATAAACTCCGACCAGGTGTATTCAAATGGAAAATTTTGACCGCAAGGTAGAGACAAGACCAATGGACTTAGATGCCAAAGACTGAGTATAAAAAAAGGGAGAAGAGAAGAGAATGAGAACACCGAGAAATGAAGGAGTATGAAAGCAGTGGGTTATGCAGAGTCAACGATACGGAAAGTCTAGCCAGTACAGGAAGTGAGGACCTCAGACTAAAGTGGTCCAGTAGAGATTGAAGGGACTTATGACTTGACTCACTTGAAAAATTATGACTTACGGCAACACAAAATAAGCATATCTACGACCTTGTCTACTGTGTCCGTACTGGAGGTGTGTTTTGAAGCGTTTAAAAGTTATATGGTGTCCCTATTCACCTAGCAGTAAAATAGGTACTTGTGTGTTAATCGACTGGTGTGGGTCGCATCCTGAGGACAAAATTTACCTAATTTGCCCGAAATGCTCTGCATGTCAAGTGGCTTTCTATGTCGTAGTATGTCATTGATGTCAGCTGAGGGACTGACCATTGTTTTTACATCTCTACTGTTCCTCTGTACTCAACTGAAGAAGCCTACTGTGTAGGCGAAACGTTTCGGAATAAAGGTACCTGACTGTTGCACATGTGTCTTACTTATCAACCTATCGGTATTGTATGCCATTTGCATATTCATTCAGGACGGACCGAAACGTCGTCTAAAGATTTTATCTCAATTTTTTGGGGGGTTGCATTATCGATCCCTTTTCCTAGTCTATATTTCTTGCTGTCTTCTCCTTCTTTACCTTTCAACTTTTCGCATTCTTTCTGAGGTTGTCCACCCTACCCCTCCCCATGCTACCATTCCACCTCATATATCCTTCCTCTCCTTCGACCTCCTACCCTCCGTCCCTCGTCCCATATGGTCGTGTGAGAGGGAGCAGGTGCACCCTAGTGACGTCAGGGCTCAACAAAGCTGCTTATCTCAACATGCAACCATTTTTTGCGACGAGTGCTGCTCCAGCATTCACAAGAAATGATGGGTCGAGCTGGCCGGAGGCTCTCATTATGGGGTCTTGTGTGGTGCTGAGGGTGGTTATGTCCACCCCTCATTCATGTGCGCTCAACGCTATTCTCACACCTTGAATAGTATCAGGCGTTCAGATAGTAAGAATAGTCTCTTAGATAGGCTTAAAATGTTGTGTATGAAATAAACATAAATTGGTGTTGGACAGAGAAGCCTGTCCAACATCAAAGCAGTTGGAACGATGTGTTGATTGCAGAAATATACAGACATGCTCCCGTTTCCCAGGGCTTTTGTATATCCATATGCTTCCCGTGCTACCGTCCACAGTAAACTAGCTGCTTCGGAGGAGAAAACTAAACAATTCAGTCTTCCTAAACATTTTAATAAAAGCATCATGCACTATTTCATAACCAACATAGTCTTAAATAAGGAGACAAATGCTGTTAATGCGACTTGTTTGCGACTTGATAAAGTCCAATCAGTGGGCGAAACTTTGTTAGTAAAGATCGCATTATACTGCATTTGTCTCTGTTTTATTCGCGTCGGTATTTTATACCATTTCTCTCTATGATATTAAATATGTTCATCAGTCATATCTTTAAAAATAAGATAAAGAACGCATCAAAATCTGGACACTACAGACTTATTGTAATTGCAGTAACTCTGTCAAGGCTTTGAAATCGTAATACCTGTACGAAACAGAAGTAAAGAGTTCCTTGGTACAGAGATGTGAATCGATGTGCTATAAAAAAATCATAGATTTATACATCAAAGGTACATAGATATTAAGAAGTAATTTGATTAAGTTAGGTAGGGTACCGGAGATTATTTATCCGGCTAATTGAAAAAAGTTACCAGTCTATATTATAAACCTCATGGCATTTTAGCATGTCAAGTTTTATTAATAGTGCAGTTTAGTAGCCCAACTTCGTAGATGTATAAGTTCTCATGCTGGATACTTTGAGGAAACTACCACCACACACTTGGAAAGTGTTTATACTGGTGGATTTATAAGTAGTGAAACGTATCGCTATTATGTATGAAGTATTTGTGTTAACCTAAGCTGTGATGATGACACGACACTGCTTTCCTTGTGTCAAGCTTCTTGTTGCTAACTGTAGCATTGTACTCTAGTGTCATATCATCAGCAGTGAGAATCAGGATGTTAATGGTGTAAGAAGTAAACAACTCATACAAAGTAATGCCATACGTAACCCCTTCAACATATTTTGTTTTCTTTTGCAATGTATCAGTTACAGTTTTTTGGAGAATGGAATTACATTTTGTTTACAAAATACATGTTTTTAAAGAACTGTATAAGTATATAATACTTGCTCGTGTTATTGCCTTAAGAACATTGCATCAGGCCTACATGCCCATACTAGGCAGGTCCTTCTCAGACCCAAATCTACTAACAAAAATATTTGCCCAACCTATTTTCAAGGCTTAATTGACTATAAAGTTCCTTATAGTGCAGGGTATAACAGACTATATGGTACATCACCACGAACATTTATCAGGTATAAAAGAGGGGTGTAACGTTTTGATATATAGCACGATACCCAGAATACATGAGTTCGATACCCGGTAAGAACACTGCAACAAGTGCATTGAAAAATGAGAGTATTCTGATTCTGGTATGAAGCACTGAAGGAACACGTGATAAGAGAATCGAGGGGTTTCAATACTTGGAATAAGGAAATTGAATGATAGACATGGGTAAAAGAGTCTTAAAACTCCTGGAAAGTGCGTAAGCCACTGGCCAGCTGGCCCGGGGTTTGTTTACAATTGCGTTATTACGATTTCGTGAGTCATGAGAGAGAAGAAATGTTGTTGCATATATTAATTCTAGAGTAAATGTTTGAAGGACTGTCGTAGGTCTTTTACCATTTAACTTGCTTGTTTCTGGAGATATGTTTACCCAGGCGCCACCATACGGCCACCATACTAAATTTTCCCTTGTCTTCTCTTCCTTCCTATCTCCCGTTTACCATCCTTTTCTCCTGGTTACCCCCACCCACCTTTCTTATATCCTCTCCCGTATCTCTGTTTTCATATTCCCACTCTCCCCGAGCATGATACTCATCGCCAGTGAATTACTTCATTACGGCGGGGTCGTAAAAATCGGGAGGGGAGGCAGGCAGCAATTACTGAGCACTTACCCGGTACTGGTTATGTGACTACACTAAGTTGCTGTGTGGAGCTCACCACTCTGCAAGTGCTCCTGCTTGTTTATATATCACCTGAAATGACCTAATTAGTGCTTAATACGTACGTGTATTTAAAGGTCGATTAGTTTGTTAGCTTTATAGCTTGTCGACTGCACGAGGGTTATTTAGACTGAATTATCACCTGCACGCCACTAGTCAAGAGAACTCTAACCCCTAAAATAGTTATTGAAGTATATTCAGCGCATTTACACTTGAGGGGATATACATATCTGGGTGTATACTGAATGATATATTGATGGAAATTTGAACTTCACCTGAAAGCATCACAAATTATTATTATTATTATTATTATTATTAATTTATTCATGAGGAAGGGCTAAATATATATAAATATTCAGCAAGATCACAGTAAACAGGTGATATCACAATATGTATAATAACCACTGTGAACAAAATAGGGTATTTCCAAGCTCTTTCTGGATTACTAAAATTATCAAGGAATTGTGCTTGGATATTCACTGTTTTTTCACCGTGGTTATTAAGACTCAGTCATGGTCGGTACTGTCTTCTTTATGTTTACTTATGTATTGCCAATTAGTTTATGTGATCAGTTTAAAAGTTACCTTAGGAAATTAGGTCAATACACTGGAACACTTTATGTCTTTAGTAAAGTAACATTTATTTTCCATGGCATTACATACTTTTACATTAAATATTTTCAGTCATACTTGGGAAAGCCCATAATTATACAGTGCGTTTATTTTCGTTAGTTAAAGGGGTTTAAAGCCTATCGACTACACGAGGGCCATTAAGGTTGTACCTATTTTAGGTATTAAAGAATACTTAAATACCTAAAATAGGGATTAAAGTAAACTCTCAGCATATATACGCTGAGAGACATATACCTCTCAGGGTATATATTCTGTATTCCAGTTTTATGAGAATTATAATTTCAGCCTTAAATATTTGTTATGCATTTAAGATAGTAAAAAGTATACTGTATTCTTTGTATTTTCCTTATTCTGAAAATGCAAGTTAAAATTTCCTGTAAAACTTACGTATTTTCCGGTATATAAGGCGCACCATTCTCCCCACAAAAAGTCTTGGGAAATCACCCTGCGCCTTATATGCTCAAAATCAGGGTCAAGGGTTACGCTTTAGTGTAAAGTAAGAGATTAATTAACCCTTGAATATAATTACTGATTTACTGCTATGATACTTCTGTCTTGCGTCTCATATGCCGGAAAATACGGTATCTTGTATATACTGTTTTAAGTATTTTTTTCTGTATTGTGTTAACGTATTTATTGTGAAGTTATGTATCACACACGTCTGTGTTCGGGTTCATGTGCTACCACACTTACGAAACTTGTTAAATTAACGCTAGTGAAGAATTATTTTGAAAGGAATTAGACGAAAGCTAATTTATTAATTTTTTAGGTGTAGATGTATCAGAATTTTGGTCTGTAAAGGATGTGATAAATCACAGACGATATGAGGGATAGAAAGTTGAACACACCTTCACATATCTACATTCTGTAACTTTCTATACTATAAAGAAACTTCATACACCTAAATACCATGCAGAACAGGCCACATGGGGATGGAAATATTTAGCTCTAGATTATTTGCACTCTCGTGCGTCGTCAGGATCTATGCAGTGTTGCAAGACAGCAACAGATAGGAGAGGAAATTCTCTGAGGCAAGACAGAAGGTATCAGTGGTAACCCATGTCACAGAGTGTCTGTGACATGGGTTACCACTGTGACAATGTCTTGCAACATTGCATAGCTCCTGACGACGCACGAGAGTGCGAAAGATCTAGAGCTAAAGATTTCCATCCCCACGTGGCTTGTTATGCATTGTTAAGATCGCCTGTTTTGCGATTGTTTTGCACCTACTATATACCATGTAAGCTCACCCCATAGATATACGTCTATAAACTCTTCATACATTTATACAACTATGCACCCTTCATACACTTATTCACTCTCCAAACATCTATACACCATACACACAGGCCATACACCATACACACAGGCCATACACCATACACACAGGCCATTATCCAGCTTCTCGTATGAAAGATTTTTCTCAGCCTGTCAGACGGCCCTGGGGTGGGAATCTGTGTATAGAAAACGGGTTGCTGCAGGAACTGTGTTAAACCTGTGTTGTTCTCAGTAATTCAACCTTTATTTCTTACTCCGAACCAAGACAACATGATAGTGTTGATGTGTTATAGTTGTAAATAGATTAATAATAATAATAATAATAATGATAATAATACAGGTGATATATACCCTGAGGGTGTATTTTTCTCAGCGTATATATGCCCGCAATGCACAGCATATTAGGGGCTTTTGGCATGTACATCTCATTACTAACTATATTTATTGTCTACCATGTATCATTGTACCATGTCTCAATAAAGTATTATTATTATTATTAATATTTATTATTATTATTATTATTATTATTATTATTATTATTATTATTATTAAGAGTTTCTTTTAATCTCTAGTTTGGGGAATAAAGTACGTATTCTTGCCTGGTACCATTGATGGGTTCCGAGAGTTTTTTACTCCCAAAGCCCCGCCTTGGACCAGGCTCGTCTGGTGTTTGCGTGGTTAACCAGGCTGTTGCTGCTGCTCCTTGTTTAGTCGATAGGTTTTAAACCCCGATAACCAACCAACTAACAGTGATAAATGGTTCAGGTGCAGTTAATGGTTATGAAGCCAAAGATAAATCGTAATACACTGAAAAAATGATACAGTGGTACAGTGTATCAATGAAATTCGTCGATAGTGCTACTCTGGTTGCAGGATACAGTGGATCTGCATCATATAGTGTTACGGTGATACAATGATAAGTGTTACGGTAACAAAATTAAGTCCTTTTTAAAATTTTCTCTTATACGTTTAAAGATATATATTTTTTTCATTTATGTTAATGTAAAAAAAAAATTTGTACCAAAAGAACCTTAAAAAACTTGCGTAACCTTATTATAACAAGTGCAATTTAATTTAGCCTAATCCAACTAAATATATTTTACATAAGTTTACAATAATATAATAATAAACAAACACAATTAAATATATTTTTTTCGTTAGGTTCAGAATTTGCGAAATTATTGCATACACAGATTTTCGCTTGGCTTATTCGGCAAGAAGGGCGTTGCTATTTAAGCCAAAATAGCAAGTTTTACCTATTCGGAACGATATATATATATATATATATATATATATATATATATATATATATATATATATATATATATATATATATATAAGGCTTCGAATAATGTTAATTGAAACATCACATAATTGGTAAGACTTCAGAAATTACATTTCGACGAGGTCACAACTCAGAATGAATTATTCAGTTATCAGTAACTCGCGGAAAGCGTAAGAATTCTTACATTAGCTTTATTGTTATTGTGTTTGTGTGGCGGTATTAATATAACCGACTCATGGGCGGAACCTGTTCCTGGGTGGATGGTCTGGTGGGTTGGGAGGGAGGGGCTGGTGGCGTGTCCTGGAGAGGAAGATGGAGAAGGAAGCAGCAGAGAGGAGGAGAGGAAGGCAGAGGGTATGGAGACAGATGAAAATGCTAAGCGGGAGTGGGTCAAGAAAGCGTGGAGGAAGGGCAAGTGCAAGCAGCAGGAGGGACTGGGTGGAGCACCTGCTAGACAGGTGCAGGCAGGTGCGTTAAGAGTGATCCGCCAAACAACAGGTGAACCCGCCAACGGTCAGCACAACAACAGGTGAACCCGCCAACGGTCAGCACAACAACAGGTGAACCCGCCAACGGCCAGCACAACAACAGGTGAACCCGCCAACGGTCAGCACAACAACAGGTGAACCCGCCAACGGTCAGCACAACAACAGGTGAACCCGCCAACGGCCAGCACAACAACAGGTGAACCCGCCAACGGTCAGCACAACAACAGGTGAACCCGCCAACGGTCAGCACAACAACAGGTGAACCCGCCAACGGTCAGCACAACAACAGGTGAACCCGCCAACGGTCAGCACAACAACAGGTGAACCCGCCAACGGCCAGCACAACAACAGGTGAACCCGTCAACGGCCAGCACAACAACAGGTGAACCCGCCAACGGTCAGCACAACAACAGGTGAACCCGCCAACGGTCAGCACAACAACAGGTGAACCCGCCAACGGCCAGCACAACAACAGGTGAACCCGCCAACGGTCAGCACAACAACAGGTGAACCCGCCAACGGCCAGCACAACAACAGGTGAACCCGCCAACGGTCAGCACAACAACAGGTGAACCCGCCAACGGCCAGCACAACAACAGGTGAACCCGCCAACGGTCAGCACCTGCACGGCTCTCCAGGATATTCAAACATAATCAACTTTTTTTTTTCTTCCTCACCAGGAATCTTTTAATTGGAACAAGTGATACAGTGTTTAATGTTTCTGTCTTTTATGGAACCATTGAACAGGTGATGCAGTGCTCAGTATTTCTAACTTTTATTGAACCACTGAAGATGAGTATTTTATTTTCTGTCCTATACAATAATTTATTCAGAAATATTATGTAGGTAATTTTACATGTATATTAGTTATGTATAATACACAATATGTGATTTATGGCATGTCACTGAGAAGAGGTTTGGGCATTCCTTCACATCTTACGAGCTTCACACACATACAAATAACCCGCACATAGAAGAGAGGAGCTTACGACGACGTTTCGGTCCAAGTCAGACCGAAACATCGTCCTGAGCTCCTGTCTACTATGTGCGGATTACTTGTGTATTGTTCCAGTTACTGTATTGTGCCTTTTTTGTTATTGCCACACATGACCTTGGTCCGGCACTCAGTACAACACTGATGAAGACCCTGGCCAGGTGTCTTCTCAGTACAACACTGATGAAGACCCTGGCCAGGTGTCTTCTCAGTACAACACTGATGAAGACCCTGGCCAGGTGTCTTCTCAGTACAACACTGATGAAGACCCTGGCCAGGTGTCTTCTCAGTACAACACTGATGAAGACCCTGGCCAGGTGTCTTCTCAGTACAACACTGATGAAGACCCTGGCCAGGTGTCTTCTCAGTACAACACTGATGAAGACCCTGGCCAGGTGTCTTCTCAGTACAACACTGATGAAGACCCTGGCCAGGTGTCTTCTCAGTACAACACTGATGAAGACCCTGGCCAGGTGTCTTCTCATTACAACACTGATGAAGACCCTGGCCAGGTGTCTTCTCAGTACAACACTGATGAAGACCCTGGCCAGGTGTCTTCTCAGTACAACACTGATGAAGACCCTGGCCAGGTGTCTTCTCAGTACAACACTGATGAAGACCCTGGCCAGGTGTCTTCTCAGTACAACACTGATGAAGACCTTGGCCAAGAGTCTTCTCAGTACAACACTGATGAAGACCCTGGCCAGGTGTCTTCTCAGTACAACACTGATGAAGACCTTGGCCAAGTGTCTTCTCAGTACAACACTGATGAAGACCCTGGTCAGGTGTCTTCTCAGTACACTGACGTCAAGCTCATGCTGTCTTCTTAACTAACGTACAAGAAATCTGACATAACTTGACGCGTCCGCTACACTAACTTTTTTTTTATCAAATATCGTAAAATTTCATAATTTATTATTATTATTGGTGTTTGTTATTATTATTATTATTATTATTATTATTATTATTATTATTATTATTATTATTAATAGTTTTAGTGTTATAATAATAATATTATTATTGTATTAAAAAAAATCAAAATGAATAGCTAAACCTGTAGTGAAAATAGTCTTGGGTAATCAGGTTTAATCCAGAGGAAGGAAGGATAACTCAAATTTCTTGGATCAAGAGCCCTTGTCCAACATCATGGCATCTCCATGAAGATAAGAAATGTGTAAATCGACGGGTACTTGGCCATGGCTTACTTGGCTTATTTTACCTATTCTTAGAACTAGAAGGTAGATAATATAGAGAGAAGGTCCTAGTGCAGGTGCAGGTGTGGGGACCCATAGCCTCGGAGAAGTCAATAAAAAAAAGGTTTCAAAGAAACGTACTGAGATTTCTCCTTGAGGCTGTTTGAATATTGTATCTCGTATCACCTCGTCATTTATATATATATATATATATATATATATATATATATATATATATATATGTATGTGTGTGTGTGTGTGTGTGTGACTACAAATAGTGGAAAGGAATGGAGATCAGTCCAGGTAGATGTGTCTATGAAGGCATCCTTCGAGAGAAGGGCGAGCCTAGAGCTGCTGGTCGGACCGCAGGATGCCAGATGCCAAAGGTTCAAGAAAGCTTTGAAAGGGCAAACAGAAAAAGACAGCCCAGCCCATAAGCGTAGAATCTGTTGTAATAAACAAGAGAATATATAGCTAATGACATGTCAAGAATCAAGATGTTCGAGGGAATAAAGGATCAGATGAACGACTATCACTGCCTCTATCCTCTTGAGATCCCATTAATGATATCGTCTTCTATTAAGTTTTCTGAAATAACATTTATAAATAGTATTCTCTATGCTTACACCCCTGTTTCTCTTTCTCTCTGTCTCTCTCTCTGTCTCTCTCTCTCTCTCTCTCTCTCTCTCTCTCTCTCTCTCTCTTCCCTTCCCGCTTCTCTCCTCTTGTTTGTTCTACCTACATCCCTGGTGTCCAGAATCATTCCCTTCTCTACACTCATCACCTGCTGTTTCCGGGCGCCGTCAGGTATCCGGGGCGCACCCTCTTAGCTCCACAAAGATTTCAGTGGATTCGTGTGTGTTGTACAAGCCAATGATTACTGTCGCATCTTGCACCTTAATTTAATCTCTCTCTCTCTCTCTCTCTCTCTCTCTCTCTCTCTCTCTCTCTCTCTCTCTCTCTCTCTCTCTCTCTCTCTCTCTCTCTCTCTCTCTCTCTCTCTCTCTCTCTCTCTCTCTCTCTCTCTCTCTCTCTCTCTCTCTCTCTCCATATATATGGACTTGTGGTGGGAAGATGACTCTAAATTTTCTAAAAAAAAAATATTGCTACTTAATGTTCAAAAAAACTGAAATGTAACTTATAACTTATACAGATATCTTGCTTTTGACTATTATACTAAGTTAAGTTAAGTAGACCATGTGCCCGCCCTAGTCTCACATACTGCTAGGTGGGCAGGGATGTACGTAAATTTGCTCAGAAGTTTCTCGGTGCCATGGAATCGAACCCAGACCATTGCGATTGTGAGTCGAAGGCTTTCACCGGTGATCTAGGCGGCACCCTGAGGTTTATGGTTATGGAGAGGGTGACGAATTTTGAATGAGAAAAGTGAGAGTAATGGAGGTGAGGTGAAAGTTATGAGGTAGTGAGGTGAGAGGTTTGGGGAGAAGGGGTGATGGGGAGGTTGATGGGTGAGTGGCTAGTGATGGGAAAGTGTTGAGGAAATGGGATGTGAGGGCGTGGTGTCCGCCCAACACGCCCCAGGGCAGCAGGTGGCACGCCAACACACGCTAATCCAACCACCCACGAAATTACTTCCATTGTATACGCACACAAAGATACGCTGACACACAGGGACGCGCATGTGCCACTATACTTACAGTACTCTCTGATTGAACATCACCTTCTGAGCCTTACTTCTTAACTCTTGCCTTATTTATATATATATATATATATATATATTTAGAATTCGCAAGAACAGGCGAAATATTCACAAACACTGATCTCTGGGCGAAGGAGACTCGAACCTACGAACCTTGTATCAAGGTACGCAATGCTTTACCGACCGTACCACACATGACCAATACCTTGGTGCCCAGGGAGTTGAACTATCATTCAATTCCCCCGTGGTTCTGCATCTTGTATCGCTTGGTCGCGATTTTTGCAACATGTGCATCACGTTTAGGCCTACACACATACACACACACACAGGTGGTAACGCGTGACACGTGTGTGGGCGTTAACAACACTTGACATAATAGTGTGCTTGACGCCAGTTTGGTCGCGCACGCCCTCGTGCTGACATCCCCTCCTTCCCTTATCCATGCATGTGCACGTCCTTTGGCACGCCCACTGCACGTGCATGTCATTGACACGTGTTTTTACCAGGTGATGACCAGCACATTATGTACTTGAAATGCTAGAAGTAGGTCTAGTGTAGGTGTAGTGTATCAAGGCGCAGGTGCTGAGTTGTGGGTAAGTTCCTTCAAGTGAAAAAAAATAGACATAGTTACCCAGAGACTAAAGAGAATTTGAAAAATTGATAATCTCGGAAGGACCAGAGGAGACGTGATTATGACGTACAAGATACTCAGAGAGTTTGATAAGTTGAATCATATCTACACTATCAAATTTACATGGACAGTTTAAAATAAGAGGTACAGAGATGAGTGGGCATAGATGGAAACGAATAAAACACAAAAGAGCAACAGAGGTGTTACGAAATTCGTATTCAGACTCAGGGTTGTAAACAGGTGAAAGAGGGAACTAAATAGTCCTCGATGAGGTGGTGGTCATGGCAAACATCATACACGGTTTCAAGAATAGGTATGATAAGACCCAAGAGGCCAGGAACAACTTTTTTTTAATACTCCGAAATTTAAAAAAAACTGGAAACTTGCAGTGAATTAGAGTACGTAGAAGATTCGAACTGGGGTCTGAAAAGCCTGGAGAGTGTTGCGGGGGTCAGCGCCCCCCGCGTCCCAGATCTAGATGGAATCAGGTAAAATGTGGATTGGGAAGTTCACGTAGCAAAGGCTATTTTTGTTTTAAGCTTTGAACAAATGTGCATACACTGAAATTGTCTCTCTCGGGGTATGTACATTAAATTATATGTAGTATATACCTTGAGAGATATCTCCAGGATATATACAGGGAGGTGCGTATCTCTCATGCTATATACACTTAAAGATGTTATCTCAGGGTATACATACTAAGAGATGTGTATCTCGGTGTATATTTGCTAAGTTTCTTTTAAAAAATAAAGTTCTGTTGAATTTACTTAAGCAAAAATATCCACAATGTTATTGTCTAGGTGGAAAAGGCGGCATTACTTACCCTTAAACCTAACCTACTAACAATAGTTACACAACGTTTTTTCTACGTGTTAGGAAAAATTAGAAACTGTTGCGCTTCGTGGTGGGGACAACACTTAGAAATACAACTTCGTTGTGTTTCTAAGTGTCGTTGTGTTTCCATGTGTTGCTTAAGGTAGAGTTCGTTGTAGTCTGTTTTGGTGGAAGTATAGTTGGAACTTCGTTGTGTTTCTTAAGCGTTGGAGAAGAAGAGGCAGCCATCCCCATGTTGTTTGTACGTGTTGATGAAACATTGTGTTTTTGTACGTGTTGATGAATGCTAGATGAAACACCGTGTTTATACACGTTGATAAAAACTGAATGAAACACCGTGTTATTTGTACGTGTTGATGAATATTAGATGGAGCCTCCTGTTGTACGTATTAAGTTAGGTTAGGTAAGATTTGTCAGAAAACAGGACAGTTTGTTTAATGACGTATTGTTTGTACGTGTTGATGAAGACAGGATGAACCCTCGTGTTGTTTGTACGTGTTGATGAAGACAGGATGAACCCTCGTGTTGTTTGTACGTGGTGATGAAGACAGGATGAACCCTCGTGTTGTTTGTACGTGGTGATGAAGACAGGATGAACCCTCGTGTTGTTTGTACGTGGTGATGAAGACAGGATGAACCCTCGTGTTGTTTGTACGTGGTGATGAAGACAGGATGAACCCTCGTGTTGTTTGTACGTGGTGATGAAGACAGATGAACCCTCGTGTTGTTTGTACGTGGTGATGAAGACAGGATGAACCCTCGTGTTGTTTGTACGTGGTGATGAAGACAGGATGAACCCTCGTGTTGTTTGTACGTGTTGATGAAGACAAGATGAACCCTCGTGTTGTTTGTACGTGGTGATGAAGACAGGATGAACCCTCGTGTTGTTTGTACGTGTTGATGAAGACAAGATGAACCCTCGTGTTGTTTGTACGTGTTGATGAAGACAAGATGAACCCTCGTGTTGTTTGTACGTGGTGATGAAGACAAGATGAACCCTCGTGTTGTTTGTACGTGTTGATGAAGACAAGATGAAACCTCGTGTTGTTTGTACGTGGTGATGAAGACAAGATGAACCCTCGTGTTGTTTGTACGTGTTGATGAAGACAAGATGAACCCTCGTGTTGTTTGTACGTGTTGATGAAGACAAGATGAAACCTCGTGTTGTTTGTACGTGTTGATGAAGACAAGATGAAACCTCGTGTTGTTTGTACGTGTTGATGAAGACAAGATGAACCCTCGTGTTGTTTGTACGTGTTGATGAAGACAAGATGAAACCTCGTGTTGTTTGTACGTGGTGATGAAGACAAGATGAACCCTCGTGTTGTTTGTACGTGTTGATGAAGACAAGATGAACCCTCGTGTTGTTTGTACGTGTTGATGAAGACAAGATGAAACCTCGTGTTGTTTGTACGTGTTGATGAAGACAAGATGAAACCTCGTGTTGTTTGTACGTGTTGATGAAGACAAGATGAACCCTCGTGTTGTTTGTACGTGTTGATGAAGACAAGATGAAACCTCGTGTTGTTTGTACGTGGTGATGAAGACAAGATGAACCCTCGTGTTGTTTGTACGTGTTGATGAAGACAAGATGAACCCTCGTGTTGTTTGTACGTGGTGATGAAGACAAGATGAAACCTCGTGTTATTTGTACGTGGTGATGAAGACAGAATGGAACCTCGTGTTATTTGTACGTGGTGATGAAGACAGAATGGAACCTCGTGTTATTTGTACGTGGTGATGAAGACAGAATGGAACCTCGTGTTGTTTGTACGTGTTGATGAAAGGCAGTGGCAGCCCCGTGTCCTTGATGAGTTTCATCATGTATAATAGAAGTGCCTGAAGGCAGGTGATGTACTATGTGAGTCACAGCAGCAGCAGCATCACGCATCAGCACCACGTCAGGAAATGACTTTGATCCTGGTGTACAAGGTAATATGTGTTTATGATGGCCCATGATGGTACAGGTCAACGGGCGTGAGGGAGCACCAACCTGACGCTTTGCTCTCCCACCCACCTCAGCCCACGCAACAAAGGGGCGGCACTGAAGAGCAAAACATCCCTTTGTCAGAAAACAGGTGTGTAGGGGCACCCTTCAATAGACACCAAGGAGAGAGAGAGAGAAAGGGGGGGGGGGTGAGTGAGAGTGGTGTGGAAGTGGCATAGACAGACGTACAGACAAGGCACCGCCTCAAAAGAAAACTCAGGAAGGAGAAGCGATTACCCTCTCGTCGTCTGAGACGGCACCCGAGCCCACAAAGTTATCAGTGTGATCGCTGATAACACGCCGATCACTCCAGCCTGGGACAAAGGCCGCCACAGATACAAGAAAAAAAATATCAACTTTCATGAGGCACATCAAAAGCTGCGGCCGTATAAAGGGCCTTATGAAAGCTGTGACCGCTGAAGCGTCATGATAAACCTCGCTACGCTCCTCTTCATCACCACCACCACTGCCACACTCACCATCAATGTTGTTTCTCTGTTATTGTAAACTGAAAGATTAAGTTCTCTTTCTGACTCAGAGAAATATTCCACATATGTCATGTAGTTTAGCGAGAGGTGTGTTTGAGATAGGGGCGGATTGTACAAGCCTCAGTTAGTGAAGCAGAAGCACCCTCTCCCTATTATAGTGTTCAGGGACCAAGTAGGGTAGCCCTCGACGAGTGCTTTTCAAGGGCCTCATTATCAGTTGTGGACGACAAGTGAATCTCTGAGGCTAAGAAGAACTTTGGAGTCTCCATCTTGAACCGTTCGCAGAACCTGTATTCGCATCTTACTAAATCTTGCTGCAAAATCACAAACCTTTGTAATCCAAGCATGGCGTCTTGAGGCTGGGATAGTGAGTTGGTGGGAGAAGTGGTAGTAGCGAGGTGGAAGACGAGCCCACATGGAACAATGTGTTTTGAGCGTCCTCAAAAGGTCGTGATAAAAGTGATCATAATGATGCAAAGTGAGCACTCTACTTGTTATTGAGGTCGCCGCCACCACACCCGTGGGATCGAAAAGACCCACCGTGGGACACTCAAGACTAGACCCAGAGGGTGCTCCGGCAGGGAAGGGGTGTGGGTACAACAGTCTTCCTGGCACACACAGAGGAGACACAGGGCCCTGCCAGCCTTTTCATACTTATGAAAGGAGTCCTCCAAGTCTAAGAATAAGACGTCCTCGTTGGGAACAGATCAGGAACGAGGGTTCTTATAAGCCTGTATACACGAGGACGAGCAGCATATTAATTTGATAGATAATAATGAAATTGAAGAATTCTTCTTTAATAAATAATAAAAATGTCAATTTTTTTTGCATGTGAGTTAAATATGCTTAATTTCAGTTAAAATTAAGTGGACAATAAAAAATGGTCTTAATCTATTGAGTGTATGTACACAAAAATCTTAAGGGTCTTTCAAAAAATTATTGCACATATCTTCAGTAAAATTATATTATATGTATATGTTAAGTCGTCAATCTATTATAAATCATATTAATCTTCAACACTATTAAACAAAACGGAAAATGTAGATTTTTAGCTTATTGTATGACACAATGAAAGGTTATAAATTACAGTAAATTTCAGTTTAGTGAGATGGATTGTAGCAATAAAAGAGCTTTGTAGATGAGTCATCTGATGAGCCTGTGATGAATCTCACTGTCATTCAAATTATTGTTGAGTTATCTGTGTGAAGAGAACCAGCAATGTGTAGTGATGGTATGATGGTGAAGCAACGTGTAGTATGGTATGATGGTGAAGCAACGTGTAGTGATGGTATGATGGTGAAGCAATGTGTAGTGATGGTGACACTAATAATGCTCCTTACCTTAAGGCTATCTCCACGTCTCAACTTGACATGGTCTTGCCTTGGTAAGTGTTTCTGCGACTAACAGCGCGCAGCTTCGCGCTCCACGCCCTGGGTGCGATGCTGACCTAGCGTCTAGCAGTTTCAATCGCAGCTTTGCCTATGGTCTTAAGGCAAAAAGGTGTCCCTAACTAAATTTATCCTACCGATCTAGAATGTCTTAAAATGTGAGCTTTCTTAGGTCTCGATTGTGTCATTAGTTCTAGTTGGCAAACCGAAGCCGTGTCTGGTTATGGCTATGTATGGTATGGTAGGTAACCCCCCTTTCCCTCGTACTGTGGGAACGACGGGGGGTCGCGACCCCCTCCCTCCCTTACCCTATTGGAGGTAATTTCTCCACGGAGAACATATTAATGCAGAGGTCACGTATTTATGTAGAAGTCACATGTTTATGTCGAGGTCACATGTTTGTCGAGGTCACATATTTATGTAGAGGTCACATATCTATGTAGAAGTCACATTTATGTAGAGGTCACAACATGTTTGTACATTTGCCATTACATATATTTCTTTAGCATGTTAACTGGTAGTTAATGGTGGCGACAATAACAACCACACCAGTAAATTATGTTCTTCACGTGAACACACAACTGTCCCACCCCACACCTGTCTCTCACCCTCACTTGCCCCATTCCACACCAGCTTCACCCTACACTTGCCCCACCTCACCCCACACCCGGCACTCCCTCGCACCTCTCCGGGCAGTACCGGGATGGCTGATCGCAAACTTCATTGTTAGTTTTTGTGATATAATTTGGCAGGTATTGCAAGTGTTGTTTTCAGACTGAACACCTGCGAGAGCCACACACCTGCGAGGGCCACACACCTGCGAGGGCCACACAGGTGTTACAACATTCATACAGATTCATCAAGACTGTAAGACTGAACGCCACTTTTCTGTTATATAAGAATGGTATATAAAACTGAAAAGTAAATAAATAAGTCACATGTGCAGCACTCAACAGATGCGTCAGGGGTATGGCATCCTCTTTCCACGCTTATTACGCAACGAAACACTAAGTATAATAAGGCTGTTACTTGGTGTATCTTGGGTCCTGACTTGTTGAAAGAATCAAAATTTAGTAGCAATACCGTGGCTGGAACAACATACAGATAACCTGCACTCAGGCGAGTGCAACCTATGACGACGTTTCCGTTCCTTGGACCATTATTAACAAGTCTCACAGCCTCTCAAGTGCGAGTTATTTGTGCACCTCTTTGTTGATATATTAGTCAAGGTATTTCTCCTACAGTGATCTTGGTCATAAGGTGACCCGTTCAATGGTGACCCGTTCAATGGTGACCCGTTCAATGGTGCCTCCTAGGACGTGGGCGCAGCAAGAACCAGGCGGTGACTTAACACTGCTGGAGTCATCAAGAGTTTCATTACAGTACTTGATGTTATAAAAGTATATACGTCAGTTTGCGTGCGGTCAGCAGTAACAGCCTGGTTGACAAGATCCTGATCCACCACGAGGCCTGGTCTCAGACCGAGCCGCGGGGGCGTTGACCCCCGAAACCCTCTCCAGGTATACTCCAGGTATTGCATGGTATTGTGGCACTAGTGTCATACGTGTCACTGGTAACATAGTGCAACATGACTCATATATCAGAATTGTAAATGAGTTGAAAACGATGTCAAGTATTGTCACTGAAGTTAATAATTTATGTAGGTTTAATAATAAATAAGTTTAACATATGAGTGGAAATGGTTGGGTGTGAGTGGGACCTGCCTAGGCTGGGCCAGTAGACCTACGGCAGTGCTTCTCTCTTATGGTCCTGTGTAAGGATGACTGTACCTGCGACTGGTAATTGTGGAGCCAAAAGACAAAAGAGGTTGATGAATAAGACACTTTTGCAACATTTGCGTATTTTTATTCCAGAATAAAGATACCCGAATGTTGCAGAAGTGTCTCATTTATCAACTTTAAAGTTTTCTAAAGTATTTATTCAAACAGAAGAGGTGTGGTGAGTGTTGATGGCTGCTGGGAGGGTGTTAGTCATTAGGAGGGAGTGTGGAAGCACCGTACAGGTGTCTAATTAGCCGCATCGTTCATACATCAGTATTTACGCAATTAACGTCGTACGAAACATGGGAACGCCAGCAAAAATGTATTTGTGGTGAAAGGTGACGAAACATAGAATGATGATCGATGGTCTCCCTTTCCCAGCTATACGTGGTCATTTAAACACACACACACACACACACACACACACACACACACACACACACACACACACACAAAGCCTAGTGTCTAATCGACATGTGCCTAGGACAAAATGGTAACACACACATACGAACACACACAAGGTAGATAGTGACAGGATGTTCCAGAGAGGGAACACAGAAACAAGGGGGCACAACTGGAAGCTGAAGACTCAGATGAGTCAAAGGGATGTTAGGAAGCATTTCTTCAGCCATAGAGTAGTCAGGAAGTGGAATAGTCTAGCGAACGATATAGTGGAGGCGGGAACCATACATAGTTTTAAGATAAGGTATGATAAAGCTCATGGAGCAGGGAGAGCAGAGACCCAGTAGCGGACAGCGAAGAGGCGTGGCCAGGAGCTGAGTCTCGACCCCTGCAACCACAATTAGGTGAGTACACGCACGCACTCGCGCGCGCGATCGCTGCATAAGCAAGACTGACTCATACCAGGACTGCTTTCGGAAATCTGAAAGAGAAACAAGGTGCTAAAGAAACAAAACATCACATCATAAAATTGAGCGCAGTGGCTTATGCGAGTGAGTATATGGAACTTGAGAGCACTGGGAAGCTCAACACAGTCCTGGAGGAGCGTGTGTACAGGACAGGTCGGTTATGTGTTTTAAAGTAGAGAGAGGCGCTACCCTGCTAGTCCCAAGGCTGAAGAAAAAAAACTTTAAGGAAACTACTAAGAATTGCAATATTAGAAGACTTGATCACAACTTATAAATGACTGAAAAAGTCTGCTGGGCAGGGAACACGTCTCGTCAATAAAAATACCCAACTGTTGCACACGTGTCTTGCCCATCCACGAAGCTGAAAAAATGCTTCTTCACTCTTAAGTTAGTCAGAAAGTGGAATGACTTGCATGATAGAACCCAAGTGGCTGCATTTAGTACTATCAGTAATGACCACTTGCAAGGTAGAGCCAGGGCTCTACCCTCCCCTTCCCCTCCGGTGCCCGTGTACCTGCCTGACTATTTTAGAAATATGTATTTTAAAATCGAGGCTACTAAGGGTAGGAAAAAAGTTAATACACCGAGACTACCTGGAAATACAATTATATACAATTAAAAGCAATATTTAAAGGATTGTCATACTTTCTCCATATTAAGTGGGATTTACGCAATTCATACATAAAAAAATATGCAAATAGTGGTAAATAATTCCTAATTTTATGAAGATAGTGTGAGGCAAGTAGTGGTGATGGTGGTAATAATTGTAACATCAGACTGTTGGTGCTAAAGTAAGGTAGGAGTCGGTGGTGGTTGTGGGTAGGTAGTGATGATGGCGCTATTAACGATGGTGATACAGGTAGCGCCTTTATTGATAATACTGATGTTGGTGGTAGTGGTGGAGATAAAAGGTATAAAATACCAACACGATGGACAAATTAAACACAGATGAGACCTTTATTGACTACGTTTCGCCCACACAGTGGGCTTTATCAAGTCACAAACAGATCTACCTGGGTCAAGAGTACATGTATATATATACTGCATTCTCCCCTTAAGTGTCCACTTTTTATATTCACATATACTCTTTACTCATGTAGATCTGTTTGTGACTTGAAAAAGCCCACTGTGTGGGCGAAACGTAGTCAATAAAAGATCGCATTATACCGCATTTGTGTTTAATTTTTCAAGCGTGGTGGTGGTGCCAACACAACTGGTGGGTAGTGCCACCTGCCTAGTAGGAAGGATTACCTCCCCGAGTTACATTTCCTGGATAATTGTCCGCTTGGTTCACTCTCCCGTGAAGGTAATACAAAATTATATCTATTTTCGAATTTCCACTTGTTGTAAAATAAATTAATAAAAAGGTAGAAGAGTGTTGATCCTGTGAAATTATATGATGTTCAGTAAGACTCATTGCCATGGGGAATACAGGCGTCACCACAAAGAAAATTTATTTTTACAAGTTTGAATAGATATAGAAACGTATTTTTGTATATGTAAGGTTAATGTTGCAAAATATATTTTATAAAACTTTTAATTTTTACTCGATATTTTTATATGCGCTCGTTTGCATGTTCGTTATTACGTGCGGGAAGGTGAGTTTGCGCGTTACTGTGGTCGTGTATCCAACACAAGAGTACACGGACCTCAAGGAAATACTCGGAACTCGAGGAAATACTCGGAACTCCAAGACATACTTGGAACTCGAGGAAAAACACGGAACTCGAGGAAAAACACGGAACTCAAGGAAATACACGGAACTCAAGGAAATACACGGAACTCGCGTAAATATTGTGGTCTGAGCAAAAATCAGAAGGTGTGGCCCATTAGATTGCTGGATCAGTAGGAGAGCCATCATTCTCCCTGCTCCATGTGGATCCAGCTGAAGTTCTAAATACTTCAGAAATATTTGTTCAAGGTGTTTAGCAATATTCAGAGAGGAACAGGTGAGTAATACTGTTGTAATATTTCTTCTTGAAGGCTACAAATCACGCTTGACACATGTGAACAAATCCACTTGGGTGTGGCTGTGGCAAGAGGCAAAGTGACACCTCTTTTCCCTGGACAATGGACGCTGCTCTATGCTGCTGTGTCGACAGCTGTTGACGGTGAGTAACTTTTTGTTGAAATATATGTCAAAATATAAGTGAAGAGATCCTCCTGTCGAAAGAGGTGGGTTTTACCCTGTATAAAAATAGAAATAAAAATAACCAGAATACACAAAGAGGTTAAATAACATCAGTTAAATATAAATAAGATCTATTTCAGATAATCCTTACCTAAACTGAAGACAAATCAAACAGACGAAGCAAAGTTAATATAGACTTTCACCTCATTAGACACAACTATTTTAGTTGACATGCAGTGGCAGAACAATACTAAATCTGATGGATGTTCCATCTCTGAGGACTGGCCTTGGCACTTCTCCGTATCTTGATAAAGACTGAGTATTACCCATCTGGTGGACTCATTATATATATATATATATATATATATATATATATATATATATATATATATATATATATATATATATATATATATATATTTTATATATATATATATATATATATATATATATATATATATATATATATATACTGAGAGGTATAAGTCTCTTAGTGTATTTATGCTTAGAGTTAACTTTTAGCAAAATTTTAGGGATTAAGTAAACTGGCTTTGTTCCAAGAGCCCCTCATCTGTAGAAAAATAATCTCCATATATATATATATATATATATATATATATATATATATATATATATATATATATATATATATATATATATATATATATATATATATATATGCATGTACTCACCTAGTTGTGGTTGCAGGGTCGAGTCAAAGCTCCTGGCCCCGCCTCTTCACTGGCCGCTACTGGGTCACTCTCCCTGCGCCATGAGCTTTATCATACCTCTGCTTACAGCTATGTATAGAGCCTGCCTCCACTACATCGCTTCCTAAACTATTCCACTTCCCGACAACTCTGTGACTGAAGAAATACTTCCTAACATCTCTGTGATTCATCTGAGTCTTCAACTTCCATCTGTGTCCCCTTGTTGTTGTGTCCCATCTCTGGAACATTCTGTCTCTGTCCACTTTGTCAATTCCTCTCAGTATCTTATATGTTGTTATCATGTCTCCCCTATCTCTCCTGTCCTCCAGTGTCGTCAGGTCGATTTCCCTTAACCTCCCCTCGTAGGACATACCCCTTAGCTCCGGGACTAGTCTTGTTGCAAACCTTTGCACTTTCTCGAGCTTCTTCACATGCTTGGCTAGGTGTGGGTTCCAAACTGGTGCTGCATACTCCAATATGGGCCTAACGTACACAGTGTACAGGGTCCTGAACGATTCTTTATTAAGATGTCGGAATGCTGTTCTTAGGTTTGCTAGGCGCCCATATGCTGCAGCAGTTATTTGGTTGATGTGCGCCTCAGGAGATGTGTCTGGTGTTATACTCACCCCAAGATCTTTTCCTTGATTGAGGTTTGCAGTCTCTGGCCCCTAGGCTGTACTCCGTCTGCGGTCTTCTTTGCCCTTCCCCAATCTTCATGACTTTGCACTTGGTGGGGTTGAACTCCAGGAGCCAGTTGCTGGACCAGGCTTGCAGGCTGTCCAGATCCCTTTGTAGTTCTGCCTGGTCCTCGTCCGATTGAATTCTTCTCATCAACTTCACATCATCTGCAAACAGGGACACTTCGGAGTCTATTCCTTCCGTCATGTCGTTCACAAATACCAGAAACAGCACTGGTCCCAGGACTGACCCCTGTGGAACCCCGCTCGTCACCGGCGCCCACTCTGACACCTCGCCACGTACCATGACTCGCTGCTGTCTCCTGACAGGTATTCCCTGATCAATGTAGTGCCTTCCCTGTTACCCCTGCCTGGTCCTCCAGCTTCTGCACTAATCTCTTGTGTGGAACTGTGTCAAACGCCTTCTTACAATCCAAGAATATGCAATCTACCCACCCCTCTCTCTCTTGCCTTATCGCTGTCACCCTGTCGTAGAACTCCAGTAGGTTTGTGACACAGGATTTCCCGTCCCTGAAACCGTGTTGGCCGTCGTTGATAAGCTCATTCCTTTCTAGGTGCTCAACCACCCTTCTCCTGACTATCTTCTCCATGACCTTGCATACAATACATGTCAGTGACACTGGTCTGTAGTTTAGTGCTACGTTCCTGTCTCCTTTTTTAAAAATTGGAACTACATTTGCTGTGTGTGTGTGTGTGTGCGTGCGTGCGTGTGCGTGTGCGCGTGCGTGTGTGCGTGTGTTATCCTTAAAATGAATGTTTTGGAAATTTCAAGTTACTTCTTTTATTTCATTCAATTATAGTTATTCTTCATTATTCGTGCATTTGCATTCATCTTATATCTTACTTATTGTGCGCTTGTTACAGTCTCTTGTGTTAGTTCTTGTTGGCAGCATGTGTTCCATGGCACGCGACCCGCCTCTCCTTATGTGGACACTGCAGGTTTTTCTACTGGTGTTGTGGACCTTGGCGGCGGCAGGCCTCGCCCGACAGGTGTGTTCCCACCGTCCTCCCCACCTCCTGAATCTTAATTACTCGGGCGCGTCGCTACAGGTAGGGGCGTTGTCCATACAGCCAACAGGAAAGATACACAAAAACTAGTTCGACGTAGTCCCGGGAAGAGCAGGAGGAAGTCTGTTAGTGTTGTTGGTGTTTGTGATCCGGGGGAAGGGGATGGGGTGTTGGGGAATGGAAGTGGGTTTGGTTTGGCAGTAGTTTTAGTGGTTGTGGTGGTAGTGTGGGATGGCAGTGGTGGGCGGGACGTTGTACATACTGTATATCCCCGGATACCCACACGTCCCTTGCATTCCTCAAGACGGTATCCCACACTACCTTGATTGGGGTCCTATTATATCCTGAGTCTCTCTTATATTTGGTCTTTGAAAATTCATTAAAATCTATAAGTTAAGGCGGCAGTTTTAATTATATATGGTTAAAAAAGAATTGTTTTTAAACCAAATATAATTTTAATGGAAAAAGTGGAATTTCCTAAAAATACTTGGAAAAGCTAAGAAAATGAAAATGCTGAGATATGTATAATGGAGCTTTTAATTATAATTTTAAGAATTCATGATTTTTTCGTGAGATTTCCTCAATGCTATTATCTTAGCAATTATTGTTATCATTATCGTCATCATGTTCCTCCATATATACTGTCTGTTAGGTTTTGTCTTATCTGTAACTAGTTCGTATTGCTTTCAGTCGTAATTTAGGTTGTACTCTTGTTTGGTTTTACAAGTTTTTACGACGTTAACTCAAAGATTTACTGTGTAGTTCTTTGCTTAAGAGAGTTTTAGATTTACCCACTCTGATCATTTCATTCTGGTTTTCACAGAGATTGAACACTTAGCTCAGTACTCTCATATTACCTACAACTTAGATGTTCAGATCATCGCCCCCGCTGCCTGCTCTCACAAAAGTTTTCCTGACTTTGAAATGAAATAACTGGAAGGTAAAGATAAGTGTATACCTTAGCCTGTCCTTTCAGTCTTGACGTTGTTGAGGCTTTACCCCAATTTAATGCCTCAAGAAGAATTCTCAAATTCTTCAAGACGCCATTGATTGATTCTTGGCTTATAGATGTTAGGTTTCGTTTGATATACCGCCTGTGGTTTCCTAAAGAGACACAAACATGTGGCTGCATGACGAAAGCCGCTGGGGATTAATAGATGCAGGTATTTCTGGCCGGTCCTGGGTGAAATTGCTAGCCATTACCTTGTCAGACGAGCCTTCAGGCACCCGTGTCTGGTTGTAGAAACCTGTGTGTGTGTGTATGGTGTGTGCGTACGTACGTTTGCCTTTGCATATGCGTCAAGTGATGGCGTGTGCATTCGCAGTCGCATGGAAATAACACTAGCACAGTGAGAGCTATTGTAAGCGTCCGTAAAATGGCTAGCAGACTGCTTGACTTTATATCAGACAGTATAATAAAAAAAGAGTCCAGCGGTTATTCTACAATACTTAGATTTACTGTAAAGGCTGCAGGGTTGTGGAAAAGGACATAAAAACATAAGAAAGAAGGAGCACTACAGCAGGACTACTGGCCCATGCTAGACCCCCAAGCCAGTCACGTCCAAGTCGCATCCACTTAAGAAGGAAGAAGCACTGCATCAGACCTACTGGCCCAAGCCAGTTAGGTCTGACTCACATCCACAGACAGACAGTTGGGTCACAGACGGTGGCCTCTGACAAGACACAGTCGTGCCTTCTGTGAAACTTTCCTATTAGAAGCTCCGTGGCTCAGAGGTAAAGCGCTAGACCTGTTAATCTCGGGACCATGGTTAGAGCTCCCGTCCACATATATGTTTATTCATTTACAGACGTTCATTGTGACTTGAATGGAGTACATCTTTATTTCATTACTACTTTTCCCTTTGTAGTTGACTGAAGAAGCCTACTGTGTGGGCGAAACGTTTCATCAGTAAAGATACCCAACTGTTGCACATGTGTCTTAATCCTCAATTTATCAGTACAATACAGGACATAAACAGAACACCGTAGAAGAGGTAATCACTCCCACAGCTTTGCAGACTTGAAAACATAAGACTCAATAATTTCATGTTTTCTTCAACATCTTTTAGCAATCTTACTTCTCTTTACTCCTCCCCATCTTGGCTCTGCCCTAGAAGGCAGCATCCCCGGTAGCAGGGCAGGAAGGTACCGGGAGAACTAGTATCGCGGGATGCGTCATGTGGGTAGCGGGAGTGGCGCGTGGGAACTCACCTGTCCCTCCTGCCCACTCACTGATAGCAGCACACGCTATCTCAACCCCCCATCCCCTTTCCTTACATCCTTCTTTATAAAGCCCTCTCCAGGTAGAGTGGTTTGTGACTTGATCAATTTACTCCACCGCGTGGGCGAAACGTTGTCAATAAAGAATAAAAAGGCACAATACAGTGACGAATAATACACAGCTAACCCGCACAAGGGAGAAACTTATGGCAACGTTTCGGTCTGACTTGGATCTTTTACAAGTCACACTGTGTGTTGTCATTAAAGCTTTACAGTATATTGCATTTGTCTTTTTTCCCCTCATGTCGGTATTTTATACCACCTTTTTTCCATCCTAGATCTAGCATGATTTGTATCAATTTTATCCTGTTGACATTGTAAAAAATCATTCGTTTTTGAGAAAAAACAATGTTTTGACTTTTATGAGGTTTTTGTGAATGCTGTTGTTGTTTTACGGACTGGGTCTCTGTTTTTACGCTTTCGGTAATACTGGATGTGCATTCACTAGGTCAAAAATTGAATTTTCTCGAGGTAGCAGTAATGTACAACGACATTCCATTGTATATTATGTGCATGCTGCATATAATAGCTCTGCCTGTTTTGAATATTACCACTCCTGTTATTACTATTATTATTTTTATTACTACTACTACTACTACTGTTGCTACTGCTGCTGCTTTTGCTTCTGCTGTTACTGCTACTGCTATTATTAATTAAAATTCTGTGATCGCAACCTCAATATTAATCTTAATGGTTTATATAATATGGAAGTGATCAGATAAAGATGAAAAGTGAGAGTGGTAGAAGAAAGAACGCGTGGAAGGAAAGTGAGATGTGAAAAAGAGTGGAATGAGTTGCAGAGGAGAAAGGAAGGAAGAAATGAATTGAAGCAGGATGAAAGAGAGAGAGAGGAAGTAAGGAAGGGAAAGAGATGTTATTTCTTAACGTCAACACTGTGGTTTATCTCCGCAGGACAGCTGACTTCCCATACCTTGCTATCGCTTATCACTTGTGATTGGGTGTTATCGTCCTACTCGCGGGGATCAGCTCAGATTAATCTTGGCAGTCAGTAGTGGTAACTAGATAATTTGGACACCACTAGAAGTAAACTTTTCCCATGATATTTGTCTATATTATTAATTAGTGTGAAGTGGACGAAGGAGTGACCTGCAGCTCTTAGTCGCACCTCGTTTATCGTGGGGGGAATTGTCTGTCGTGTTAACGTTGGATCCCATGTATGGAATCATACGTACATAGAGTAACACGCAACAATTACGTAGACAGATACAAAGTTACATAGGGAAAGCCATACAGAGTTATTCAAACATGCAATGAACCTTAGCGGTTATCTCTAGTCAGACTCGTGTAAGGTGAGTTAAGAGAACAAGTGACATGGGCGAGGTGTGAATCATGGTAGGTAGGTATAATGTTTGTCAGGAAACAGGACAAGTGTTTCCTGACGCGGGTCTTAGTCATATGATGACCCACAGCTGGAGCTTTTGGTCATCTGACCGAGGCCTTCCCCTTGCTTACTGATCCACCTCTTTAAAAATCATGGTTATGATTATAACCATTTATTTAAGTTATATGTGTGACTCATGCACGAGACGACGAGCCTTGTATGCTGGGTGTGTCTGTGCCCTCAGGCATGTCTGAAGGGGCGTCGGCCCATGCGGGCAGTGGTGGGTGAGGTGAGGTAGGGAGGGGGGAACATGGAGAGGTAATAGAGCATTGCTTAAAGTGGTGGCTAGCAGTTGCAGGCGGGAGGATGAGAAGGGAAGAAAAAAATAATGAATTGAAGAAACCACTGTGATGGGATCCTAGGTGACTTTGTAACTGAAACTTTATGACGAAGACTTGTTAGGTGAGCTTCTCTGATGAATAAACCAGCATCAACAAGCGTCACATCACACTGTGCCTGAGAAGGAAATACTCCAGATATATTTTCTTCCCCTCCCTCCTCCCCCTCTCTCTCTCTCTCTCACTAAAAATTCTAATTTTCAATATTACCGAGGTGAGAGGTGTAAAGTGGATTCATTTAAGCAGTGAGACAGTATATGCCGACTCAGTGCAGGTTCAGAAGTGGTTATGACAAAATTATTTGCGAGGCCAAGAGTTAGAGCTCACCACCTGCAAACTCAAGTACCAAGAGGTTATTACATAGGCACACAGCTCACAGTAGTTGGCGGGTTACTAGAGTTTAAACTCGGCCTGCTATACGAGGGTGTGAGGGTTTCATGCCGCTTCTTCACCACCAGTCGAAAACGAATAAAGAAACTTGTGGGACACTTGTGTATCTTTATTGGTGGAACGTTTCGCCTCACGATTGCAAACAAACCATACCACGGGTGTGGTTCGAACCCGCGGTCAGAGAGTCTCAAAACTCCCGCTAGCTAGCGGGAGATTCGTCTGTAAAAACTTGCATTTGTGGACACAATGCTGCCTATGTTAACCTTCCTATGGTGTAGAAATATACCTAGTTGGATGAATCTTATTGAAGCTAGCTGGCCTAGTGGCTTACGCGACGGTCTGGAGTTTTGAGACTCTCTGACCGCGGGTTCGAACTCCACCCGTGGTATGGTTTATGATGTCACTTTTAAAAAGTCAAGTGGGTGACTGTTGAAGGCGTTTTGAACAGTTAAATTATAATTGGTTTACTCACGCCACATGCAGTGCCTCCCCGTTTTTATCACCTTTTATTTTGCATTTATAGTTTCTTCGTTGTTTTATGTTATAATTTGTGATTTTCTCTGGATAACGGACAAGGAAACCTGACTTAGAAATGTGCTGCAAACCATATGTGAAGAACTAACTTAATTGCTCGGAGGACGGGTTGAATCAGTCCTTGAACCGTGATAAATAGTCACTCCCTCATAAATTACTTAAACTTAAAGCACATACATATCTCCATGGGGAAGTGGAAAAGAATTCTTCCTTCGTAAGCCATGTGTGTCATAAGAGGCGACTAAAATGCCGAGAGCAAGGAGCTAGTAATTCCTCCTGTATACATTACTAAATTTAAAAAGAGAAACTTTCGTTTTTCTATTTAGGTCACCCTGCCTCGGTGGGATATGGCCGGTTAGTTGAAAATTATATATATATATATATATATATATATATATATATATATATATATATATATATATATATATATATATATATATATATATATGTATGTCGTGCCGATTAGGTAAAACTGGTCAATTAGCAAGAACTCATTTAAAATTAGGTCCTTTCTAAAAATTTCTCTTATACGATTAAAGATATATTTTTTTCATTTATGTTAATGTAAAAATTTATCATTTTGAACCAAGAGAAACTTTGAAAACCTACCAAACCTTATTACAACCAGCGCAATTTAATTTAGCCTAACCCAACTAAATATATTTTAGATACGTTAACAATAATTTAATAATAAACAAACACAATGAAATATATTTTTTTCGTTATGTTCAGAATGATTTTCGCGAAATTATTGCATATACAACTTTTCACTTGTCTTATATGGCAAGGTGAGCGTTGCTATTTAAGCCAAAATCGCAAGTTCTGCCTATCCGGCACGACACACACACACACACACACACACACACACACACACACACACACACACACACACACACACACACACACACACACACACACACACACACATATATATATATATATATATATATATATATATATATATATATATATATATGTCAGGTGCATGCCAGTACCCGTCCAGCGGCTGAGTTCCCACATATTGGTCTACCATAAACCACCCCTGGTCAAGCATCTTAATAACCTCAGGTAAAGCCATTCATTGACTCGCAGAAGTGTGCACACAGACGTGCACATGCGTACACGTACACGTGTTCGCGGATGTACACACCCACATCTCATTTACATTGTTCACGCGTAGAAAACGGCAGCTGGGTTCCCACGCTTCATATTGGTCCATGGAGGGCGAGGTTTGGGGGTTGGGAAGGATGTGTGGGTGGCGGAGGGTGGAAGTGGGTGTGGGTGTGGGGGATGAAGAGTTCTACGTCAACACTGACGACAGTTGGACTTGGAACACTTTTAGTGAGGTTCTCTTTTGTTATGGTGGAGGTCTTGAGCTGAGCGAGGGTCATTGTCATGTATTTATATTGTAATGTACGCTCAAGTGTCAACCTTGTTGTTGCTGATGATTGTTTATTGTCCTAACTACCTGGAGGGTGTTCTGGGGGTCAACGCCCCCGCGGCCCGGTCCTTGACCAGGTCTCCCGGTGGATCAGGGCCTGATCAACCAGGCTGTTACTGCTGGCCACACAGTCCAACGGACGAACCACAGCCCGGCTGATCGGGTACTGACTTTAGGTATCTGTCCAGCGCCCTCTTGAAGGCAGCCAGGGGTCTATTGTTGGTTGCTGTTGATCAACCTCTTCTTCTTCTTCTTCTTCTTCTTCTTCTTCTTCTTCTTCTTCTTCTTCTTCTTCTTCTTCTTCTTCTTCTTCTTCTTCTTCTTCTTCTTAATAATCATAATAATAATAATAAAAATAATAATAATAATATATTATTATTATTATTATTAGCATCATTATTATTCATTAGTATATATAATGTATAAATATAATGAGAGTATGCCTGGTTGATCTCTCCCATTTGAATATTGAACATCTTTGAACGAGTATTTGTGTTCAACATACCACAAATACAGAAAAAAATTAAACTGGTATCATTATTTGTTTATTATTATCTTGGCCAGTAATCTCGAATCATTTATCCTGCCGGGGGGATAAATTATTCCAGCATTATAGTAATGGTATACAAATCACAAAACGGGTGATGATCGAACCCATGGCTAGCGACTTGTTACGATTTCGTGAGTCATAATGGAATACATTACCGTTAAGTTGATGACTAAGACACAAGGTTGATGGACTGATCTCTTCATCTTGACCTCTCTACTGCTTCTGTTCGCTCCGGTTTTAGTCTCTGTATTGGACTGACGAAACCGCTACACATGTATCTTATTCATCAGCTATTAAGTTTGTTAACTTTGAAACCTCTCGACCGCATGTGGGTCAGTCATTAAGGCAACATTCCACTTAAACACAAACATCAAGAAGCCTTAAATCCTTAAAATAAAGATTAAAAAACACAAAGTATACTTTTGTTTATATACACTGAGACACAAACCTCTGTGTATCAAGATATACACTGAGACGTATGTCTCTCAGTTGTATATACACTGAGAAGTATGTCTCTCAGTTGTATATACACTGAGAAGTATGTCTCTTCAGTTGAATATACACTGAGAAGTATGTCTCTCAGTTGTATATACACTGAGAAGAATGTCTCTCAGATATAAAAATTGGTGTATATACCCCATAAACAAATGAAATGGAGTTTGTGTATGACTCAGAGGGAGTGTACTGTGTGTGTGTGTGTGTTTGTACTCACCTAGTTGTGGTTGCAGGGGTCGATTCACAGCTCCTGGCTTCCCCTCTTCACTGGCCGCTACTCGGTCACTCTTCCCGCTCCATAAGCTTTACCATACCTCTCCTTAAAGCTATGTATGGATCCTGCCTCCACTACATCCCTTCCCAGACTATTCCAATTCCTGACCACTCTGTGACTGAAGAAATACTTCCTAACATCCTTGTGGTTCATCTGAGTCTTCAACTTCCAACTGTGACCCCTTGTTGCTGTGTCCCATCTCTGGAATATCCAGTCTCTGTCCACCTTGTCGATTCCTCTCAGTATTTTACATGTCGTTATCATGTGTGTGGGGGGGGGGGATGTGAATGTGTGGGTGGGAGGCGTTGCCGTGACATAGTCGTCATGACTGCTCACAGTGTGTGTACTTGAAGGTGGAGGTGAGGAGCAAGGCCGATCCTGCCTGCCATAGTGCATGACAGCTACATACCTACACACTAACACCCCCTCCTCCTCCCTACCCCAACCATTCATCCTCCACTCATTCACGCCCCCACCCACGGCCGCCCATCGTGGGAACCGGGCGTGGGCGGCGAGGGATAATGAAGTGTGCAACAACATCCTGTCAGGCTGGGAGGACGCTGGTGGCTGAGCGTGCCCCCTGTGATGGTGTCAGGACCTGCCGTTAAAAAAAACAAGCAACATGTAAAACCACTTACTAACCTTCTGCCGTACTTATAACCGTCACTGTGTTAACCCAGGATAACCCAACAAATCCAAGCCCTGGGATGCGACTCTCAAAAGCCTGCTAGCACCCAAGTGCCTATTTACTGCATGGTGAACGGGGAGAACAGGTGTAAATACTCTTTCCAATATGTGTCTTTGTTTATTGCTGGGGGTTCAAAACAAGGTCGTTTCGGTTGTAAGCCGAGATATCCATCACTGAACTAAAGTGATCTAACAGAGGACCTTCACTATCTCTTACATAGGCATTCACTACCCTCACACAGCCTCTCACTACCTTTCTCATAGGCTCTCACTTCCCTACTCATAGGCTCTCACTACCCTTCATGCCTCACATAGGCTCTCACTACCCTTCATGCCTCACATAGGCTCTCACTACCCTTCTCATAGGCTCTCACTACCCTTCATGCCTCACATAGGCTCTCACTACCCTTCACACCTCACATAGGCTCTCACTACCGTTCACACTTCACATTGATTACCTTTCACACTTCACATAGGCTCTCACTATCCTTCACACTTCACATGGGCTCTCACTATTCTTCACACTTTACATGGGCTCTCACTATCCTTCACACTTCACATAGGCTCTCACTACCCTTCATGCCTCACATAGGCTCTCACTACCCTTCATGCCTCACATAGGCTCTCACTACCCTTCACACCTCACATAGGCTCTCACTATCCTTCACACTTCACATGGGCTCTCACTATTCTTCACACTTTACATGGGCTCTCACTATCCTTCACACTTCACACAGGCTCTCACTATCCTTCACACTTCACATGGGCTCTCACTATCCTTCACACTTCACACAGGCTCTCACTATCCTTCACACTTCACATAGGTTCTCACTATCCTTCACACTTCACATAGGTTCTCACTATCCTTCACACTTCACATGGGCTCTCACTATCCTTCACAATTCACATAGGCTCTCACTATCCTTCACACTTCACATAGGCTCTCACTATCCTTCACACTTCACATGGGCTCTCACTCACTATCCTTCACACTTCACAGAACCTCTCACCACCTCAGTTCCCTTTATCTGGGCTTAAAACGTGTTCAAGTTCCCATAATTACCTGTCCTCGTTACCTGCTCTCCTCTCCACGCCTCGCAGACTCCAATGATGTGATTTTATTTTTTTACCGCTATAGTGAGATGAGTTTTGTGGGAAGCGTCGTAATTTCCCTAATTTATATGATAATTTTTCATTGGCTTACAGGTAATAATTCTGGATTATCATCAGCCTCACCTGGGGCACGCCTCTCTCTCTCCCTCGCTGCTGGTGCCATTGTTGTGGTCATCGCTCCAATATCTGCTTTCATCTGGTAAATACTTCGATAATGGTTACAAGTTTTTCGAATTTTTTTGATGTTTAGAATATGAAATAAAGACTATAGTGTTAATGTGTGTGAACAATCTTACGTTTCATCAGAATTGTACAGTGTGGTAACAGTAAACTGAACACATTAGCATAATAATGTTTAAGTATTTTAAATACATTGCAATATAATAGTTAGCCTTTGAATATTGTCTTGTTTTTACACATGTTTTATTTAAGTCTTTTGCGTAACGTTATAATGCACGTGTTTATGTTGTACACCCTCGAGTGATTACCAACATTGGTGCTGTTGTAAGTGTGGCATACCATAATACTAGTGTGTACACTGCAGTGACTAGTGATGTATTGAGGTAAGTGGGGACCACCATAATACTAGTGTATACACTGCAGTGACTAGTGATGTATTGAGGTAAGTGTGGACCACCATAATACTAGTGTATACACTGCAGTGACTAGTGATGTATTGAGGTAAGTGGGGACCACCATAATACTAGTGTGTACACTGCAGTAACTAGTGATGTATTGAGGTAAGTGTGGCACACCATAATACTAGTGTGTACACTGCAGTGACTAGTGATGTATTGAGGTAAGTGGGGACCACCATAATACTAGTGTGTACACTGCAGTAACTAGTGATGTATTGAGGTAAGTGTGGACCACCATAATACTAGTGTATACACTGCAGTGACTAGTGATGTATTGAGGTAAGTGGGGACCACCATAATACTAGTGTGTACACTGCAGTGACTAGTGATGTATTGAGGTAAGTGTGGCACACCATAATACTAGTGTGTACACTGCAGTAACTAGTGATGTATTGAGGTAAGTGTGGCACACCATAATACTAGTGTGTACACTGCAGTGACTAGTGATGTATTGAGGTAAGTGTGGCACACCATAATACTAGTGTGTACACTGCAGTGACTAGTGATGTATTGAGGTAAGTGTGGAACACCATAATACTAGTGTGTACACTGCAGTGACTAGTGATGTATTGAGGTAAGTGTGGCATACCATAATACTAGTGTATACACTGCAGTGACTAGTGGTGCATTAAGATAAGTGGGGAACACCATAATACTAGTGTTTACACTGCAGTGACTAGTGATGTATTGAGGTAAGTGTGGAACACCATAATACTAGTGTGTACACTGCAGTGACTAGTGATGTATTGAGGTAAGTGGGGACCACCATAATACTAGTGTATACACTGCAGTGACTAGTGATGTATTGAGGTAAGTGTGGAACACCATAATACTAGTGTATACACTGCAGTGACTAGTGATGTATTGAGGTAAGTGTGGCACACCATAATACTAGTGTGTACACTGCAGTGACTAGTGATGTATTGAGGTAAGTGTGGCACACCATAATACTAGTGTGTACACTGCAGTGACTAGTGATGTATTGAGGTAAGTGTGGCATACCATAATACTAGTGTGTACACTGCAGTGACTAGTGGTGTATTAAGATAAGTGGGGACCACCATAATACTAGTGTATACACTGCAGTGACTAGTGATGTATTGAGGTAAGTGTGGCACACCATAATACTAGTGTATACACTGCAGTGACTAGTGATGTATTGAGGTAAGTGTGGCATACCATAATACTAGTGTATACACTGCAGTGACTAGTGGTGTATTAAGATAAGTGGGGACCACCATAATACTAGTGTATACACTGCAGTGACTAGTGGTGTATTAAGATAAGTGGGGACCACCATAATACTAGTGTATACACTGCAGTGACTACTGATGTATTGAGGTAAGTGTGGAACACCATAATACTAGTGTGTACACTGCAGTGACTAGTGATGTATTGAGGTAAGTGGGGAACACCATAATACTAGTGTGTACACTGCAGTGACTAGTGATGTATTGAGGTAAGTGGGGACCACCATAATACTAGTGTGTACACTGCAGTGACTAGTGATGTATTGAGGTAAGTGTGGCACACCATAATACTAGTGTGTACACTGCAGTGACTAGTGGTGTTGTAAGTGTGGTATACTGTAAGAATCTGAAGGTGCTCATCACGTTGCAGCATCAAAAGTAATGTATGGACATGAATATAGTACTACATATATTAAACTTGCAGGAAAATAAGACCAAATTAAGTTTGTATCAGACGTGATATAAACTCGCTATTTGTAAACATAATCGGAATGACGAACTATATATACTTCGCGCCGGTATCTATGCGCTTTTCAGCACAGTTTGGAGATATTTAGGTTTTAGAATTTTATTTTCAAGATTTTTTTTTACGAGAGGTACATAAAGGGACAAAGTGTTTGCCCTGAAACCTGTATCATCCGCTACTTGTTGGAGATCAGGTATCATCCAGGAGCAGCATCCGCCACAACACTTGTATCAGCAGCTTCCTCTGTCACCTGGTATGAATGAATGGCGTCATGCACCGATCAATTGATCCCAGTTCCCTTTATACTCTCCCCTCAATTTGGATCTTCAATACCGATCCTCCCATAATACATTCAATACCCCAGACCTCCATAATCACGGGGTCTTCATGTCATTGCATCCAGTTATTCACCCGACACAAGCTACCATAAATTTCATACTGATAGAGCTGCCGATCACAATATATTTGGAGAAAATATGGCGTTGGAAGATATATTGCATCGGCTTGTAAATAATGGGTGAGAGCAGTGCGTCGTCCGTCTCACTGCAAAGTGCACTAACTCCTGTAGCTTCTCCATTCTTGTGGTTAAGTTGCCTTGGGCTTAAAAATTGCTGCGCAGGGTTTCCTGCCACAACATACGAGCTGGTATTAATCTGCCTTGTGCAAGCGGCGGAACAAATGACTTCAGGGTAACAAATCTCATCAAGAGACGACCATAGTGGTTAAAAGCATGAAAACGCCCGTGATGGGGCCTCCCGGGCGTGGGCCTGGACCAGGACAACAACCACTCTTTGTCGCTCCACACACACACACACACAAAATGAGGTGGTGGAGGCAGGATCCATACATAGTTTTAAGAAGAGGTATGATAAAGCTCATGGAGCAGGAAGAATGACCTAGTAGCAGCCATTGGAGAGGCCGGGCCAGGAGCTATGACTCGACCCCTGCAATCACAACTAAGTGAGTACACACACACACAGGGATCTGGACAGGCTGCAGGCCTGATCCAGCAACTGGCTCCTGGAGTTCAACCCCACCAAGTGCAAAGTCATGAAGATTGGGGAAGGGCAAAGATGACCACAGACGGAGTACAGTCTAGGGGGGAGGGCAAGAGCCTACAAACCTCACTCAAGGAAAAGGATCTTGGGGTGAGTATAACACCGGGCACATCTCCTGAGGCGCACATCAACCAAATAACTGCTGCAGCATACGGGCGCCTGGCAAACCTAAGAACAGCATTCCGACATCTTAATAAGGAGTCATTCAGGACCCTGTACACTGTGTACGTTAGGCCCATATTGGAGTATGCAGGGCCAGTTTGGAACCCTCAAAAAGCCAAGCATGTAAGGAAACTAGAGAAAGTGCAAAGGTTTGCAACAAGACTAGTCCCGGAGCTAAGGAGTATGTCCTACGAGGAGAGGTTAAGGGAAATCGACCTGACGATACTGGAAGACAGGAGAGATACGGGTGATATGATAACGACATATAAAATACTGAGAGGAGTCGACAAGGTGGAAAGAGACAGGATGTTCCAGTGATGAGACACAACAACAAGGGGACACAGTTGGAAGTTGAAGACTCAGATGAACCACAGGGATGTTAGGAAATATTTCTTCAGTCACAGAGTTGTCAGGAAGTGGAATAGTCTGGGAAGGGATGTAGTGGAGGCAGGATCCATGCATAGCTTTAAGGAGAGGTATGATAAAGTTCATGGAGCGGGTAGAGTGACCGAGTAGCGGCCAGTGAAGAGGCGGGGCCAGGAGCTGTGAATCGACCCCTGCCACCACAACTAGGTGAGTTGAGTTTCCCAGCCCTCCCTTTATAACAATGATACCATAAAGGATAGCTCCCGGCCATGGAAGATCCCCCTTCATCATGGCTGCAAGATCCCCAGTATCAGGGTTAATGAGAACGTTATGTACACTCATTATGTACTACTATGTATCTGAACTCGAGACACCATGTACTCAAGATACAGCATGTATTAATGAACTCAAGCAAAATAGGTTGTGGTACAGAGACGACGATAATACAGTTGTTTAGGATCCTACGTAACTACTATATCCTACGTAACCACTATCCTACGTAACTACGCTATATCTTTCATAACTACGGTATCCTACGTAACTACGCTATATCTTTCATAACTACGGTATCCTACGTAACTGCACGACACACACACACACACACACATATATATATATATATATATATATATATATATATATATATATATATATATATATATATATATATATATATATATATATATACATATAGATAAAATGGTTATTCTACAAGGTTTTTCTCCCTGGAAGTTTTATAACTATTTGAGACCTTATATAAATGAAAAGTTCTTTGCTGTTAGTTATTTGTTTGTCAGGTAATACCCGGTTCCTGTACATAGTTTCAAGCACTTGGATTCAGGTGCATAAATACAGATCGTTGAGAAGGGAGAAAGTTCTTAGATAACTGAAACACGGGTAATAAGAGAGTATGTGTCACTCTGTGTCCTGTTAAGTTCTTTAGCTATCTTGTACGTTATCGCTCTCTCTTAGATCATCACTTGTAGTTCTTTTAGCCTGTCTTCATAGGTCAGTCCTCTCGTGTGTGTGTGTGTGTGTGTGTGTGTGTGTGTGTGTGTTGGGTGGCGTGAGGTGAGGTTATAATGAATTAATCGGTGTTCCCGGGTGAGCCTGGGAACAATGGATGCAGATGTGATGCAGGAGCCACACTGTAATGATCACATCAGTTGAATCTTAACCACAAAGGTTATAAAAGGTAGAAAAAGGTGAGGCTGTTACTTGAGTTTGTCACAGAGTTGTGACTCACGTTGAAGATCCCACGAGGATGAGGGGGAGATGAACCACCAAGACTGAACTTTATATTCAGTCAGAGTAAAACTCACATTACGGAGTAGAATACGAACAACCTCAAGGAGCAGTCGACCATTGCGTCCTGTTGTATGAATACATACTCCAGGATGGAGTAGGAAAATTAAACAGACGTAAACGGATTTACAAACTAGTATACCAGGAAAAAAAATGTGAGAGAATAGAGCTCCTCTTGAAAATATAATAGGTCAGTGAGACAGGCCAAGGTATGACGATCTTCCTTAACTAGATGATGACAGAAGCCGTAGATTTAAGGCGAATACATATAAACCCACCGTTCAATAAGTAAAAATTAAGAAGAAAGCTTGAACAAAATACAGAATAAAGAGGGCCGATGTCCCTTTGAGAGCCAACAGTCATTGCGCCTCTATTTTAAATCAAATGGAAGAGTGTGTAGAGTATAGGAAGAGTGGGTAGAGTATAGGAAGAGTGGGTAGAGTATAGGAAGAGTGGGTAGAGTATAGGAAGAGTGTGTAGAGTATAGGAAGAGTGGGTAGAGTATAGGAAGAGTGGGTAGAGTATAGGAAGAGTGGGTAAAGTATAGGAAGAGTGGGTAGAGTATAGGAAGAGTGGGTAGAGTATAGGATGAGAAGAATAATATGAAGGCTCGAGCGTAGAAGAGAAAATAGAAGAGCCTGAGTGTATTCGGCTAATGGTTGCACTGAGACATTTAATGCACTGGGAGGATAACAAGAAATTGTGAAATTCTTTCATTATCGTACAAAAATAAGCAGCTGTTCAGTAATTTTGAGTCCATAAAATTACTGAGGAGAGGCAGTGTTTGGTTCAGCAAACAATACACTAAACCAACAATAATTGATAACACAAATAACAACGCTGGATAGTTATAGGAATGAAGGAGTTACATCCAAGAGGCGAGTAAGAAACAGTTGAAGAACAACACGATAATTCAAGGAAAAGTCAACTTCACACTGCCCCACATCCACACGGTGAGGAAATGTCTGTGAAATACAAACTGGTCAAAATAAAAAGGAATCAAGGAGTGCTCGCTTTATATGACAGCTGTAAGGGATAACTCAATAGAATTCCTAGAAGCTTCTGTTAGTGAACCGATGTAAATGCCAGAGCTGGGAAAAGATAGGTCACAACATGTGCACCTGGGTTGCCATTGATACCTTTTGCCTCGTCTCAGAGAATTTCCCCTCCTGTCTGTTGCTGTCTTGCAACATTGCATAATTCCTGACGACGCACGAGAGTGCGAAAGATCTAGTGCTAAAGATTGCCATCCCCACGTGGCTTGTTCTGCTTGACATGTTCCTACAACCAACATTATTTGCTGAAGAAACACACGTAAATATACTCATATTAAGAAGATATTGATGGTGTTGGTTGTTAATAAGGCAAGCTGTGAGAGCCAGGGTCACCTCCACCTGTGAGGCTCAGTACTGCAACAGGTCAGCCGTAAACTTAATTGGTGAGTCCCAGGTGTACATCCCTGACGCTGAGTTGGTACCTGCTGGTGGAAGGGCTTTGTAGCAGTTAGAGATCCACATGCGGATAAATCTGGGTGTGTGGGCGGAAGTTACGGGTAGGAGTGTGTGTGTGGGCGGAGGAGGATGGAGTGGGCGTGCGAACAAGTAGGCGGGCAACGAGGGACCACAAGCCCGTGCGTGGGAACTCACCTGCGTGGCTTGAGTGCTACCACGCACGGATGCTCGTAGTGGCAGGGCAGAGAGGGACGGGGTGCTTTACACATACACATGCGTCCACACACGCGCAACCCCACAACGTAGACACACACAAATGGGTGGCATAAGGTAATAATCGTTGTATTCACTGGAAATATAAATGATATAGAAGCTTAAATACAGAAAACGGGTCACAGGAAATACTGCTCCAATACATACAAATATGGAATTACATGGGACATCTACCTGGAGTCTCTTACAGAGGTCACCGTCCCCGCGGCCCGGTCCCAGACCAGGCCTCCTGGTTACTGGCCTGATCAATCAGCTGTTAGTGCCCGCCGCCACAGGCACTAACAGCTGATTGTCGAGGTAACGCAGAATGCCTTGGATGAGTAACTGGAGGAGGCAGACTTAATAGTATACTGCTTTAAATATAGATATGACAGGAATCACCAGGTTAGGACATAGTGAAGCCAGTCATATTCAGTGAAGAGGTGGGGCCCGAGTTTGAAACTCGACTCCCGCAACCACAGTTAGGTTAATACACAGTCACATGTACGATACACCCCATACGTCCATGATTTCATGGAAGGATGCGCCTGAACGGTACTTGGGTCACCAATAAGCAGTTTAGAGGATGCACAAGTGGTGCTCGCTGGTGAGCACACGCAAACTAGCCACACGCTGCCTGATTTCCGGACCTGCTTGTCACCGTTACTCCCTATATTTGCATAGCCAATTACGGACACTTTTACGTTTGATGCGTGACTGAGAAGTGGCTAGCAGTAATCCACTTTATTTAGTAGTGTCATTCTTAAACTTGTATATTTAAAACATAGTAAACACACACACACACACACACACACACACACACACACACACACACACACACACACACGCACGCACGCACGCGCGCAGGTGAGTTCCCACGCACGAGTCAAACCTGGTTGACCACTTGTTGAGCGTCCGCCATATGTGGGTGGGAGGAAAGGTGACGGTTGTGAGGTGATGGTGGAGAGAAGGGAGGGAGGGAGGGAGAAAAAGATGGGGTTGACTGCGGGAGGAGGGGGATACAGGGAGGGAGGAAATTGACAAGGAATGGGAACTGAGATGAGATAATAAGGGAGCAATGATGTTCAGTGTGTGTGGGTGTGTAGTAGTAGTAGTAGTTACCAGTTGTCAAAGCACTTGTCAATAGACACACTTGACGTGTGTGTACTGTGTGTGGTAATAGTAGTAGTAGTAATTACCAGTTGTCAAAGACACTTGTCCTGTGGTGGGGTACTGTGCAGTTACTAGTTGTCAAAAGCACTTGTCGATAGACACTCGTTTTTTTTTTTTTTTTTTTTTTTTTTTGTGTGTGTGTGTTTAATAACTGTAGTGTTAATTAGGACGGGAGATAAACCAATTCATTTTCATTTCTTCTCCGCACCTATTTTGTTAGTAATGAAGCATGAAAAGCAACAGCTATAGTAGTGAGGCTGTATAACCCCTGTGGTTTAGCGCTTCTATTTGATTATAATAATAATATAGTAGTGAGATTAACCGAGATATTATTGTGACCGCGGCGGCAGTACACGCACTTCTTGCAGAGTACAGTTATTTCCCACTAAAATGTAGAGAGTGTCATGTTGTGTCCCCTGATGCTCTCAGTGTTCCCTCCCTCAGGTGAAGTTATGGCACATGCATTTATACCAGTAACGTAAGACTTCCCTCGTATCAAGCTCTCGTGACGTAGCGTTATAATGGATAACACGTAGACGTGACAGTTTGAAATACAAATGTACACATGTCGTAGCCACTAAACTGAAAGACGTGTGTACTGGTAAAGTTTCAGCTTCATATAGGAGATTACTGAAGTGGATGCGTCACTGGTGATAAAAAACTATTGTCTTCAAGAGTCACCTGGACAGATACCTAAAGTCAGTGCCGGATCAGCCGGGCTGTGGTTAGTACGTTGGATTACGTGCGGCCAGCAGTAACAGCCTCGTTGATCAGGCCCTGATCCACCAGGAGGCCTGGTCATGGACCGGGCCGCGGGGGCGTTGATCCCCGGAATGCCCTCCAGGTAGCTGAATGCAGCCACCAGTGATAATAATTGCTAAGGTGAATGCAGCCACCAGTGATAATAATTGCTAAGGTGAATGCAGCCACCAGTGATAGAAGATTGCTAAGGTGAATGCAGCCACCAGTGATAGAAGATTGCTAAGGTGAATGCAGCCACCAGTGATAGAAGATTGCTAAGGTGAATGCAGCCACCAGTGATAGAAGATTGCTAAGGTGAATGCAGCCACCAGTGATAGAAGATTGCTAAGGTGAATGCAGCCACAGTAGAAATTGAAGATTAGTACACGAGTCACAACCGTAGCTGGTGAGGCAGAGGCAAGAGATGCAGTTCACTGCGCTACGGATCAACTGTATCACCACCATCAATGCAATGGTGATGGATGGGACGGTAAGCTGTTTATCTTGTTAGCTCTGAGCGGTGCGAGGTGCCACTAGGGGCCAGCACGGGGCCCAGCCAGGTTAAGGGCCAGCCAGCTGCCTTAATGTGACTTGAAAAAAAAGAGGATTTAATCATATTTTTCACCAACCTAATCAACATAGAACCCACACCTGATTAAGCAGGTAAATGAAGTATAGGTATAGATGTTTATAATTGGACTAGATCCAGAACTGAGGGCTCTGGATCAGGCACTTATACTCTCATCTACGAGGAGAGTATAAGTGCCTCTCCTCTATAGCTACGCACAACTAATCATTTATGAAAAAAAAAATCCAGAGATATGCAACAAGACTGTTCCTGGAGGTGAGGCTGACCTACGAGAGGAGACTAAAGGAATTGAACTTAACGGCTTCAGACCACTGAGTCCAGGTAAAGTAAGCCAGCGGTCGCTGGTGCCGCCGTGGTCTGGTATCTGGCCAACAGCTGCCCCACCATGATGGTGCCGTGCTCTCTCCTGTGCCGCAACCAGTGAACTGGTTATCTTATGACAGACTCAGCGCTGTATGATCCTTGTGGGTTAAACGCTTAGTTTTGATTATAATAATTATGACAGGCTTGTGTCAGATTATTTTTTTCCCTGACGAATAAATTAACTTGAGCTTTAAAAGGACGAGAGGAGATATGATAACGAACAAATGATAAATGAAGTTCAAAATTTCTCTGACTCTCAGTAATGTTAGGAAGTAATTTTTTTGCCTCGTGGTAACAGGGAAGTAGAATGATCTCTTAGACCGAGTCATTAATTAATCTTGTTTTATTTAGTTCTAAATGTGGAGGTGGAAGTAAACAACGTCCACCAGAACACGGGATTGACAGAAACCGATCGTAGGCAGTTAAGAAACAGTCACAAGTAGGTAAGTACAGACATAGGGTGTAAAGACAAGCATGCACGGATATGCAGAGGTACAGACGCAGGTTTACGGACACAGGTGTACGGCCACCTAGGTGCACAAACACACACACACACACAACTAAACACTGTCTCTCTCTGTCTGGGCTGAAACATTAAATCAGCATATCAAGAAACACAAGGTGTTACTCCCAGAAGACATGAAACAATAGGCTCAGTATTAGACAAGAAATGTACAGAAGTGTAGAGCTCTGTTCTAGCACTCCAATAATCTCCAGGTTGATTACCATTGAGTAGTGCTAGTGTCTAATTCGGTTTAAATAAGTGTCTGGAGTATAGCACTATTCTCATCATCTTGTTATAAAACTAGTTCTAGTTCACAAATAACCAGCCAAATTATCGGGGTTATGTTTTAATATCTGAGTATATGTGGTAGGTACTCCTCACCCAGGAATGTTATGGTTTGTAAATACTGTTCAAGTTGTAGCACTCTGTCATCAACTTGATCTTGCTGGAGACCAACACTGTAAAGTGCACCTTGATCTTGCTGGAGACCAACACTGTAAAGTGCACCTTGATCTTGCTGGAGACCAACACTGTACAGTGCACCTTGCTCTTGCTTGGGACCTGGGGTCGATTTCGGCAGCCACCGCGACCCCCCTTCCCTTCCGTTTTCGAGGCCCGGTCCCAGACCAGGCTTCCCGGTTGCCGACCTGATTAACCAGGCTGTTGATGCCAGTAGCACCACAATGAATACAACACACCCCGGCTGATTAGTACTGTCTCCATTAAAAAAAAACCCGGAGAGATTATGACTAGAGGCAAGAAGCATAGCAAGAGAACACGCGAGGGACAGCACGACCAAGCTAAGGTTATATCAGGAGGTTGAGAGAGTAAGAGGGTGGTGACTGGGGGAGGGAAGGGGTGTAGCAACAATAACAACAACACTGGTGGCTCACTATGTGAATGCAGCTGCCGCTCGCAGATAAGATCCAGGAGAACCACTGTTGCCATACCCAGAGCGACCGCACACGCCTCGCCTTGCCATATCACACACCCACCATGACCACACATTTGAGATTGCCGACGAAACTGTATGTGGCAGCTTTTCTTGGTATTATTATTATTATTTTTTTGGGGGGACGACTTTGTAGGTGTAGGTCAAGGGGGGGATGAAAGAACTGGAAATTTAATATGAGAGAGAGAGACAGATAGATGGACAGAAAAGCAATAATAGTTTTTGCTAATCCATCCCACACCTTTTACAATGGGTGGTTCATGTTGCGAGGCTACAACATGAGCGGACGGCGCCTTATTCTTCAGCCTGTACCCTCCTGCTTATGGTTATCCTCTCGAAAGAAAAGTTGGAAGGGTATAAAAAAACAAGACACCTTCATCTCTCCCCACTTTTTGCGTCAAGACTCGGACGCTCTAGTGAAAGGCTGAAGAGGTTTTTGTGTCCCTTTCTCCTCTATAAACTCCATTATTCCACACTTTGTGGTATTGTTAATAAATTTCGTGGACTTAAGTTACACGCTCGAGGCACGGAGATGCAAGTCATTATGGAGAGTTTTTATGCAGTTTGTTGCATGCTGGGTTGTAGCCCGTGTATGCAAGAGGCTTGATGCCACCTGACGGAGGTGCTTAAAAGATGAGATTATCTTAGGAGGCAGGAAGGAGCAGAGGAACCTTAAGCACGCGATCAACCATTTATTCGACTTGCAGATGTGCAAAATGTAAGGAAAACTGGTCTTGGTAAGCAAGCGTTCATATGTTGGCTGTAGTCATTTACAAGACCTGTGTTGCATATTGTTGCACACATCTCGAGCGCTCACACATTCACACGCACGCACGCACGCACGCACGCACGCACACACACACTCACGCACATTCACACGCACGCACACACACACACACGCACGAACACACACTCACGAACACGCACGCACGCACGCACACACACATACATACACACACACACACGCACATTCACACGCACGCACGCACGCACACACACTCACGAACACGTACGCACGCACGCACACACACACACATACATACATACATACATACATACACACACACACACACACACTCGACCCCTGCAACAACAACTAGGTGAGTACACATACTCAACCCCACCAAGTGCAAAATCATGAAGAATGGGGAAGGGCAAAGAAGACCACAGACGGAGTACAGTCTAGGGGGCCAGAGCCTACAAGTCTCACTCAAGGAAAAGGATCTTGGGGTGAGTATAACACCAGGCACATCTCCTGAGGTGCACATCAACCAAATAACTGCTGCAGCATACGGGCGCCTGGCAAACCTTAAGAACAGCATTCCGACATCTTAATAAGGAGTCATTCAGGACCCTGCACACTGTATACGTTAGGCCCATACTGGAGTATGAAGCGCCACTTTGGAACCCTCACCTAGCCAAGCGTGTAAGGAAACAAGAGAAAGTGCAAAGGTTTGCAACAAGACTAGTCCCTGAGCTAAGGGGTATGTCCTACGAGGAGAGGTTAAGGGAAATCGACCTGACGACACTGGAAGACAGGAGAGATAGAGGGGATATGATAACGACATATAAAATACTGGGAGGAATAGACAAGGTGGACAGAGACAGAATGTTACAGAGGTGGGACACAGCAACAAGGGGACACAGTTGGAAGTTGAAGACTCAGATGAACCACAGGGATGTTAGGAAGTATTTCGTCAGTCACAGAGTTGTCAGGAAGTGGAATAGTCTGGGAAGTGATGTAGTGGAGGCAGGATCCATGCATAGCTTTGAGGAGAAGTATGATTAAGCTCATGGAGTGGGTAGAGTGACTGAGTAGTGGCCAGTGAAGAGGCGGGGCCAGGAGCTGTGAATCGACCCCTGCAACCACAACTAGGTGAGTACAAAAAAAGGTCAAGTGCTATAGACAAGTGCCTTTGACAATTGGTAACTACTGCTACTACTCTCTCTTGATATTGTGTAATAAAAACAGCTTTTCTTAGTAATATTGGAATCATCAGCTGATCTACATCTGCTACTTGGTCCCATATGATAGTTATACAGTGAAAACAAAAACGCAGAACCTACTCTTCGTTCTACGTACAAGCAAACACGTGTGCCTCGGCTGACGTAGGCAGTAAGGGACTGCTGGTTGATAATACAAGTCTCGATAACCCCCCTATTCTCTCCCCATAAAACCCATTGCTTAACCCTTCTCCTATATAGGTCCATCCCCCATACCAAGAGGGAGACTTAGATGGCTGTAAGGCTCTGTTTTTTGTTCAAAGGATTAATGAGACTTGTGTGAGGCGGAGTGCAGGAATCAAGGCGAGGTTACACGAGGCGGTAAAAAAAAAAATTACAGATTTTGCGGTGTAAGAAAGAGAAGGTGAACTCAAGGAGAGACGTGGAGAACAGTGACGTTTTGGAAGCAAGAGAAACAGAGAAGACCAAGAAAATTATACACGGGGAAGATGATAAGAAGAGTGGTGGTGGTGATGGTGGGAGATATGGAGCAGAAGAAAGGTGTGAAAGTTGGGAGATAGAGAGCAGAAAGGAGTGAGAATTGGGAGATAGAGAGCAGGAGGAAGGGGTGAAAGTTGGGAGATAGAGAGCAGGAGGAAGGGGTGAAAGTTGGGAGATAGAGAGCAGGAGGAAGGGGTGAAAGTTGGGAGATAGAGAGCAGGAGGAAGGGGTGAAAGTTGGGAGATAGAGAGCAGGAGTAAGGGGTGAAAGTTGATGTTAAAGAAAGTAAAAAATAAATATCATTATGAAATACTAAATAGCAGGAAAAATGCAGTAACCCCTTGCAATCATTGAACAAAGGCTCGCAGGCAGTCACTGAAAGCAGTTATAAGTCGAGTGATCGTGGAAGTGTAACGAAATGACTCAGTGTGGATTTCAGTGCTTTTGATCACATATTTCTGTTGTTTGGTGATTTTCGTAGGACTGGCCTAACGTTTTCCTCAGGCCTAACCAAGAACTATACTCTTGTATTTCATCGTCGACAAATGTTGATTGAAAAATATAATTTCATTAAAAAATCATTTGTTTTGATTGCGAAGTACTAATACCATATATGCATTACAACAATGAACAACGTGAAGTACTGAACCCAATAAATATATGTGATATTGATGAGTTGGTGTTCTAGGCAGCTAGTAAGCTTGTGCCCCTCAGCCTCCCTTCCCCCCCTTCCCAATTCTCTCTCTCTCCTCCAGCGGATGTGATGTTTTAGTCTGAGATCAAGGAAACACGTGTATGACCATGATAGTAATGTATATATGTGTACGTCTGTTGTCACCACCGTATCCTTGTGCACCAGTGTGAGATCAAGTGTACACGTGTGCGGCCGTGATTGCGTCTGTGTACACGTGTGCTGCCGTGATTGCGTCTGTGTACACGTGTGCGGCCGTGATTGCGTCTGTGTACACGTGTGCGGCCGTGATTGCGTCTGTGTACACGTGTGCGAACCTTTGCACTTATCACCAGTATGAGAGATGAACACATGATTTCCTCGTCGAATTTATACGATTTTTGCATTCAGCTCCCAGTCCGCCTCTTAGGTGTCTTGTTGGCTGACTTGATCCGGATACACTTGTTTTTGTGAAGTTGTGCATTGTTTTAGCTTCCACTGTGTCAGCCTCTAGAGTGTTACACTTCTCTTTTGTGAAGTGTACGATTCCTCTCTACATGGAGCTTATTTACGTGTCCCAAAAATAGTATGAATCCCAGTGTGGAACCTTGTGTAACCTTGCTGGTTACCTTCGCTCTGTTTCCTTCCTCACCATGACACTTTCCCATTATAAGATATTCCTTTATTCGCTCTTATATTTTCTCTGGCACTTAAGTCGAGTTATTTCATTATTCTTCTGAGAGGTACAATGTCTAACACTTTACGACAGTCAAGGAAAGTGCGATCTTCGCTTCCTTATCTCCATGAGTCTCTCTTAGGCTTTTATTAGGTTTGTAAAACAATTTTTGTATCTTTGAATTTATGCTGGTGTGTGTGTACTTACCTATTTGTGGTCGATTCACAGCTCTTGGCCCCGCTTCTTCGCTGGTCACTACTAGGTCCACTCTCCCTGCTCCATGAGCTTTACCTTATCTATTCTTAAAGCTGTGTATGGATCTTGCCTCCACCACATCATTCTCCAGATTGTTCCACTCCCTGACAACTCTATGGCTGAAGAAATACTTCCTAACATCCCTGTGAGTCATCCGAGTCATCAACTTCTAGTTGTGACCTCTTATTGCTGTGTCCCATCTCTGAAACATCCTGCCCTGTGTGTGTGACCCGCGCGCGCTGGTCCGCCTACAAGCTGACGGTATAAACACCTTGTACACTGTAGGGCCAGGTGAGTTCCCACGCACGCGACCATGCTTCTTGTTGTCTTTCTTGTCGCTCAGCATGACTGGACTAGTCTTGCTTCAGGGTGCAGGAATAGAGCATGGAAGGAGAGAGACACAGTGAAAATAAGGGAGGGAAACGAGGCTGCTGGAGTTATGCGGAGAGACGACAGGCTATAGGAAGAGAGGTGTACAGAAGATAGTGGGAGAGAGCTAAGGTGGAGAAAAGAATTAGGTTGTTATGGTGGAAAGGGAGGGTGCCTGAGGAACGAAAAGTGTGTGTAGAGAGAGAGAGAGAGAGAGAGAGAGAGAGAGAGAGAGAGAGAGAGAGAGAGAGAGAGAGAGAGAGAGCTAACTGAGAAGTGCAGTTAGAGGCCAGAGTGTATCTATAACTCACTATAATGTGAGCATAGATTATACACACAGACCACGATCACACTAGACAGAAAGTATGCAGTCAGCCTTATGGTCATTGGAAACAGAGACAAATTCAGTGTAATGAGATCCTTAGCAATTATTCAATATTTTTTTGATAACAGGTTAAGTTAAAACTAATAAATTAAAACCTTTTTTTTATTAATGACTTGGCTTCTAGACCTTATGTATTCATGTGTTTCCGTCTCATATTAGTGATGATACACCATACTGCCAAGTTGAAAAATAAGACACATATGCAATACTTGAGTATCTTAAAAATACCCAAGTGTTTCATGTGTCGTTTTTATCATGTGCTCTGTTGCTGCCGTCCACAAGATGGGTATGAGATGCACTGTAAACTACTTGCTTCGGCCGCAGCAGTTTATTAATATTTTGTTATTCTGATAATCTATTAAGCAAATGAATATAAGTTGAGTAAGACCAGTCTCTCATGGGTTAGCAGGCCTACTACAATGCCTCTTTTGTAACGTTTTCATTAATTTTCTTAAAATCACTATATTTAACGTTTTCAGTAACATATATGAAGAAACCCTTATTGGATTTATTTAGGAGCTGTCTGTTTATTCAATTAATAATATGTTAAGAGCGATTACAATGAAGAGAGTTTAGGAAAAGCACAAGAGAGCCGGAGGATCGAGGATGATAGAACACGGGGTTTCACATATATAAGGAATCAAGAGGTTAACCTTACGCGTGTCACAAGAACTTTGGATGACTCGCCGATAGCGGATATGATGGTGTGGATTTATCGTGAAAATTATGTACTAGCTGTCGATAGCGAGTTTGCACGAGGTAATGAGTGTATGTCAGTGATGGCGGGCACACCGGGAGCGTAGCTTCACTAAGCTGCTTCTTTGATACAGACATTCAGAGGGGGAGACGAAAACACCCGAAACTTATGTAATAATTCATTTAGCCTCAGAGTGCATTCCAGTGTTTCTCTTTAGTCTGGCTTCTTGCAAGATGTTCTCAAGAATTTCGATACTATTATGTGAACAATTTCGAGATTGTAAATGAGAAATTTCTAGGGTCTTAAAAACGAAATGCCAAGATTCTGAAAGAACACATACGTAGAATATTTGGTATGAAATTCTTCAGGTTTGGTATGAGAAATGTTGAGACTCCTAGACACAGCGACTCATCATCAGTATGTATATGAAGAAACTGTAAAGATAATAACTTACAAAACAAAAATTCAAGCAATAACATGAATGAGGTAAAAATTTACTTGATTAGTTTGGTTTAAAAAGAGAAGTTGAGTCAACTCTAGGACATATTTATTAGAATATATTTCGGTCCTTGAACCTTGATCACTTCTAACATACGAGGGTCAAGATGCATTTTTTTCTGCCGAAATGGCTACGGTATTGTGCACCTCCATAGCCATCCTTTGGACGGTAGCCCAAGAGCAAATGAATAAACAAAAAGGCCTTGGAACTAGGACCCAAAAAATGGTTACCACGAGTACATTTAGATTTATATCTACAAATGTCTTGTTTGTTGTAAGTAGATTTAGGATCTTTGCTTAAAAGTGAGTAGTGAGAGGCAGGTAGTGATCTTACCTTTTTATAGTTGTAATAGGCAAATTTTTAGTGTTATAGTTATATTAATATGTCTTAGCTGTAATTGTGTCTTATGTTTGTGGATACAGTTGCCAGTCTCTTCTTCGTTCTTGCTTAAGAGGCACGTAAGTTCCCCTGTCTTCTAATAACATGTTCATTTTTCCACTGTAATCTACCTTGTCCATGATTACTATCGCATTTGCTTTCTCTGTTTCTTAAGGTGAAGTCCAGGATCTTTCCTAGACTTCCAGTCTAGGAAACAGTTGTTCTCAAAGATTTGTTAAGTCATACTATAAATTAAGGAAAGATCCTGGACTTTACCTTACGAAACAGACAAAACAAATGCGATAGTAATTATAGACAAGGTAGATTATAGTGGAAAAATTAGCATATTATTAGAAGACAGGGGTACTTACGTGTAGAATGTTGCAACTCCCAGTCTTTCACTGAAGCGAAACGCCATACCCACCCTCCCGCTGTGTAGCGTGGAATCTTGCATACCTGCCACATGCCCCCACCTCCACTCCCCCCTTCCGTTGTAGAGAGGAATGTGGTAGTGTAGGTGTGGGCAGCTGGGGTGCGGGTCTTCCTGTAGGGGGTATTGGCTGTACGCCCAGTGGCAGTGGGCGGCGGGTCAGCTGAGTTCCCACGCCTGTCTTCCCTCCTGCTGCCCACAACACCCAACCTTCTTTTTTTTTTTTTTTTTTTTTTACCCTGCTTTTCTTTAAACCTTATATTTCCTTCAAGGGAGGGGTGCCTTGATGCTCTTAAGGGAGGGGTGCCTTGATGCTCTTCTGAATGCCTCTTGATCCAAGGATTGGAGTATGTTTGGCGTTTTTACCATCTGACCCCCAAAGATGCCAGCTAGATGAATTCCGCTCACCATCTGACCCACAGAGATGCCAGCTTCATCACACGTTCACCATCTGACCAACATAGATGCCCATTCCTCCGTTGATGTTTAACCCCTACGGGTTTAGCGTTTCCTCCTGATTAAAAGAACTGGAAGAAAATATAATTGCATATACAAATATTGACCTGGAGTCTACCAGGAAGGTGTTCCGGGGGTCAGTGCCCCCTCGGCCCGGTCTTTGACCAGGCCTCAAGGTGGTTCAGGACCTGATCAACCAGGCTGTTACTGCTGGCCGCACGTAGTCCAACGTACGAACTACAGCCCGGCTGATTGGTTACTAACTTCAGGTCTGTCCAGCACATACAGAGTATCCCTCACAAATTGTAACCTTGGCATAATTTCCAGATACACGACTTGAGTATATTAGCTGATAACACTATCTGTTGATTAAGAAACAATAGATAACTGTAACAAAGATGATTGTGTAGTGTTATCGTGGGGTGAGAGTGTGTCATTATCACGGGGTGAGAGTGTGTCATTATCACGGGGTGAGTGTGTTGTTTTAACTGGGTGAGTGTTGTTATCACGGGGTGAGTGTTATCACGGGGTGTGTTGTTATCACGGGGTGAGAGTGTTGTTATCACAGGGTGAGAGTGTTGGACGTCACTTAGGGTAAGTTGACTGGTGCCAGCTGACAGCATCTGCGAGGCAGCTGAGTTCCCACGGACCTCCGTCAGTCACCCACCTTACACCACCTGTCAGTCTGAGAGTAAGACACAATATGAAATTTGTGACATTTACTGAGAAGTTTCGCGTCCCTCGCGGGCGAAACGTCTTCTCAGTAAATACCATATATTCCATGTTGGTTCTTCTGGTAGTGAGTCAGTTTTAGTTTCAATACTGTCCTCACGCTGACCAGTAAACTCCTGCCATTTTTTTATGTCTGTATTTATTTATATCTATAGTAGTCGTACGTTGGATTATGTGCTTCCAGCAGTAACAGCCTGGTTGATCAGGCCCTGATCCACCGAGAGGTCTGGTCAAGGACTGGGCCGCGGGGGCGTTGACCCCCGGAACACCCTCCAGGTTGACTCCAGGTAGTAGTCGTATTCCTCAAGTGTTTCTTGTGATCTTTCTTCATTTTCTCTTGTCTTCTTCATTTACTGATGTTAATTCTGCTATTAGTGTTTCCACTTCCACTACATCTACTATGGCTACAATATTACTGGTGTTTATACTACTGTTGTACCTACTATTGTTGAAACACTCTGGTCTATCATCATATCGTGGTGTGATAAACTATCAATACAAAGTAATTAAAGATTGTTTACGGTGATTTCATATAGCGCTGCAAATATAAAATACGTAGAAAACTTTGAACAGAATCTTTGTTAATAAGTCTTAAATTGTCCTAAATTTCTCATTATTATTTCCCATTAAACTAATTTATTTGTACTTCTCAGTCTCTCTCACCTCCTACAACCTTCACAGGCCCGCGCCCAGTCGCTTATCTCACAAACATAAACACAGCTGTCTGCCTTCTTCCCACTTCCTCTCTCTCTCTCTCTCTCTCTCTCTCTCTCTCTCTCTCTCTCTCTCTCTCTCTCTCTCTCTCTCTCTCTAAATACATATATATATATATATATATATATATATATATATATATATATATATATATATATATATATATATATATATATATATATATATATATATATATATGAGAGTTTCCAGGTATTATTGTTCTGAGTTAATTTTGGTTGAGTCCAAAAGACCATCTATCAGTAGTATAGCTTGGGAGAACTAAGAAGGTGGTGGAGTGACGCTGTGTGTTGTCAAGTGAAAGCACTTCCCATCTCTCTAATATTACACGCACATCAAGTGTATTTATCAGTCATTTTGGCCCACAAAGACCTTTAAATTTTGTTTTAAACCTTCCAAAGCTTACTTGTAGGTTACCAATATGTATCGAATCCAAGTTTGTGTATAATATCTTTGAAGCTCTAGACATTTATTTACGTATATTCAAGATATAATATATGTGCATTTTACCCAAAAATTGCTAACTTCAGATTATGAAGACATGACCTTATAGCCAAATAAGCCGATCGTATTCATATTTTGTATTATAAATCCACTTAAATAATAGAATATTACAAAAATCAATGAATTTCATTGATTAAAATAATTTATATTAATGTTTTGTAGGGGGAAGCTATATTATTTACATTTAGCATGCTATGTCAGGTTACTATGTAAGTTTGTGGCAAAGTTAAACCTTTGCATTCCATGTGAATTCACGTGGTTATCTGATATTCCACAAGACAAAACAACACGCAAATACTTCACTGTGGTATAGTATAATGTTAAGTGTTTATGAGGTAGAGTGTGTTAATACCTGGGTAGTGAGGTTGAGGCGAGGCGGTAGGTGTGTTAATACGTGAGTGATGAGGTTGAGGCGAGGCGAGGTAGAGTGTGTTAATACGTGAGTGATGAGGTTGAGGCGAGGTGTTGGCTGAGTCGAGCCACAAAAGTTCTTTTCCTTAAGAGGCAAGAAGCAGGTGTTGGCCAGCTGAGTTCCCACGCACGCGACCCCACCACCACCACCACCACCCACATCCACCACCACCACCACCACCACCACCCACATCCACCACCACCCACATCCACCACCACCACCACCACCACCACCCACCACCACCCACATCCACCACCACCACCCACATCCACCACCACCACCACCACCCACATCCACCACCACCACTCACATCCACCACTACCATCCACATCCACCACCACCACCTTCATATTCTCCTTACCTGCTTCCACACGCCCGTAGCTCACTGGTGACACTCTACGACTCACAATGGAAAGGTTCTAGGATGGATTCAGCGGGAAGTGTTGCCTTGCAGACATAGCAATAAAAGTACTTAGTCGACTATTGTGGGTCGCAGCCACCCCATTGTTTCTTATGCTTTTTTTGTCTTGTTTATTTATTGCTCTATTTTTACACTTGTTTATTTGATGTTCCTGTTGTTTACGCTTGTTTGTTATTTATTTGTTGTTAGTGCTGTTGTCTTACACTTCATTCTTGTTATTTCATCTTGTATTGTTGTTGTTTGTAATTGTGACCATAATAGAGAGTGCCAGTCACAGTGCCAGTCACATATTAAGGTCAAGCATGTGTTATTAAAGGTCCTTGAAATATTATTAAGCCAAAATTAAACAAAAGTTTGTATATATACCTCGATGGTGTGTTAAATGAGCCAGGCTGTGACTGGCATGTGGGCCGGGGGGCCGCCACAGCAACAGCCTGGTCGACCAGGCAATCATCAGAGACGCCTAGCCCCATCCTGGGCAGAGGAAGAAGGGAAACTCTCGAAACAGGTCACGGGTAAGCTACAGGTTACATGTAAATATATTGCATCAAAATTAAACACATTTCTTATAGCTGACAAAAAATCAATATTTTTTTCACAAGTACGTATATGCAATTTTAAACATTTGAAATACTATAAAGTATGAGAATATAATTTTCTTTATAATCTTAAATAATGTTTGTAAGAGTTAGCATCAATATCCCATTGATGGTCCTTGAATTATATTAAACTGTTTCTTGAGTCCTTGTTTAAAGTTGCTCATAATTCCCAGTATATGTATGTAGCGTACATGTCTTACACCCGCTGGTCTGCTGGTAATGCTGCTGCTGTTACTGCTGCTGCTGCTGCTAGTACTGGTGTTGCTACTACTATTACTATTACTATTACAAATAATAATAATAATAATAATGCTGCTGCTACTACTACTGCTGCTAATACCAAAGCTGCTTCTACTACTACTGCTGCTAATATTACTGCTGCTTCTACTACTACTGCTGCTACTACTACTGCCGCTAATATTACTGCTGCTTCTAATACTACTGCTTCTAATACTGCTGCCGCTAATATTTCTACTACTACTACTGCTGCTGCTGCTAATACTACTGCTGCTGCTACTACTACCACTACTACTACTACTACAACTACTTTTACTACTACTACTACTGCTGCTGCTGCTGCTGATGTTATGGTCGTTAATGTTGCTGGTGCGGCTCACGTTCCTGCTGCTGCTGCTGCTGCGAGTTTTAACAACTGTTAGAAATGAGCAGGTATAAACAAGGAGCAGGTGGCCAGGGTAGAGGATGCTGGTGGGGTCAGCTGTTTTCCCACGCACGTGTCCCCCTCCCCCATCCGCCCCCCCCCCCTTCACTCCCACTACTGCATCCTTCTTGTGAATGAACGTAGTAGTAATAGTAGTAGTTGGACTGACTTCTTAATTGTTACTTCTTCCATCTTATCTACCATGTTATGTGTAGTGTTTATGGTTTGTGTTTTATACCTTATTTGTAGTGTTTAATGTTAGTATGTTTTATACTATGTTTATTTGTAGTGTTTGATGTTTCTGTGTTTTTCTCTGTGTTCGTTAATGACGTTCGTTGACAAGCTAATGAATCGCTGTGTTGGGAATAGTTGATGATGTTGTAGTGTTTGGTGCTTGTTTTGTTGGGACACACACACACACACACACACACACACAGGGGCCAGGAGCTTTGAATCGACCCCTGCAACCACAACTAGGTGAGTACACATACACACACACACACACACACACACATACACACACATACACACACACATACACACACACACACACACACACCACACACACACACACATACTACTAACAACACTGGAGGAAAGAAGGGTCAGAGAAGACATGATAACGACATACAAAATACTGCGGGGAATTGACAAGGTAGACAGTGACAGGATGTTCCAGAGAGGGAACACAAAAACAAGGGGACACAACTGGAAGCTGAAGACTCAGATGAGTCAAAGGGATGTTAGGAAGCATTTCTTCAGCCACAGAGTAGTCAGGAAGTGGAATAGTCTAGAGAAAGATATAGTGGAGGCGGGAACCATACATAGTTTTAAGACAAGGTATGATAAAGCTCATGGAGCAGGGAGAGCAGAGACCCAGTAGCGGAAAGCGAAGAGGCGGGGCCAGGAGCTGAGTCTCGACCCCTGCAACCACAATTAGGTGAGTACAATTAGGTGAGTACACACACACACACTCTCTGAACACTTATCGACCTCAACAAAGAAGTAATCTCACTTCTTTATAGCACACTTCAGATTATACTGTACATTATTGTACAAAACAGATAACTATTGCATGATGAGTGTTGTACAAGCTGTTGATTGAATGACGAATGTTGAAAGAATTATCCTTTTTTTTAGAATAATATTAGTTTCGTAATGTTTTAGTGATGTGCCGAGGTAGCGGTGTACTGGCGTATCAGCGTACAGAGATACTGGCGTAGTAGTACCCGGGTGTACTGGCGTATAGTCCAGGTGCTTTCCCACGGTTGCGCTGACCCTTCACTGTTGTTTTTGTGAACCAACTCAGCCTGGACATTTAGCAGTCATTTGTCTGTCTAAATATCCAGAAAGAAATATTTTACTGTATCCTGGATTGATCGCCACTACAGGAAACCAGCGTCGTGTATAAGTGTATGTATAGGAGTCTGGCGTTGTGGATAAAGTGCTGTCTACTCTGATGCCGAGTTTGCAGCTTCGAGTCCTGCTGTAGACTGACAGATAATGTTTATATATATATATATATATATATATATATATATATATATGCTAGGAATTCGCAAGAGCAGGCGAAATATTCACAAACACTGATCTCTGGCCGACGGAGACTCGAACCTACGAACCTCATGACAAGGTACGCAGTGCTTGCCGACCGTACCACCTGGTCAATACCTTGGCATCCAGCTTTCAGACGTTATTCCAAGGCAGCCAGCTTTCAGGCAGGAAGGCTTACAGCTTTTCATCTCATCCCTGCATGCATCGACACAACTAGAGATTTTTACAATGCTAGGAATTCGCAAGAGCAGGCGAAATATTCACAAACACTGATCTCTGGCCGACGGAGACTCGAACCTACGAACCTCATGACAAGGTACGCAGTGCTTTGCCGACCGTACCACACTGGTCCAATACCTTGGCATCCAGCTTTCGCTAGACGTTATTCCAAGGCAGCCAGCTTTCAGGCAGGAAGGCTTACAGCTTTTCATCTCATCCCCTGCATGCATCGACACAACTAGAGATTTTTACAATGCTAGGAATTCGCAAGAGCAGGGAAATATTCACAAACACTGATCTCTGGCCGACGGAGACTCGAACCTACGAACCTCATGACAAGGTACGCAGTGCTTTGCCGACCGTACCACACTGGTCAACCTTGGCATCCAGCTTTCGCTAGACGTTATTCCAGGCAGCCAGCTTTCAGGCAGGAAGGCTTACAGCTTTTCACTCATCCCTGCATGCATCGACACCTAGAGATTTTTACAATGCTAGGAATTCGCAAGAGCAGGCGAAATATTCACAAACACTGATCTCTGGCCGACGGAGACTCGAACCTACGAACCTCATGACAAGGTACGCAGTGCTTTGCCGACCGTACCACAAGGTATTGGACCAGTGTGGTACGGTCGGCAAAGCACTGCGTACCTTGTCAGAGGTTCTAGGTTCGAGTCTCCGTCGGCCAGAGATCAGTGTTTGTGAATATTTCGCCTGCTCTGCGAATTCCTAGCATGTAAATCTCTAGTTTGTCGTCATGCAGGGGATGAGATGAAGCTGTAAGCCTTCCTGCCTGAAAGCTGGCTGCCTGGAATAACGTCTAGCGAAAGCTGGATGCCAGGTATTGGACCAGTGTGTAGGTCGGCAAGCACTGCTACCTGTCATGAGGTTCGTAGGTCGAGTCCCTCGGCCAAGTCAGTTTTATATTATATATATATATATATATATATATATATATATATATATATATATATTCAAAAAGTTAAGGAGTTCTTTATGATCGCTTGCCTGTCCCTGTATACATACATGTGTACATGTAGGTGGCCTTGTGGTTGCCAGTGTCCCTCTGTACGTACATGTGTGTGCTTCTTTATTAAGAAAACATAAATCCTCTGCGTTTGTTGTCAGCTGGGTGTTAAGAGAATTGTTTTATGTTGGTCGATTTGTTTTTAAAGCCGCCAGTTGATTATATTTTCATGTATATACAGTATGTGTAAGGTGGGTTACCACAGTATACAGTGTGTGTGGTGTTGCTGATCAGAGGTGGGTTACCACAGTACACAGTGTGTGGTGTTGCTGATCAGAGGTGGGTTACCACAGTATACAGTGTGTGTGGTGTTGCTGATCAGAGGTGGGTTACCACAGTGCACAGTGTGTGGTGTTGCTGATCAGAGGTGGGGTACAACAGTACACAGTGTGTGGTGTTGCTGATCAGAGGTGGGTTACCACAGTATACAGTGTGTGGTGTTGCTGATCAGAGGTGGGTTACCACAGTATACAGTGTGTGTGGTGTTGCTGATCAGAGGTGGGTTACCACAGTACACAGTGTGTGGTGTTGCTGATCAGAGGTGGGGTACCACAGTACACAGTGTGTGGTGTTGCTGATCAGAGGTGGGTTACCACAGTACACAGTGTGTGGTGTTGCTGATCAGAGGTGGGGTACCACAGTACACAGTGTGTGGTGTTGCTGATCAGAGGTGGGTTACCACAGTACACAGTGTGTGGTGTTGCTGATCTGAGGTGGGGTACCACAGTACACAGTGTGGTGTTGCTGATCAGAGGTGGGGTACCACAGTACACAGTGTGTGGTGTTGCTGATCAGAGGTGGGTTACCACAGTACACAGTGTGTGGTGTTGCTGATCAGAGGTGGGGTACCACAGTACACAGTGTGTGGTGTTGCTGATCAGAGGTGGGTTACCACAGTACACAGTGTGTGGTGTTGCTGATCAGAGGTGGGTTACCACAGTACACAGTGTGTGGTGTTGCTGATATGTATTATATTCTTGGTCTTAAAACTGTAACAATAACCAGCGAGAAAAACTTGGCAAAATCACACTTACTAGAATAATTTACAAGAAGATGCACACTGGTCAAGCAATCGTCAATATATATACCAAACATTCTCCTCTGTCCCCTTCCTCCTTCGTCCTCTTGTCTTTTTTTTCCGGCACCTTCTCTTTCTTTCCCAACCTCCTCTCATCATTCTCCAACCATTATCTACCTTCTCCACCCCATTTTCCTTTTTTCTCGTGTCCTCTATCCTCTTCCTTTCCGTCTCTTATTTCTCTTCCTCGTGATAGTATTGCAGGTGGTGAGTCAGAGTGGTGGTCCAGGTGGTGGAAGAGGTACTGGGGTGGTGGAGCAGCTGGGTTCCCAGGAGCGACCTTCGCCTCGTGTTTACTGTTGTCTTGCGAGACATCTAATATATATTCACTGGTTTTCGTCTCATCAGAAACCCTTACACTTTAGAATCTGGAGGATGCTGCGGGTGTATTTACCGTGTTGTATATGTGGGGGTTGTTTCTTAGCTCTTGGACCCGCTACTTAAACTACTATAAGTCAGTATTATTGGTTACTTTACTTTTTCATTTCTTTGTACTCAGCTGAATTTACAAGCTAAGAGCTGGTATTCTACCTCAGCTCATTTCAAAGAAAAGAAGTATCCACGCCCTTGGATGCGACCTACAACAGTCGACTAACACCCATTTACCTACTTACTGCTAGGTGAGCAGGTGCAGCAAAAAATTCCTAACGTTTCCACCCGTGCCCGGGATCTAACCACGGGCCTTCAGTGTGTGAACTGAGGGCGCTACCAACCGAGCCACGTTTATTCTTCAATCCAGCTCGTGCAAAGTTTTTAGCATCCTAAATCTAAAGAAGTATTTCCTAACTTCACTGTTGGTGAGCTGTGACCTAAGCTTCCACTCATGCCTTATAGTTCCTGTCCCTCGCACGTGAGTCTCTCTCTCTCTCTCTCTCTCTCTCTCTCTCTCTCTCTCTCTCTCTCTCTCCTCTCTCTCTCTCTCTCTCTCTCTCTCTTCTTATCAGTCTCTTAGTATCTTGTACGTTATAATTATATCTTCTGTGGTCTTTCAGTTTCCAAAGGTCGTCAAGTTTAGCTTGTTTAGTCTCCGTGTTGTGCTGTTCCCTCGTTATTTTTTTCCTCTTTCTCTTCCCAGCTCCAGAGCTCCACTTCCCAGCTCCAGAACTTCTGTTCCTAGCTCCAGAATTTCCATTCCCAGCTTCAGAATTTTTCTTCCCAGCTCACATCAGATGCCCTTGCACATCCTATCTTATGAAGCTGTTCCCATCATTTTAACTACTCTCTCATTCCTTTGTCACACTTTTCTTATTATCAACACTGCCCAAGTCTCTTCTTCCCTACTCTTTCTTGCATGCCTTCTCCATCACCCATTACTTAAACCCATTCCAGCCATCCTTTGTTACCGTTTTCACCTGCACCACCAGTTCCCCTTCCCTTGTTCCCACCTCTCCCACTCACGGGTTAGAATCTTTAAATCACTCTGGTCGTAAACAAGGTGATCGGGCCGCCAAATGAACACTTACCTTGAAAACATTCTCACGGTCACCAGGTGTCTTGGAAGGTAACAAGAGACAGCTCAGAGCAGGTCTCCTAGGAGGGACAGGTAATGACGGCTAATTAGTGTGGGAAACGCCACTTGGACACGGGGGAAGGTGGAAATGTAGGTTATACGTATACAGAGCCACGCAGACAGAAGCTACAAGAATTACATGCCATATATTTGCATGTTCATGCATTTTGGATACCTTGGTTTATAGCTCCAGGGTTTTAGACTCACGTTCACTCACGAGGCGGTGATCCTGCTTATTGTGCTTCTTAAACTGTACAGTGAGAACCCGTGACGGGTGTTGTTATTGGCTGATGACTTTTGTTCCATATCTTCCACAATAATGAATCGTTTTCAAAGAGATATCCAGTACGTTGCATTTTAAAGTATACATAACTGGCCGATGACTTGTGAAAAATTGAAGAAACTACGCACGTTGTCGAGCAAGCTTTTGTTGAGACGACGCTTCACTATGCGCCAATAGAAATGTCTGTTAGAGATGGAGTAGTGGCGTATTGGTGTTTCTTTAGGCAAGACTCGTGATGGATGAGCATCATCAATGTTAAACCACATCGCCTCCTTTAGTTTAGTTGTGTTTGGCCACCAGTAACACCTGCTACTTGTGTTAAAGCATTCATTGTCAGAATATTTTTTCAGGTATCGTAATCCAGTAAGTTATATTTTTCTTTTAATGTTTCTCATCTTGCAAGGATATTTTTGCACGTCTAACAGTTTCTTTGGACTAAACCATCCCAGGTTTGTTGAGTATTTAACGAATCGGGTGAAAAATTAAACACAGATGCAGTATAATGCGATCCTTTTTTGACTGCGTTTCTCCCACACATTGGGCTTTATCAAGTCACAAACAGATCTACGTGGGTAAAGAGTACATGAGTATATACATGGGTGGAGAGTCAGGTGGAGAATGATGGTAGGTTGCATTAAAGACGGACCTGCAGGCTGTATTTATACTGCATTTGTGTCTAATTTTTGCATGGCGTCGGTATTTTATACCATTTATCTTCAGTGTACCGGTGTCTCCAACACGTCGTATGATGGCAGTAATCTATATTCCTTGTGAGAAAGTGAGATCGAACACACTAGTGTTTTCCAGCTTATTATGTGTGTGAGGTGCGGGCACCTGTGGGTAAGGTGATCCATCAGGTAATTCCACTTTGTGTCAACGGGTTTAGAGATTATCGAAGCGGCTTTCACTGTTACAGATGACGGCCTCAGTGTGGCTGCTTGGATCACAGGTTGGCTGGCTATAAGCTTTGTTGTTCTCCTGGGCCACTAAATAGTCTCTGACCTTAACTTGATGTTTCACTCACCTCTAACTTGTTGCTTCACTCAACTCGTCTAACAAAGTGCTCTTAACACAGTTCTCTACTCACCTCTGCGTCTAATATAGTGCCCTGTTGTGGAATGAAGACGCAAATGCAAGACTTAAGCCATTTAGTCAGAAGTTTTGCCTAGTGAGGGATTTTTCAGTCCAGTACAGACAACAGAAAAGCACAGAATATACAGGGAAAGTAAGTCAGATGAGCTAGGTAGGTAGGGTCGGGTTCAGTGATGTCAGGTGCTTGAGCAAGCGTCCTGCTCATGTAGTGTGTTGCGAGGTACAATGAGCAGGACGAACACTCCTCAGATGCTGAAATGACCTTAGTTTTTTACTGTTTCGGAAACGTCGATCAAGGCAGCCTCAAGGTAGCGATGTTTCTCCCGAGTTTTCTCCTGCATGACCAACTTGGCGTCCTTTCAATTCATCAATCGCCCATGGAAATTCTTGTGTGTTACGCATGCTTTTCTCATTCTCTTTGCTGTATGTATATTTGCGTTCACCCAGGCGCTTCTTCAAACTCCTGGCAGTCTTATCAAAACATACCTTATCACATCTCCCGCATGACGTAACATACATACCTGCGCTGGTGAACCCGTGATGCAATGCTTCACGATGTTATCATTGCCTTACTGTAGGCGCCCAGCTCAAGTTGAGAGCTTTCGTTATCTCATGTGTGAGACTCTCTATGTGCTGGAGTACAATAGGAAAACCTTCAACGTGTTGGTTCAGTCATATAGATCAAGCACTTTTGAGTTTAATTAATAACAGATGCCAGCAGACGGTTTCTTGGGTAAATATTTTGTTTACAATACTTTACTGGGAAGGGTGGGAGTGATCAACAAGTGCGGTATCGATCGTACTAGAAATGATTAAAATACTCACAATCTGACACTCAACGATTCATGTCCGTATTTGTATTCACCATGCACATACAGCACATGGTATGCGTTTTGTAAAATGTCGATTAATGCACTAAGTCGATAAAAACACAGGTACTTGTCCTTAGCTGTGTGAGGCGTTTGTTGCTTTGGTGGCCAGTGACCTTTGTACGAGTACAATAATTGTTTATCTCACGAGAGTGCTGTGACCAAGTCGTTGTTGCAGACGGACTCGCATTCTTCTAGAATTGCAAGGATGCCAGTGTCTTTTGGCCTCGCTCTATGGACCCAGAGTAGTGCTGCCCGTCTGGCCTATCAGTAAACGCCCTTGCTTATTTACTGACACTACACTCTAGTCTGCAGTGTCTTCTGTATTTGTTTGGACCAGAATAAATTATAATTATTATTATTATTATTATTATTATTATTATTATTATTATTATTATTATTATTATCCTGTTGATGGTAGGTGAAAGATTATAAAAGGCACGTAATGGGTCCACTGACTGGATGGACACCTTACTAATGTCTTGAGGAGTCAGATAACCTAGATTAAGAGACACAGGTGGCAGGTTACGCCTACCTGGGTGATGGACTGGGTGGTGATAACTCAGTGATAACACTCGAGTTATCACTGTGAGAACAGCTATTGAGACTCTTTAAACTAGATAACATATATTACATTCTTAAGGCAGGTTCATCGCTGCCTGTTCACAGGCCAATATGTTAAGTGATTGAACTCAAAAGTGTTGGTTTTAGTAGTGCAAGGTTTTGGTGCAGCGTAAGCTTGCTCTCTACCACAATGTACCATTTTACGGTACAGTGTACCAGCTTAAGTTACAGCAGTATGAACCAGCCTATGGTACAGCATAATGTTCCAGGTTTCTGTGCAGTTTAGTGTTCCTTCACCATTTAATGGGGGGTTCTGTAACTGATGATCACCCAACCATAACTTAACCAAGTCTAACCCACTTTAACTTAATTTAGCCCAAGCTTATTTGATCTCACTTTAACCTAACCTAATTTACTGTTTGTCGATGATAATAATAATAATAATAATAATAATAATAATAATAATAATAATAATAATAATAATAATAACTGAAGTCAGTATAAGAATCCCAAGAGACTGTGGAGGAACAAGACAGAATAAAGGGAACAGAGCGAGACAGACCAATTTACAATTATAAAGCAATAATGCACCAATGAAATAGGGAGACACACACAGACACTTATGGCAATGCCGTCACATATAAGTATTCGCATTTGGAGGTGCGGGCCATGTATGTGCTCTATGTTGCATATACTCATAGAAATGCACATTCGCATACACACACACACATACAAGGGGCCACAATTGGAAGCTGAAAACCCAGATGAGTCATAGGGATGTTAGGAAGTATTTCTTTAGCCTTAGAGTTGTAAAGAAGTGGAATAATCTGGAGAGTGAAATAGTGGAAGCAAGTTCCATACATAGCTTTAAGAAGAGGTATGATAAAGCTTATGGAGCAGGGAGAGAGTGAATTAGTATCGACCAGTGAAGAGGCGGGGCCAGGAGCTATGTGAGTACATATAGGTGAGTACATCAGAAATGGAGATTGCTATATACATGGGGCGGGGACTTGTACGAGGGTGAGCATTGACTTGGAAGTGGTTGGCCGGTATGGTCCCGCCCCGGGTCCTGTCCATGGGGCGACCCGACACAGAGCATCGCGTGGAGGAATCTGCATTGCCAACACTGATGTTTGATCCTTTACGCCTGATTGCTGAGACGTCTCAAAATGGAGCCTGGGTAAACACACCGGAAAGGCAATATGTAAACACTTAATTAAATGTAAATAGATGATTTATAAGTCAAGTGTGCAAACAGGAATTTAAGCCTTGTCACTGCAGCCGCTGGCAGAACCAGAACGTATTTTGCCCAGTCTTCTTCTTGTGATTAATCAGTGGAGACTGAGATGGTAAGTGCTCTGATTGGTTAGCGTTAGACTCCCTGGAGGAACATCTTTGATTGGTTATTAGTGTTAGACCTCCTAGGAGAAGATCTTTGATTGGTTGTTAGTGTTAGACCTCCTAGGAGAAGATCTTTGGTTGTTAGTGTTAGACCTCCTAGGAGAAGATCTTTGATTGGTTGTTAGTGTTAGACCTCCTAGGAGAAGATCTTTGATTGGTTGTTAGTGTTAGACCTCCTAGGAGAAAATCTTTGATTGGTTGTTAGTGTTAGACCTCCTAGGAGAAGATCTTTGATTGGTTGTTAGTGTTAGACCTCCTAGGAGAAAATCTTTGATTGGTTGTTAGTGTTAGACCTCCTAGGAGAAAATCTTTGATTGGTTGTTAGTGTTAGACCTCCTAGGAGATCTTTGGTTGTTATTAGACTCTGAATCTTTGATTGGTTGTTAGTGTTAGACCTCCTAGGAGAAAATCTTTGATTGGTTGTTAGTGTTAGACCTCCTAGGAGAAGATCTTTGATTGGTTGTTAGTGTTAGACCTCCTAGGAGAAAATCTTTGATTGGTTGTTAGTGTTAGACCTCCTAGGAGAAAATCTTTGATTGGTTGTTAGTGTTAGACCTCCTAGGAGAAAATCTTTGATTGGTTGTTAGTGTTAGACCTCCTAGGGGAAGATCTTTGATTGGTTGTTAGCATTAGACTTCCTTTAAATACCAGTAACTAAAGCATGTTAGGTAAGTGGAGATAATGCAGCGACCTGCAACGGGGATAAGATAAACGAATAATAGAGACTGAAATAAATAAGCCTGACAATACTAGAAGATAGAAAAACCAGAGGAGGCTTGATAATGACATAAAAAATTACTCACAAAGTTTGACAGAGTGGGCAGTAATATAATGCTCGAGAGGCGGGAAACAGGTACACGAGGGTAAAGTTGGAAGTTAAAGACAAGTTAGTCGCAGGGACGTTAGAAAGTATTTCTTCAGCCTGTTGGTGGTCAGGAAGTGGAATAAGCTCGACGAAGTGGTGGAGACAAGCTCCATGCATAGTTTTAAAAATAGGTATAACGTGGTCTACAAGGTTATGGGAAGAACAAATCCGGTTAGTAAAAAGTTAAGAGACAGTGCCAGGAGCTGAGACTCGACCTAAGGAACCATACATGAGTACACCTTCAAGTAGAGTGTTTCATTCACACCTTCAGTGTCGTGTACACCCACAAAATATCATATATATTCACAGCGTGCCACCAACACTGCGACAGTCATTCATACCGTCACTGTGTCAAAATATAGTGGTCATCATTTTTCAGCACATCCACAGCACCCAGATAATCACCATCACTCATCTCTCAGCTCCAGCATCTGCTTCTCAAGCCATTTTAAAACCATTGTTTATAAATCTAGCTTAACAATCAGTCTTGAATGGGGTTCAGTATTGCTAATCCTCCAATTAACGACATCTTCATTACGAGAACAAGAACCTGGTGCTCTGCAGGTATAATAAAGTCTTGGAATGATCCGGGGGTTCAATAGCCTATACTTTGTCAATCTGAAGGGAGAAAAGGTTGATAATTTGTATTCATTTAAAACCTGTCACGAGGATGAAGTGGGGAGTGTGTGGGTCTGGCAGGACGTAGCCGCCTTTTTTTATACCCGGAATCTTTTGTTGAGCTCATTGAGACTTTGGAAGGTGTCTGCTGGCTGTAGTAGCCATGTTATTAGGTCTCATCTATTGGATCTTTCCCTATTTCCTGAAATAGTTATATGCTGTGCTGTGTATGAGTGAGTCTTCTCTTTACCTGCATATTATATCCATCTGGGTGTGTGTGTAGTTAGTTACTGGTTGTCAAAGGTACTTGTCGATAGACACTTGCCCTCCCTTCTGGTTTTGTGTGTGTGTATGTGTTCGTGCGTGCATGAGTACTTGAGTCCTGAGACATTCGATCAATGGAAAAAACGTATTGTTTCATGATTTCTCATATTATCAGGACCTTGATAATATGAGGAAATCACGAAAGGGCTTGGAGGTTCACAATTTCTTCACAGTGGTTGTTTTACATATTGTGACATCATTTGTTTACTGTGATCTTATTGCATATATATGTATGTATGCATGTATGTATATGTAATATATGTGTGTGTGTGTGTATTGTTTCACTAATTTTAAAAAAAGATAAGGCACTAGGCTTATCACGGACAAGTTTTATCTTTATGCTTCACAACATACTATATATAAACAATTACGGTAATAGTCTGTAAAGAAAACGGGTCCTTGATAAAGAAAATCGGATGTCTTTAAACAGTTGGATTTCTAATGAAGCTACTTAAGTTTTTTTTGTTTTTGTTTTTTTTACGAAAATATAACCTAGGATGAAAGAGGGAAGAGAAGGGAGAAAATGGTACCGAGGAATTGTAACTGTGGGTGAGAATTGGTATTTTATATATATATATATATATATATATATATGTCGTGCCGATTAGGTAAAACTGGTCAATTAGCAAGAACTCATCTAAAATTAAGTTCTTTCTAAAATTTCTCTTATACGTTTAAAGACATATTTTTTTCATTTATGTTAATGTAAAAATTTATAATTTTGTACCAAGAGAAACTTTGAAAACCTACCTAACCTTATTACAACAAGCGCAATTTAATTTAGCCTAACCCAACTAAATATATTTTAGATACGTTAACATTAATTTAATAATAAACAAACACAATGAAATATATTTTTTCGTTAGGTTCAGAATGTTTTTGTGAAATTATTGCATACACAAATTTTCGCTTGTCTTATATGGCAAGAAGAGCGTTGCTATTTAAGCCAAAATCGCAAGTTTTACCTAATCGGCACGACATATATATATATATATATATATATATATATATATATATATATATATATATATATATATATATATATATATATATATATATATATATCTTCCAACTTATCTCAAGAACGATCAATGGAATGCTGTTGAAGTTTGGTGTGCGTATATCATGGGATTATATTGTATAGTCAGTGTACACTTTGAGTTTTGGTGTTGTCGAGTATATGGCATGACAGGTGTTGTCGATAAGTCTGGGAGGAAGGGCACTGGGTGTTGAGGAAATCTTTATTTTACACGACATTTCATCTATTCGTGTGGGCGGATGTAAGAGCAGTATATTGTGGTCATTGGCTTTTAATGGCTGCACTAATGCTAACAGCAGTGTTTGGTGTCCCAGGTATGCTTGTGATTAAGTCCCTAACTTGTAGATCCCTAACTTGTAGAACCTAACGTGTAGATCCACGTAAATATAATTGTGGGTAATCCAGGTATCCAGGGGACCTGTGTGTGAGCTGGTGTGATCAAAGTCAGTGTCCTTGGGTAAGGATGGGCAGGAGAGCACCTGGCTCACCAGAGGTACCTGGGTACCTGATTCACTTGAGGTACCTGACTCACCTGAGGTACTTGGCTTACCTGAGATACGTGAGGTACACTTGACGCGGGGGCACCTCGTCTGCTGTGCTCACCTCCCCTTCCCGCGACTCATTTGTAAAACAATGAGTCCCTTTGTGACGTGGAACAATGGGCAGGCGTGTGCGTGCGCCAGGGATGCGGCAGCGGGGGTCATGGTGCGGCCCAGGTCACCGCGGGGGACCGCCTCAGGTCACCGCGGGGGACTACCTCAGGTCACCGCGGGGGACTACCTCAGGTCACCGCGGGGGGCGCCAGGTCTGTTTTGGGACAAGCGAGGAGGAGAGGGATGGCTCACTACCTGGCCCTCCCTTCATGTAAATTTTATACTCAAGATTTTTGTTATTCGTTGGTGGTTGGGAAATGTGAAATTATTTATGACCTTGTGCACAAAATTTTAATGTATTGCAATCGATATTTAGACAATAATAATAATAATAATAATAATAATAATAATAATAATAATAATAATAATAATAATAATCTATTTCTACAAGTACATGGACAAGGTATACAAACCATAGCTGACATCAGTGACATACTACTTGTTATGCAGGGCATTTCTGGCAAATTAGGTCATTTTTCCCCCAGGATGCGACTCACACCAGTCAACTAACACCCAGGTACCTATTTTATTGATAGGTGAACATGGACTTAAGGAAACACGTCCTAATGTTTTCACCCGTACCAGGGATCGGCCCGTGGACCTCAATATGTGAGCTGAGTGCGCTAGCAATCGAGTTACGGGATACCTAAATAAAAATATTCCTCCACGAATCTTGAAGATGATATAAACCAAGTCTTCAAGTGGGCCACTGACAACAATATGATGTTCAACGAGGACAAACTTTAGTTACTCCGCAATGGTAAAATTGAGAATTTAAAGACTGAGACTGAGTATAAGACAAACTAATTTCATACAGCGAAAATTCAGTGCGAGGGACTTGAGAGTGACAATGTCAGAGGATCTCACATTCAAGAATCAAAATGTTTTTATTGCAACTCCAAGAAAAATGATTGGCTGGATAACTAGAACATTCATAACAAAAGATGTCAAGCCAGTGAGGATTCTCTATAGGTTGAAATATTGCTGTATACTAACAGCCTTCTTTAAGGCCAGAGAAACTGCTGAGCTGGAAATGTCCAGAGTCTCCACTGCTCGTATAAGGTCAGTCAAGCATCTAAAGTACTGGGAACGCCTGAAGACTTAGGCGAGAAAGGTACTTTATACCTGGAAAATTCTGACATTATTAAAAGGTTCCCATGAAAGTTGCAACAAATTACAAGGAAATTCCAAATGTAAAACGTTTATGATGAATCACATGAGAAATAAGTGTGGAAAATGGTGAAGAGTTTTGCATTAAATGAAACATGGTAAAAAATAGAAGAGTAAAGAGTGTGGTGGCCAGCATTCCTTTATGTTACCTGTGTATGTGGCAGCTCTAAGATAAGAAAGACCAGAGAGAGGATGATAAACACTCCGACACTCTATCTAACAATCTAGAAGACGACGGGAATTTTGTATTAATGTCACTAGTATTATATGAACACTATAAGAACGTTGTAACTAAAGTTTGTAGCTTACAGAAAGATGCAGGATTTCCTGCATTTAGATATAATAATAATAATAATAATAATAATAATAATAATAATAATAATAATAATAATAATTGGTAATAGCAGTTACATATGGTGCTGCAGCAGCCAAGGATGTAGTTGATATCATCAGTGATTTGTCAGTTATTTGGTCTGAATTTGTGTGCTGTCATTGTGACGATATATTCACTCAGAATGATTGAGTTCCCAATAAACTTGTCCCTCTGGGCAAAAATCTTGATATAAATGACTTTTGCTTAAATCATTATTCGTAGATTGTCACTCCATGATGTCTTTGTCATTTCAAGAGAGATTTAACTGCGCCAGTTATTTTTTCATTTATTTTTTTTTCAGTATTCTGACACAGTTATACGTATTATTATATTAAAATTGTTATTTATACTACTAATGTTACATGCAACTTCATTCCAGTACTCTGGTAAGTATTCCAGTCACGCATGCACATGAAAAGACAGTGACTGGAAAACTAATTAATGTGCTTAACCAAAGTCTTCGATTCTGAATGCCCTAGACATTCACCATTGGGAGACAAAGAGCGAGAGTAACTTCCACTTGGTCGGGAGAAAGTGCGGCCACAAATGGTTCCAAGGATGGATTCTGCAGTTATAAAAGTTGGCGCGTCATTTTCAGCAGAGTACTGGCTGGTTCACGAAATCGTAATGACACGATTGCAAACAAACCACATACCACGGGTGGGGTTCGAACCCGCGGTCAGAGAGTCTCAGAACTCTAGACCGTCGCTGCCACTGGGCCAGCTAGCTTCAATAAGATTCATCCAACTAGGATATTTCTACACCATAGGAAGGTAGCATAGGCACCACTGTGTCCACAAATGCAAGTTTTTACAGACGAATCTCCAGCTAGCATGGCCGTGACGAACTCTAGCTCAAGTCCCCTTCAAAGCCGTCAACATGACTCACGAAATCGTAATGACACGATTGCAACAAACCACATACACGGTGGTGAACGCGGTCAGAGAGTCTCAGAACTCTAGACGTCGCGTCACTGGGCCAGCTAGCTCACAAGATTCATCAACTAGGTATATTTCACACCATAGGAAGGTTAGCATAGGCACCACTGTGTCCACAAATGCAGTTACAGACGAATCTCCAGCTAGCATGGCCGTGACGAACTCTAGCTCAGTCCTAAAGCCGTCAACATGACTCACGAAATAATGACACGATTGAAACAAACACTAGGGTGGTGAACCCGCGGTCAGAGAGTCTCAGAACTCTAGACGTCGCGTAAGCCACTGGGCCAGCTAGCTTCAGTGGTGCCTATGCTAACCTTCCTATGGTGTAGAAATATACCTAGTTGGATGAATCTTATTGAAGCTAGCTGGCCCAGTGGCTTACGCGACGGTCTAGAGTTCTGAGACTCTCTGACCGCGGGTTCGAACCCCACCCGTGGTATGTGGTTTGTTTGCAATCGTGTCATTACGATTTCGTGAGTCATGTTGACGGCTTTGAAGGGGACTTGAGCTAGAGTTCGTCACGGCCATGCTAGCTGGAGATTCGTCTGTAAAAACTTGCATTTGTGGACACAGTGGTGCCTATGCTAACCTTCCTATGGTGTAGAAATATACCTAGTTGGATGAATCTTATTGAAGCTAGCTGGCCCAGTGGCTTACGCGACGGTCTAGAGTTCTGAGACTCTCTGACCGCGGGTTCGAACCCCACCCGTGGTATGTGGTTTACTGGCTGGTCCTTGCACTCACAGCAGTCACGAGACTTTCCCTCGTCAGACGATCACACTGTACGTCAAGAAGCAGTCCCGTCTGGCCAGAGTGAACTGTCTCATTCCTGGGGAAAGTTACCTCTCTTCTTGCCTGCCTATTAACCAAGGAAATTAAGATGGGACACTTTAATCACAACTGACAATGTAGGGCCAAGAGTAGAGGAGGTGTCGATTTCAGTGTAATCCCAAAGCTTTTGTGGTGCTAGCACAAAACAATTCTTTAGGGTCAAAAACAAGCGGAGGAGGTTAACCAGGCTTTGTTCGATTCAGAAGGGACGCTCCGAGACAGGAGACCAGCCTCAACCGGTGGCACTTTTTTCGTGTACAATATTTTCGTGTACAAATTTCTATACATTTTTCTTGTAGGTGCAACTGACAAAGACTAATCATAACTTTAAAATTACTAGGAATGCATATTGATGTATATAAATAACAATGAAGGGACAAGACAGATCCCAGCAAGTGTTTGTGACCAATGGTGAGGCAGGACCTGCCAGACGACCCTTCAGAACCTCGTTTACCTCCTTTTGTCTACTAGGACAAAAGGGACCACAAAGTCTAAGGCTGCCTTCAAAAAGAACTAACTTGTAATTTGGGTGTTTACAAGGTTCTGATGCAGGCGGACGCACGTTGAGCCATGATTTAATTTAGATCACAATGAGAGGCGCTAATTTTAAGAGCTTCCCATCAAGCTCCACTTCCTGGGTGTGAAAAGTGTGTGAGCATCCCATACTCTCTCCTTCATATACGAAGCCCAACACGAAGAATTAGACACGTTTACGACATCTGGGTATCTTTGTTTGTAGGCGTTTCACCATCTAGTGAGGTAATCAGTCCCTCAGCCTTGGAGCTATTGAAGAGCACCATAGTCTTGAAGAATCTGAAGCACAGTCAGAAAGATTGGTGCTTATATACTGTCGTCAGATGAGGGACGAGCAACAGACGATGGCAGTGTCAGTGGTAGGCGGGATTCCCCAGTATCTGTATTAAAACCTAGTTGTGATTTTGTTTATTCTGAATGGTAGTTAACCACAACTATAAATTCATTCAAATATTCTTGGCAAGAGATTTGCTGTTAAAAATTCCTTCGCGAATATACTGATATCAATCTTCTATATTTTTGTCTTATAGAGGTGCGGGAAGCAATCTTGGGATATATTGCGTTATTTTGAGGTTATCTACCTCCACACTGCTCTATCTCTTGTCTAAACCAGAAAATCTGCCAGCAGGCTGGTCATGGAATGACTGAGGGCGGGTCTTCAGGTGCTGAGGGATTACCATCCCAGTGTTCTAGGTCTTCCTCCAGTACTGGGATTACCAAGCTTGTCATGTACCACCTCTCCACATACTTATCAGTGCCGGCTGCAATTCTTATAATATTATTTTCGTGTTAATATTTTCACGACTTTATATTTAGGTATATCGTAGCGGCTGAGCAACTCACCCGAAGACCAAGCTTATATATGTTGTCTTTAGTGTTGAAACTGTGGGAGAGTGATAATACATATCTCAAACCTCCGCTGAGCTCTACATCAAAGCTCAGTTCGTCGCCCAAGATTTACACCTCATTGTTGTCTTCCGGCGTGAACCCATCTATTGTTTTATATATCACACTCCTGATTCTCAGGTTCACAATGGGGTGAAACTAAGACTTTAAATGTCAGAGTATTTGCGGAATACGAACTGTGATCTTGAGTGTTGCTAGGCTTGCATGCAACACTCAGGATCACATACCACCTTGAATTGTATCTCGTAAGAACTCAGAATTTCAAATTAGTCTTCCATCTTTCCTTTATTAGCAGGAGGCTCATGGTTTCTTAGATTTAAAGCATAGCAGCAGCACAAGGGTTATTAAGACTGCATTTCATAAGTAGACGATCCTTCAAGAACACCTTAATCATTATACATTAGCGCTTAAAGTAAACTCATCGTGTGTATATATATACTGAGGCACTTATCCCTCTCTGTATATATACCCAGTGTATTGCAGTCTGCTAGACAATTTCTTTTCCTTGTATATCGTAGATTATTACAAATATTTTATAAGCATTTATTTTCCTTGTACTGACGCTCTTGTCATATTAATCAAACTCTCAACTCTGTCACTGAGTGTCGATTTTTAATATTGCTCGCTACATATATTTCTGTAAGTTAGATATTTCAGTCCGCGTCAGATTTAAAATAGTTTTGCTGACTCTTTCTTTTTTTTTTTGTTCTCCCCTTGTTTCTCCGGACGCAATATGGAAATTTTAGACAATACTTATCAGAATAACACGAATAAAAGAGATCTTGTGTGAATTATATAAACTGGACAATATTTCCCAACGAGGCATCAGCATGTGGAGTCACACCTCCCATTGTGTGAGTTGTACCTCCAGGGAGGAGTGACCGCTGCTGCGAGTAGAGGGTAACTTAAGAATACCATATGCCACAACGTCTCGTGTCGCAAGTCCTTCCTCACCACTGTCAGGAGACATACACGCGTTAGTGGTTTTTTTTTAACTGCGAAGAGACACTGCTTCCACCACATGTTGCAGTTTATTCCATTTTTTACATACCTAAGACTGCAGAGGTGTGTGTATACGTGCCGATTTTTTCTTTTCTGGTGGCCGAGTCGTCCATCGTGGCCTCGCTTCTTAAGCTGCTTCGACCAGCAAGTTTCTAGTTTTCTGAGCCCCATTATTATTGTTTTTAAAAATGCGTACTGGTTTCTTTATCCACCACTTTTATATTCAGTTGGTTCCATTTCACAACATGAAGCTAAAGCACTTAACTTTTAGCATTTAGCGTCTGTGTATGCCCTTTAACAATCCACGTTATTACAGAGATCTTCATCGAGTCGAACTTGTTTGCTATGTTAACATTCCAGAGTCTACACTATGTGGCATGTTAAATTATCTCTAGAATGGTGATCCTTTTGGTTCAGTGGTAAAGCTACTGGCCTTTGTTTTGACTTGTCACGTTCAAGTCTCTCTACAACTCTCAAATAACCTACTACTACATCACAGTTATTCCAAATTAGTTCACAACAGGGCAACATGAGCTATACTCCACCATATATATTCTCATTTATAAAAAAATATAACCTAATAAATTCCATTTTCTTTTGCATGTATAGGATGAGTCATCTTAAGACATGTAATTCCCCTGCAATAATTACTCTGCTATGGCTAGAAAAAAACGTTTAAAAGCTCCTAGATACTAATGCCATAACATAATGTAATCCTAGACGATATTCTCACCGTCCTACTGAAGTTTCCCAGCTCAGGTTGTGTAATAAAATATAACAGGAAACATAGCGAGCTTGTGTTCTCAGTTTGTATATCATACAGAATAAGGTAGCCGCACACTTCGAGTGTATCGTCTTAAAAAATCCTTCACCCTTGGCTAGCCATGGAACTACCTAAGCTGCCAGCTCAACCCTAAGCTTACGCCTGCTCATTGTCCACTGAAATAAAAGAACCTATTGTTTTATTAATAGCGGGCAGAGGGCGGTGGGCGGTAGGATTACAGCCACGGCTTAGCAAGCCTACCTTTAATCCTCGCAGGGAGGTTAGAATGGTTGACAAGCTTTTCTTTTCTGCAGTTAGGTAGTAGATAGCTCCTCAGAGGTGGGGTGTAAGTGCGTTGGAGTAAGATGCAGGTACTCTGGGAAAGGCTAGGTCAATGTTTCTCAGCAGGATTGGTTCAACGGTCGATCACTTTGGTCACCAGGACCCTCCTATACTAAGGTGTCAGTGCACATGTGACGCTTTAAATCTTTTTGGGAGCCTAGCCGTTTTGATTTCCCCCTTTTTTTGGTGTTAGGTTAGGTAAGGTTCGTCAAGAAACAGGACAAGTGTTTCCTGACGCGGGTCTTAGTCAGATGATGACCCGCCGTTGGAGCTTTTGGTCATCTGACCGTGGCCTTCCGCTGGCTTACCGGTCCACCCCTTTAAAAATTATGGTCAGTTATAACTATTTAGTTATTTTTTTTATGGTGTGTGTGTGGGGGGGGGAAGCATCATACCCCACCGTTGACGTGGATGAACTAGTTTCTGCCTCTGGATTTATTCACTAGTAAGAATTGTTTCTTGTGTCTGGTATGAGTGCATAAGAACATCAGAAAGGAGGAAGACTGCAATAGACCTACTGGCCCATACTAGGCAGGTTCTTCTCAAACTCAAACCCACTAACAAAAGTATTTGTCCAACCCATTCTACCACAAGGAATCAGCTTTGATAACCCTGCTAACTGATAAGAATATATATCGTCATGTTTGCGTTTCTTTGAGCAGTACAGCAAGTCTTTTTGTAGGGTTTTCTAGCTTCCCTTCCATCTCCTCACCGCCTGCAGCACCACTCCAACACCTCCCTCTCCCAGAATCTTACTCCAACAATTCTTATTTCTCTACCCCAGCTTCTTCAACACTCCACCCCTCCACTCCTCCTCTTCGTCATCGTCGTCGTCGTCGTCGTCCTCCTCCTCCTCCCTCTTTTCCTCATTTTTTTTCTACACCGCCGAGATAACATCTGGGGTGAGATTATTGCCCCCAAATCGGGTATCTTGCACGTATCTATTGTCCCCCGTCATAAAAGACCTCATTGTTTCATAAATTGGAGGTCAAATGAGCAGGACTGAGGATGATCCTGGACTGAGGTAGGTGGGGTCCCTGCACGCTTGAGTTATTTTCAGATCACGGGGTTAAGAAGCTCTGAGGGCAGGCAGGTATCAGGGCACGGATGTAGTCCCCCGAGTCTTGTTAAAAACATCTCCTCATAAATCTCCGTCTAAATCATTTTGCTGTTTCTGTTTTTTTCCCGTCCTTGTTTCTTCATATCGGCGATTTGCTGGATGTGTAAATAAGACATAGTGTGGGGGAAGGGCTAGGAGTGTGCCAAAGAATCGGTATCGTTTATAATAGGCTAATTTTAACGGTATTGGTGTAAAATTGTTTCGGTATTTGCTAATTTTAATGGTATTGGTGTAAAATTGTTTTAGTATCATCCCATCACTAGTTATGTCATTTTCCTGTGAAAACTTTTCATCCACCAGGAATTATCAGTTCACCAGTAAATTTTACTTAGTGCATATTGATAAAGTCTCAGGTGAAGGAAACGTCTGGCCAATAAAGCACCATAACCCGCATTGCCATATTTACACTGTCAGTATACTCTACAATTATCGGGGTGTATTTATTCCCTCCCATTTTCATTCATGTATTTGTTCAACTTGTGCTTGGAGCCGTCCAGGATATTTACTTGCCTTGCTTGTTTAGGCAGAATTTTGTATTTCGACTTACATAGCAACGATCGTTTAGACAAAACAAGCAGAGTTGAAATTCATTAGTCTGAAAATTACGAAATTATTGTTCCAGTAAGGTTAGATAATTATTGCTAAATTAAGGCTGATCTAAGATAGGTTGGGTAGGATTAAGCTACGTATATTATTGTTATCTGTAAATGGCTCCAGGAATCATCGTCCCCGCTGCCCGATCTCCGACCAGGACTCTAAATTGGAAAATAAATATTACTGGAATAAAAATGAAGGAAGGTAAAGATAAATATTTTATAAATATACGTAGAAGTTTGTTAGATTTACCTCTGATCTTGCATGTTCGTGAGACAGAAAAAAAGACAGCAGTTTTGCCATAGTGCCTATCTTTTAACAGGCTTCCCGTTCACACTCATATGACATGATTCCTAGCACCTCCCTACATGGCTGCTGTTTACAACCTACCTGGAGTATACCTGGAGTGGGTTTTGGGGGTCAACGCCTCCGCGGACCGGTCCGTGACCAGGCCTCGTGGTGGATCAGGGCTTGATAAACTAGGCTGTTACTGCTGGCCGTACATAAACCGACGTACAGGCCACGGCCCGGCTGGTACATATAAAATACATACACATAATTCTAAACAAATCTGATTATTTTAGTGCATTAATGAGAGAATCTGAATTAATATTATGTAAAATTCTGTTTTATTTTTCATTTTGAAATATATAAGACTGAGATTACAAGATAACAAATTACCTCAGGTTATTTATACTCCGAGTAATATATATATATATATATATATATATATATATATATATATATATATATATATATATATATATATATATATTTATATTTATATATATATATATATATTATATATATATATATATATATATATATAACCTATGGTTATATATACTTGTCTGGTGGTGAAGAAGTTACGTTCAGTCTTAATAACATCGTGTAATAGATAGGCTTTAAACCCAATTAATCGACCAACTAAACTATCATAGCATGGAAAATGTTATCAGAAATATAGCCTAGTTATTCCCGACTTTAAAAAAAGGTAGAGCGGAAGGCATCACGTGCTGGGGTAGGCCTATGGTGGAGGCCTAATCTGCAGTGCGGGAGAGCCGGGCAGGAGAGAATGAATAAGGAAGAATTATAGATTAGAAAGGGAAGAGAAAAGTAAGCCCCTTGGGTTCAAGTTCAAGTAGATTAAAAAATATATGTAGATAGAGAATGAAGACTCACAAAGATGAGTTAGGTTGTATGTAGGAAGTAAGTTTATTCAGGTATACACAAATACAGTTACATAGATTATCATACATAGCAGCATATGTGTAGGGAACCTAGGATAACCCAAAAAAGTCAAACAAAGTGACTTATATCACTTCCCTTATAGGCTTAGCGCTTCTTTTTTATTATAATAATTTATATTATCACTTGGTAATGGTCCAGGACCGACCAGACCGCGTCTCATGTTTCCTCTCCAAATTATAAGTTATTAGTAATTACACCACAAGCTTTAACCTCATGAACATTTCAGTATTTTATCCTACTAAACATTTAACAATGTTTTGTCCTAAACATTTCATAGTGTTTTGTCCTAAACAGCAAGTCATTGCATGAGCCAGTTAAAAAAAAGAGAGCCAAAAGGTGCCTAATGAATGTAGCGACAGAAAGGGAGGAGAATGATTTTTTATATTTTTAGCTAACACACGTGTAAATATATATAACTCAGTTTACCTATCTCCTTTATAGTATAATAATAAGGTATCAAAAGTACCCCAATGGAAATAAGTCACTCTGTCTGACTTTTTTTTTGGTTATCCCAGGTTCTGTACACATATGCTGCTATGTATGATAATCTATGTAACTGTGTATACTTACACTGTTTTGTCCTAAATATTTCACAATGTTTTGTCGTACTAAACACTGCACGAAGTTTTGGTCTGCTGAACATTTCAGAAGAAACTTGCAACAGTTTTTGTATATAAAGACCAAGAGGCAGTCACTCAGCGTCAGGGACCTGTGGCCGCATCTTCACTCGTCATGTGGAGAAGAAAATTTAACCTCTGAGTGGGTTTAAGGAAGTATTCAGGACTCATAGGTTAGGTTAGGTAAGGTTTGTCAGGAAACAGGATAAGTGTTTCCTGGCGCGGGTCTTAGGCATATGAAGACTCGCCACTTACCGGTCCACCCCTTTAAAAATTATTGTTGTTATTATTATAACCATCAGGACTCATAATTCCAAGTTTTAATATATGCAAATCCTTATCAATTTGCTCGGATCTTTTACGATAACGATCATTAAATTTGAAATGTATATTGTGATACCATTCTCTACCTGACTTGAGGTGGCTCCCAGTAATCTCAGGTGACCTGAAGGGAGTCTTGGGTCCCGGCACACTTCCATTATTGTCTCACAATATTCTGGAGAATATAGAAAGGTGTGTGTATCGCAGATTAGTTTTGCAGGCTAAGAGCCTTATTCTGCCTCAGCTCATTTCAAAGTCCAGCCCTGTCTACGATATACTAACGCCCCCCACCCCAGGATGCGACCTGCAACAATCGATTAACACCCAGGTACCTACTTACTGCTAGGTTAACATGGGCAGTAGGTGTAAGGAACTCAACTCCTTGTTATAATCTATATAAATAGTGAGGTACACTAGAAAGGTACATAACTGTGTTTCACTTCTCTCTTGTACTGATCTCCCTTATATCTCTCCCTTACACGCTGACTCCCTCTCCCCTCACACTGTCCCAGTCTGAAGTTTTATCTCCCACACTGACTTTTTCTCCTCCACCCTTCACACTTTTTGACTGTCATTCACCTCTCTATTTTTTCCCCCGTCACCAATCAAAATTTCCCTCATCTCTCTCCCACTCGATGACGCTCCCTCAAATCTCCCACTCACTTCACTTTCTGATTCCCTCATCTCCCCCCCCCCCCCCTCACTTTATGGTCGCTTGGGAGCGGTTCATCAGGGCCTGAGGCCTCCCACCTGGTGGTGGTTAAGGGTAACCCGTCACTCCCGCCTTTTATTTCTCACTGCAAAATTTGTTCCTAATTTGCATGCGCGAATACCCAGATTGTGGCGTGGAAATCATGACTGTGGTGGGGGATATGATAGTTGTTATTGGGGGTTAATTGGCGAATGAATGGGGCTGTTGAATCTGTTTTATTAGAGACGGTGTTAGATGGTTGGGGAGGGATGGAAGTGGGAGGTAGTAAGGAAAATGAAGGAGTGAGGGTTGGGTAATTGTGGAGTGCTGGAGACTTGTGGATGGCAGAGCAGTAGACGCTGGAGACGTGATAAACATTAACACAGAGATTGCCACTGTGCTATTTTCCAAAGTGTTGTGCAAGCTGCCCAAGCCACTTATAGTCCTCACAGAAAAGTAACAAAAAAGTGGCCTTAACTGGAGAAAAAACGACAAAAATATAACTTGTGTAAGAATAATGGTATTAACGTGGGCATCAGAGAAGATAGAGGCACCTTATGGAGCAGTATGTTCAACTGAATCTAATTTCAATTCTAAAGGGTTCTTCCTGGGTTATTAACCCTCTGGGGTTAATAATGCTCATAACGTATTCTCCTACATGACTGTCATCAACTTGGAAGTTAAGAAAGCAGTGTTGCAATGATAACTACCTAGTTTCTGTTAATAAGATGGTGTTAATAAGATGCTTGTTTTGTGTTCTTTATATACACGTAGGTTACCCGTAGTCGCTTTTGGAAGTCACCGCCCCCGCGGCCCGGTCCCAGACCAGGCCTGGTTGCTGGCCTGACTGATCAGGCTATTGGTGCCCACCGTCCGCAGTGCAACGTATGCACCACAGCACGGCTGATGAAGACCTGACCTGAGGAACTTATCGAGTTTTCCCCTGAAGACTATACGTTTTATCTGTACAAAATACACTTTGCAGTAGGCCTACTAGCTAGGCATGGCCTAGCTACACGAAACTTTTTTCAATGGTATAGTTGTCATATTTATTTTTTTAAAGCTATCAACAGTATTTGTTTTAACTAAAGACCCCACATAGGCCAGTAGGCCTTTTCATTTGGTTATTATATGAGATGAGGGTGTGGTCATGTCTTCTCTCCGTCGTGTTCATCGTTATATTATTATTATTATTTCATGGTAGTATTTGTAGGAACAGACTCTTTCGATTAATTGATTGTACACAGGTGAAACACCTGGGTAGCTTTATATAAATACGTTTCTCCAGACGTTTCGTTTGGCCTTTTCCATTCGATGCAGAGAGGATATACGAAGACAGCAGAAGAGGTAATCAGCCCCTTATTTACCGAAGTTGGATACATCAGCAGTGGGATGCAGCACTATTCTAGGATAATTATATAGTAGGAACAAAAGCTAGTTGTCTCTCCCTGTCATATTCTATTAAACAGGATGGATTTGATAGTATTGAAATCTGTCTACCTGAGCTGGGAGACTTCAGTAAGGCAATGAGGCTATCGTAAAGTATGTCAGTATAAGGTTCAGCAGCTGCAGGAGCTTCAAAAGTTTCTCTTCAGCAGAGCTGGAGTTTGTATTAGGAGTTGCCATCCCTCAGGATGGCCTATCCCTAGATGCTTCCCTGGGGGTTGGGGGGTTCAGGTACTGTTTCCGTCTTGGACATTTATCTATTTTCTATATCCTCGGAATAATATAAAGTATTATTATCTTATACTTTGTTTCATCGATGCTGCATACACATTATACTTGTAAAATGTGCGAGTGAAAATGTAAGCGACGAGTTAGAAGCGTCTCTGGCCATGTGGGAGTGTTTACACGTGTGGTGGTTGCCATAGCAACCACCACAATGACCGCCTTCTTACCAGAGCAGTCTTTTTTTCCGTATATGTTAGCTCGTTTTCTGAATTAAGCATTTCCTCTATCATTGTTTTTTACTCAGGTTGCATGCATAATTCGTTTATGTATCGTATTAATAAAACTTGTATCATTTATAAATAGTTTATGCCAAAATATGTTTTTTAGTGTTACCATACCATATTTTAACTCAGTTTCCATATACCTTTATCATTTGTTTCATGACTGTAAATAAAGTGTGTATTTATTGTACATAATACAAAAGGGGAAAAGAAATACATTATCAGATTAAATCATTTTATTCAATAAATAAATTGTTAAAAGTAGTATCACAGACATTGGGTGAAATCTTCCCCGTATCACAGCTGACTGGGTCCACCACCCTACACGAAGATGGCTGCTACCACCCAGGCATGAACGACCTCTTACTGAAGACGCTCACAATATCACAGCTTCTGTTGCGACCTCGGGCATCGTCGGAGCATCAACAACTGCAGACCATAGAACCTCTTCGAGATTCCTTCTGCAGCGGGAGCTGACAAAGGCGGCATTGGTGTTGGCACTGAAGTATCACGGCACAGGAGACCCTTATCATAGGGTGTTGGCGTCACAGGAGGGTCCAGAGTAGACGAGAGGGCACCTACGTCCTGGTGTTAGCTGAACGGGTACCTGGCGATGTCTGCAGGAGGTCCTTGTACATGGCCCAACTCTCTTCGTCATCGTCGTTGGTCCAGAAGGTGCCGAACTGCACGAGCTCGGGGGAAGTCTTCATCACCAGCAGCCCCTTCAGGCTCAAGTTGAGGTCGAGGGCAGCAGGCGAGGCTTCAATGATCTGAATCAGGCGGGCTTCAAGCGCTTCATTGGCTAGGTTGTCCTCGATCTCGGCCTCAAAGTCAACACGGTATTCAGTCTTATCGTCCTTGACCTTCTCCACCTTCGTGGGGAGGGTCTTCTTGATAAGCTTCTTAATGGCTTTCTTCAGGCTATGGATGCTGAAGATTGAATTCTTCTTGTTACCAGTGACAGCCATGATGTAGAGAGAGTGCGGGTGATCCCTACGTCTCAGAAGTTGGAATGAGTATGCTACCCGAAACTCAGCCGAGCGACTTTATATACCCGAGCGTGCAGTGACGTCACGGGCACGTGATGCCTCGTGGCAGGTGTGTGCGCGACACGAGCTGCGCCGCGGGCAGCAAGCACCGCTGCCAGACCACACCGCCAAAATTCTCCTAAACACGCATTTTTAAACCAACGCGTACATGTTTATGAAATTGTAAGGGCGCATATAGTACAGTGTTTACCAGTAAACGCTTCCCGATGCAATAAGACTACACAATATGTTTGCGTTAATAAATGTGAATATGTAAGAAAGTTTGGGTGGTGGGTTGCGGCAGGCTGCCCGGGGCACCGTGAGAAAGACGCTGAGATCCTCGTTCCCAGGACTCTGGAATTTGGGCACCATGTGTGGAGCGGGCAGCACTGGGCTCTTCCAACACCTGCCCCCTGCTGGCGAACGATAGCTTTCAGAAAGGTTCATGTTACACATCTTATGGGTCGGACTGATAGAATTTCTTGCGTAAAAGGGGTAGAGGGTTTCAGGGGGCCGCTTGTGTAGGCACATTTTTATTAAGATTTACGACAGTAGCTATAGTTTAGGACAGTTACCCATAAAATTAGGTTAAAATAAACACGTTTAATGGAAAAATTTATTGTTTCTACAGAGCATTAAGTTTGTGGTGGAAGGGCGTAACCCAACCATCACCTCAGTGGGTACCCACAAGGGCCCTCATCCATCCTTATTACCCAACATAATATGTTACAGACACTTTCCAGTGACAACATAAGAGTTGTTCAGCAGTAGGCCTACTGGCCCATGCTTGGCAGGTTTTACACACGCTTAACCATACTCGTGTACCTGTCCAGTCTGGTTTTAAAGTTATCCAAAGTTCTGGCTACATTAAAGGTACTTGGTAGTCTGTGCCACTCGTCCACAACTATATTGCTACACCAGCGCACTCTTGTGTGTGTGTAGTGATGATAACCAAGATGGTGGTGGGAGACTACCACCACTAACACTACTACCACCACTAACAATACCACCACTAACACTACTACCACCACTAACACTACTACCACCACTAACAATACCACCACTAACACACTACCACCACTACCCCTACCACCATTTTCAGTGACAGGTACCCGTCCGAAATTAGGGCTTGACCCGAGACAGGGTGGGGTGAGGTGAAGGCAAGTCAGGTCAAGGGTCACAGAGGAGGTCACTCCTAGACACCCATCTACTATCCCTCACTCCAAGAATATACTAGGAGTGTACTTTATATATATATTATATATATATATATATATATATATATATAAGATCACAGTAAACAGGTGATATCACAATATGCAAGACAACCACTATGAAAAAATAGAGGAATTCCAAGCGTTTGCGTGACTACTCACATTATCAAGGAACTATAAAACACAAAACATAAACAAGAAGGCTTATAAAGGGCAAGACTACACCTCACAGTCACATCATACTAACAAAGACCAGACCTCACAGTGTTTGTGTTTTATAGTTCCTTGATAATGTGAGTAGTCACGAAAGCGTTTGGAATTCCTCTATTTTTCATAGTGGTTGTCTTGCATATTGTGATATCACCTGGTTACTGTGATCTTTTATATTATATATATATATATATATATATATATATATATATATATATATATATATATATATATATATATATATATATATATATATATATATATATATATAAAGAAAGGACTTCATTTTAAATGAGTTCTTGCTAACTGACCAATTTTACCTATTGTTTCTACTGTAGAACTTAATGACTATTATTAATCCATTTTCATTTATTCTTCCCTATATAAGCCAATTAAATTTATTGACTAATTTAGCCAATTTCAGCATCTGCATAGTTCGTAGTCAAAACCAACTGGCTGTTGAGACGCAACTACCTGGTAGTGGTAGAACGTTTCGATCACACTGAAAGGACGTTGATCTGTTGCAGACTAGTGAGACGTATGGACAAGTAGCCTCATACCTGGTACCCCTCTTCACTTTGCAGTAAATACATGTCTAGTAGTTTGTCGACTTTAGTGCGTCACTTCCTTTATACGCTTTCTTGAGTTATCCTTGATTAAACCACAGTTTTCTTATTATTATTCTGTCTTGTTATTATTATACATCTTAGTTACAAAACAATAACAATGGTGAAGGTTTTAATAGTTTTTGGAAAAGAAACAAGAGCTGCCACAACGCTAGCTGGCATCTACGTGTCAGAAAATCTGGAAACCTGTTTTTGGATTTAAGTTTGTTGTTATATATTTTCAGACCAGAGGGCAAGGACTTTCCCACGGCCACTGGATTGGTTTTGTAAGCTGAGATGTGTTGTGGTTGTGAGGTGGGGAAGCTACTGCTGCTGCTGTTATTACTCCTCTTGCTACTGCTGCTGTTATTACTACTCTTGTCATTACTCCTCTTTACTCCTGATCCTTCTCTTCCTCATTCTCCTGAGCAGTCAGAAGTTTCATGGATAAAATAGACTGGTAGGAGAATTTCTATACAGTTCTTAAAATATCAACCAGAGATCAATTTCTAAACGGTTCTTTAAATATCAACCAAGGAACAGTTTCTATACGGTTCTGAAAGGCAACCAAAACTACATTTCAAAGCCATGGTTTTAAAACTGGACAAAACTTATTCACGCAAATACACTTACGTTTTAAGCGCTATTTGGACAAATACACTCATTTTCTATCACTAATTAAACAAATACACAGTAAAGGTTCAAACACATGAACAAATACACAGTAAAGGTTCAAGCACATGATGAACAAATGCATAAATAGTTGAAGCACATGATGAATAAATACAAAGGAAAGGTTCACTAACATGATGAACATACATACATTAAAGGTTGCTGGCTGTTTTGAACACCTACATGAGTTACAGTGTTTGTGTACAAAATAGCAGCAGCTGCCAGGCATGGGGCCACTAGGCCTCCCCTAGCTCCGTTATGTTAGTTCTTGTGAGTTATTGGTGGCTAGGCGGAGGTCCGGGGATTGGAGGGAGTGACGCGCCCCACATGTGTTTGTTGACCTGTGCTGGAGGCCACGAGAGAAACACTAACACAGTCTCATTTTACACACTCAATGTTTTATGTTTTACTTAATGTATATTCTTGAAGTCTTGCTAGTTTCCCCTTAAATGCTGTTTTCCTCATTCTGCGTTCGTTTACTACGGTTAGGGTATTTTAAATAAGCCTGTCATAGCATGAGCCAGCTCAAGAAGAGAGCCAAAATATACCTAATGAATGTAGCTACAGAAAGGGAGAATAGTGATTTCTTATATAGCTAACATACATGTACCTATTACTGTGAACTGATCCTGTCTCTTTAATGTTAATGTAAATAACTCAGTTTCCCTTATTCCTAGAAGTTTAAATAATAAGTTATTACAAGGACTCCAATGGAAATGTCACTGAGTTTTTTGTGTTATCCTAAGTAATTAAGCATATGCTGCTATGTATGATAATTTATGTAACTGTATTTATGTGTACCTATATCTGAATAAACTTACTAAAACGTGTTTAATCACAAACAATAGTCAAGATACGTCTGGCAACGAGGTGGCTGAAGAAAAATAAGTAACGTTGAATTCTGAACGTTCATCTCTCTTGCATTAAATATGTATACAACGTTTTTTTAATCACCATCATTATGTACACTGATACCTATTACCTAGCACCTGAATACAGGTGTTGGGTATCAGGTACTGGAGTAGGAGGGTGGGTAGGTAAGTGAGAGTTGAACTAGGTAAATAAGTACATACATTTTTTTAGTGGTCGTGAGAGTACATAGATGTTATGGCCACGCAGAAAGTATATTAACAATATATAACCTATGATAACCCAGTATAAGTACATTAAGATATAACCCAGTAGAAGTACATTAAGATATAACCCAGTAGAAGTATATTAAGATATAACCCAGTAGAAGTACATTAAGATATAACCCAGTAGAAGTATATTAAGATATAACCCAGTAGAAGTACATTAAGATATAACCCAGTAGAAGTACATTAAGATATAACCTATGATAACCCAGTAGAAGTACATTAAGATATAACCTATGATAACCCAGTAAAAGTACATTAAGAAGATATAATCTAGAATAACCCAGTAAAGGGTTAAGAAGATATAACCTAGGTCCTAGAATACCCCAATAAAAGGACATTTAATACATACAACCTAGGATAACCCAGTGATATATGACCCTTGTGGGTTTAGCGCTTAGTTATGATAAAAACAATAATAGGATAGCCCAATAAAAGTAAATTAAGTGGATATAACCCATGTCATGGCTTTGACATGATCAAGTGATGGTATTACTGGCTTTGACATGATCAAGTGATGGTATTACTGGATTTGGCATGATCAAGTGATGGTATCACTGGCTTTGACATGATCAAGTGATGGTATTACTGGATTTGGCATGATCAAGTGATGGTATCACTGGCTTTGACATGATCAAGTGATGGTATTACTGGCTTTGGCATGATCAAATGATGGTATTACTGGCTTTGGCATGATCAAGTGATGGTATTACTGGCTTTGACATGATCAAGTGATGGTATTACTGGCTTTGGCATGATCAAGTGATGGTATTACTGGCTTTGACATGATCAAGTGATGGTATTACTGGCTTTGGCATGATCAAGTGATGGTATTACTGGCTTTGACATGATCAAGTGATGGTATTACTGGCTTTGGCATGATCAAGTGATGGTATTACTGGCTTTGGCATGATCAAGTGATGGTATTACTGGCTTTGGCATGATCAAGTGGTGGTATTACTGGCTTTGACATGTTCACGAAATTTATTCCAATATTTGAAAGCCTTACGACAGGTGTTTAATACCTGACTACATACAATGTGGATTGGAAAGTACAATCTGACACCTTGCTGTGTTATATCCTTAACTATACCTGGAGGGCATTCCGACGGTCAACGACCCTGCGGCCCGGTCCATGACCAGGCCTTGCGGTGGCTCAGGGTCTGATCAACCAGGCTGTTACTGCTGGCCGCACGCAGACCGACGTACAAACCACAGCCCGGCTGGTCAGTTACTGACCTTAGGTGCCTATCTAGCTCCCTCTTGAAAACTGCTAGGGGTCCATTGGTAATCCTCCTTATGTATGCTGGGATGCAGTTGAACAGTCTTGGGCCCCTGACACCTCCTGCCGAGTATTTTGCTTTCATATCTATAACTACTGCAAAATTTGAAGCAAGGTTGTCCGAGAATATTGTTAGCAGTTTTCCCTGATATTCGTAATTTTTGTTTGATCAATTCTATTAGTGCAAACTCTACCATGTAAACAATGCTCATGATATATGTTGGTCGACATTTACCCCGCTAAAGAGCTAATGATAGTTAAGAGTAGTGACAGAAGAGTGTTGTGTAACGTGGTGCAAGTCAAGAGGGAGTCATTGAGGGAAGGAAAGGAATAGAGGGAGGGAGGGAGGAAAGGAAGAAGGTAGGGTAGCAGCGATGAAGTGTCAGGTAGCGGGTTCTCTGGTGCCATTACTCATGACAACATTACTCTAGAAATGCTTTTTTTCCGAGTTTCAAATTTCTGAAAAATTAGATATGCAAATCATTGATTTTCTGAAGAAAAGATACAAGTACACAACAAACGTTTGTTACGACAACGTTGACACAGCACTGTCTTATCTTCAGTGCTGTCAACAGTCGGATTCTGTATTCAATTGATTTTGTGGTGAGTATTATTGTTTGATCTTGAATTGGGTTCTAGAACGTTAAGGTATAGTACATAGACGCTTTGTGTGTGTGGGTAATGCAAGGATGAGGAAATATATTAAGAACGTGGTTAAGAAGGTACCAGCTAAGTTGACACTCAGTCGGCACTTCCCATAGTGCTGTTAATGTCGATAAATTGGCACCCCACCACTAATGCTATTGCAGCAACGGCAATAGTAGTAACAGCAGCAGCAGCAGCAGTAGCAGCAGCAGCAGAATTTAGGAGACCTAAATTCTGGGAAGGTGGGAGTCGCGTGAGGTTTTCCATGGTCATTAAATATTTAGCCTTTTGTTTGCGGTGTTGACCCCCCTGGAGTGCAGGACTTGTGCCTGTGGGGGTTCTGGTGTGGCAGGCGGTGTGTGTGGTTGGCTGGTGGTCAGGGTGGGTGGATGGGTGTCCAGGGTCGTGGGCGAGCTGGTGGACCTGTGGGAGGACATGGGTGGGTAGACCAGGCATTTGATTTGTCAAAGTATCACTGACATATATACTGTCCAGCGTACTGGAAAAGACAGTCACGAAGAGGTTGGTAAAAAAAAGACGGAAATGGGTCGCCTGTATGTTCAGGAAAGTAATTGATGCACAAACTGATTCACAAATTAGAGAAGGAGGGATTCAGAGAGTGAATCAACACACACACACACACACACACACACACACACACACACGTATCAATAATCACGTCTTCCAGTCAGTAATGGGATCTGTCCCTGGTTACGGCAGCCACGGGAGGTAGTGTGAGACAGGTACCTTAGGCGGACCAAGATTGCGGAAGATGAGTATTATCTCACGGTCCCTCCTGGGAAGGTTCTGGTGATCATGTTCAACCTTGGGAAAGTCTGGAGCTCTGGGCGTGATGGAGAAAGCTTCTAGTTTCCTGGTTCGACTTATATCCAATCACTAGAAACATCTTGGTTGTGAAATTGAAATCATGAGTCATCGAGGCACCAGCAGGAACAGTCTGGTTGACCAGGCAAGCACCAAACGAGCCTGGTCCATGGCCGGGCTCCGGGAGTAAAAAAACTCTCGGAACTCATCAAAGGCAAAGGTATTCAAATCAGTTCCTGATCAACAAGGCTGTGGCGCATATGTTGTACTGGGGATGGCGGGTGCCAACAGTCTAATCGATCAAGACAGGAACCTGGAGGCCTGGTCTGGGAGCGGGTCGCGGGGGCGGGTGACCCCCGGAAGGGACTCCAGGTAACCATCTTCAAGAGGAGTGTTTTAATGTCATTGAAGGATACTATAGTCAAGGAATTAGAGTTAATCTCCCATTCCTCAGATAAAATTTATTTACCATTACCCTGGCGCTGTATGACCCCTACGGGCTTAGCGCTCCTCCATGCATATAATAACAGTAATGACAGTTTGAATTCCTTGGTATTTTAGTGCGAGTAATGTCTTATTTTCTAGCCCGGGATTATAGATTACGCAAAATAATTTAGTAGTACCCTGGTGTTCTAGTTTCAGTCTGTGAGCTCAAGTGAACCCCTGGTAAGTTGGCGTGGGAATGCGATTTCAGCTTCCCCAGGGGAAGGAAGGAAGATTCTCACCACTGCTCATCATTCACCACTGGACGTTACCAACTTTTACCACTGATAATCACCTACAACCCTCCCTCAGCCACTCCATCAGGAGAACACCGAGGGTGGTAGACAGCCCCGAGGTTACACATATGCCAGTCACATACGTATTTCTCAACACAAAATAAGTTGATTATAGTAAAAGAGGCACTAGTGAGAAACAGTGGTTTAACAAGTATGGAAAGTCACTTATACACGTTTATAATCTATATACAAACATATATATATATATATATATATATATATATCACGATTACTAATAATAACATAATAAACTAAAAGAGTACGAGTAACTCGCGACTTGGTAATTGTCTATTGACTAAATAAAATATGTGACTGTTTCCTGACTAATTTCTTGATTAGTTGTGAAGTATAAACTAATACTTGAGAACATTCGTTCTGGCTATATGCTTAAAATATTTTCTTGATGTATTTTACATAAATCGAGAAATTGAAAATAAATTTGAAAGGGTCAGCGATCGCCTCTTGTGTGTGTTCGTACACGGCCGAACTCAAGAAGATTGACCCACCTTGACCCGAGGTAAATTCCACAATTCTTAAGAGCTTCCTGCTCCTCTTTAATCATGGAGCTTAATCTCGGCCAGAGGAAGCGGGGATAATCAGGAAAATGAACCAGAGAAAGAGAGAGAGATGGAGGGAGGGGAGGGGGGCGTGATTTTCCTTCGAGAAAAGTGAACTTTGATATTAAAAAGATTCGTGATGTTTGGTAAAGACTTGTAGTGTCATATTATGATCATGTCTTCCCTAGTTGTTTCTGTAAGGACTGTTAGGTACAACTCTGCTCTCCATCCTCTTAAATTCTGTTACCAATATTTTCTAAATCTTTGGATCTTTTCTAGTTTCTTTACATGTTTGTTCATTGCGGGCCTCCATGACGGTGCCACTTACTCCATGACGGTGCCACTTACTCCATGACGGTGCCACTTACTCCAAGACAGATATAGCCAATATAGTGTATAAAATGGTAAATTAAGTTTACCTACCTAGAGGGTATTCCGGGGATCAACATCCCTGCTGCCCGGTCCAAGACCAGGCCTCCCGGTGGATCAGGGCCTGATCAATTAGGTTGTTACTGCTGGCCGCACGTAGTCCAACGTACGAACCACAGCCCGGCTGATCCGGCACTGATTTTAGGTATCTGAGTGTTGTAAGTTTTGTGAAAACCTATCTTAGGTTAGCTAGTTTTTGTTTATATCGCTGAAGTTATATGGTCGATATGTACTTTTAGTGATATACTTTAATAATAATAAAAATAATAATAATCTTTATTTCTATAAAATACATGGTACTACTGCTGCAGGCATAGTTGACATTATTGGCATATTGGTTATGAAGAGAATTTCGGGTTGCTTAAGGTTAATCTTGTCCCCCAGGATACGACTCAAAACAGTCAGCTAACACCCAGGTTCCTACTTATTGCTAGATGAAGAAGGGCAGCAGGTGTACGGAAACATGTCAGACGTTTCACCCTTTGCGGGGGATCAATCTCAGATCCTCAGTGTGAGAGCTGAGGACGCTACCAACCAAGCCAGAGCAAGAGTAAACGTGTATGGGAAGCGGCCGGCTGGCTACAAGCATGTAGGAACAAGCAAGGGAACCTAAGTGTCGAGTGTCGCCTTGGTGGCTGAGACACTAATCAGGTTCATGGTGATTAGCACCCATGGCAGAGAAAGATGAGAGAGGATGGCTGCTGCTTGGTGCCTTATTAAGTTTATTCAGGTACAGGTACACATAAATACACTTACATAAATTATCACACATAGCAGCATATGTGTACATCACCTAGGATAACCCAGAAAAGTCAGTGACTTATTTCCATTAGACTATAGGAAGTAAAGCAGCAGTGGTGCTGGCCCATACCAGGTTGATGTTAGTGCTTGTTACCACCTTACTCACTCGTGTAGCTAACTAACCTGTGCTTGCAAGTTTATTTCAGTTTTAAAATGTAGTTTATCCAGTTGCATCCATTGCTGTGACTACATCACTTTATTTGTATTGTTGCTGATGTTTTAGTGTTGCTGTTACTTCTGCTGCTTGACTGGACTCAGTAGGTACTTGTGCACTGGTCACACCATCCTTGGTAAAATAGCTTGGGGGTTGCCACCATGTGTAGCAATTACCTCCTTTAATTATCTTCCTGGCTTTCTGCACCTGTAATTACTACACTTCAGATTTCAGGTATTATTTTTAATTTTGTTTTACGATTGATTTTTATTACTGCATCTTGCTGCTGGTTACCGCTTCCCTTTAATTATGTATATTATGTAGTATCACAGTAATTGCTACCTCCTGTTTTCCTCTCAAGGATGTCGGTGAGGAGCTCTTGTTCCAAGGAACTGGGATTGCTCCGCCCTTTAAAAAACTTAATTGCTTCCCAAGGGGTATTGGGAAGCAATTATTGTAAATTTATCTAAAATATATTTAGATGGATTAGGCTAAATTAAATTGCGCTTGCCATAATAAGGTTAGGTAAGTTTTCTAATTTTTTTTGGTACAAAATTACTAATTTTTACATTAACATAAATGAAAAAATATATATCTTCAAACGTATAAGAGAAAATTTTAGAAAGGACTTAATTTTAAATAAGTTCTTGCTAATTGACCAATTTTACCTATTCGACACAACATATATATATATATATATTTTTTTTTTTCAACAAGTCGGTCGTCTCCCACCGAGGCAGGGTGACCCAAAAAGAAAGAAAATCCCCAAAAAGAAAATACTTTCATCATCATTCAACACTTTCACCACACTCATACATAATCACTGTCTTTGCAGAGGAGCTCAGATACGACAGCTGATATATATATATATATATATATATATATATATATATATATATATATATATATATATATATATATATATATATATGTGTGTGTGTGTGTGTGTGTGTGTGTGTGTAAATCAAACATACAATTATACATCAGCGAGGTACCTGAGAAGCCACGGTCACTTTTACTACCGGAGTACCCACAAGGGCGTCCTTATACGCACACACAAAACACTTGGAAATCATTCTGTGTGGTGAATGATGTCAACACTTGTGTGTTGTGTTTGGAGAGAGTAGCCCCTGGGAGACACCATGTTGACACTTCACTAGTTGCCAAAACGGTCCTCATTTAGGCTTCCTCGTGAGTTTCTTCGTTTTCTCCAACGTGCCTCAGCCTCCTCCATCCAATGTCTCCCTTTCTCTTCTTCTCCCTTCGTCTTTCAAGCACCACTTCCTCTCCTTCCCTTCATCTCTATTCTTCCTGTCCAGGCCTCTCCAGGGTTAGATTGGTCAGAAGTGTTTGTAAATATTGTCTTAGATGTATAGCATTAGCTTGAGGGTATTTGTGTGTGTGTGTGTGTGTGTGTGTGTGTGTGTGTGTGTGTGTGTGTATGTACTCACCTATATTTAGCTGCGCAAGGGTCGATTCATAGCTCCTGGTGTGTGTCTTTGTGTGTACTGCATACTTTTTAAATATTTCTACTTCATGCCTTTCCAGCCAATGCTTAAAGTCAGTTGTTCAGTGTATTTGCTGGTGTTCCCTGGAGATAAAGACGCAGCAGGAGTGTCCTGCGGAGGTGCTGGTATCAGGCAGGATCTCTCTCCCTAGCTGCGGGAAGCAAGTCAATTTCAACTTCCATAACCCGAATGCAGAAATACTCCTCCCTACTTCTGTAACCACTACACCAAAAACGAAAATAGTTGATGTGTGCAAAGTCCTCGTTGTCAGAATGTTTGGTGCTGTTTTCTATTTGAGTTAGGTTACGTTAAGATAATCTTGATAAATATGTATATAACTACAAAAAAAAAAAAATGTTCTATAACGTTTAGCATCGTGGTGGCTGAGCAGCACCAAGAAACGTTCACATCTGTACATGTTTCGCTCGTGGTTCCATAAATGTGTTGAGATAGGACCCTTCTATTCTCGTTTTACGGTCGGACCCCTAGTGAGAAACATGGAGACCCCTAGTGAGAAACAGGGGCACTAGAGCGACCAGGTCAAAGGCGCTGTGAGGAAAGGTCATTTAAAGGGGAGTCAGGTCAGGGCGAGGAACCACAAAGAGAGAAAATGGGCTTTCTGGACATGTTTGAGAGCATTGTGTTGAGGCGGCAGGTAAAGAGAGAGAGTGGGAAAGGTGGGCACCAGGAGGCACGCTCCTCAACACCACGAGATGTTGTCAACCAGCTTCCAGTCTCGTGATGATAACCATACTCTCTTGTTTTTTATCTTACCAAATGTAGAACACGATTTTATCAAATGTGGAACGTGGTTATATTATATATGGAACAGTTTTTTTTTTTAGATGTGAAAGAGAGTTTTGTTGAATGTGGAATAATGGGAAACATATCTTTATCAAATACTGTTGACGTGTTACTAGTTAAGAATGTTATAATTTGGGCTGATTGATCTGTGAATTGTTTTAGCATTGTTTGTGTGCACTTGTAGACCAACTTTTATAGTATCTACCGGCTATTTTTTTTAAAGTTAAATAAAAGGTCACGCCTGCTTTCTCCAAGGTCACATGCTTACTCTTTATCCTAATTCAGCAATAATCAATTTTACATAAGGTTTATCTTGGAACGGTGGTTTGGCGTTTTCTTTCAGTGATGCCATTGTAATATTAATCACTGTCATCTCAAAGAAAAGAAAAATTCACGAAAGCCGTCCATATATATATATATATATACGGTATATAAATATAGAATAACTGTAATAAACAGTCGTTACTTTTTCTGAAGTTGTCGGGAGAATCGAATGTGGAAAAAAATGTAGCCGCTAATACTGTGCCATGAGAATCTGTCATTGCCTGAGGGGTGAGATGAGAAATCTTCAGCTCAAGTACTTTCACACTTCACAGTGCGTCATCAGGAGCTGTGTAATGTTGCAAGGCAGCAATTGAAGCAGGGGGAAGTTTTCTCGGAGTAGCGCAGGTCTGTCACCGGCCGCAGCTTCTCTCAGAGAGAAGCTGCGGCTTGTCTTGCTATATATATATATATATATATATATATATATATATATATATATATATATATATATATATATATATCTTTCTTTTCTTTCAAACATCGGCTGTTTCCCACTGTTTCTCTTTTTAACTTTAGTAATGTATACAGGAGAAGGGGTTACTAGCCCCTTGCTCCCGGCATTTTAGTCGACTCTTACGACATGCATGGCTTACAGAGGAAGAATTTTGTTCCACTTTCCCATGGAGATAAGAGGAAATAAACAAGAACAAGAACTAGTAAGAAAATAGAAGAAAACCCAGAGGGGTGTGTATATATATATGCTTGTACATGAATGTGTAGTGTGACCTAAGTGTAAGTAGAAGTAACAAGACATACCTGAAATCTTGCATGTTTATGAGACAGAAAAAAGACACCAGCAATCCTACCATCATGTAAAACAATTACAGGCTTTCGTTTTACACTCACTTGGCAGGACGGTAGTACCTCCCTGGGCGGTTGCTGTCTACCAACCTACTACCAATATGTGTATTTTATTATATACTATGGTACACAATACTTAAAAGATACATTACATCTGGTACAAAGATGGCATATACAGTACAAGAGGTTTGAGGTATATTATATATATATATATATATATATATATATATATATATATATATATATATATATATATATATATATAATATGTAAGAATCGCAGAACAAGCGACATGGGGTCTCAGCAAGGCGTTCCTCGGAACGAATTTGCTAAGATTACTTACTCATTTCTGCAACTTTGCAAGCTCCTGATGATATGTTGATTGCAACACGAATGTCACACACACACACACACACACACACACACACACACTATATATATATATATATATATATATATATATATATATATATATATATATATATATATATATATATATATATATATATATATATATATATTAAGTAGAAAGAATTAAGAGAATTAAGAGTAAGACAGAAAGCAGGATAGCAGATGAACAAGGGGCTTTAGGAAAGGTAGGGGGTGTGTAGACCAAGTGTTTACAGTGAAACATATAGGTGAACAGTATTTGGATAAGGGTAAAGATGTTTTTGTGGCATTTATGGATTTGGAAAAGGCGTATGATAGGGTAGATAGGGGGGCAATGTGGCAGATGTTGCAGGTGTATGGAATAGGAGGAAGGTTGCTGAAAGCAGTGAAGAGTTTTTATGAGGATAGTGAGGCTCAGGTTAGAGTGTGTAGGAGGGAAGGGGACTATTTCCCAGTAAAAGTGGGCCTTAGACAAGGATGTGTGATGTCACCGTGGTTGTTCAATATATTTATAGATGGGGTTGTAAGAGAAGTGAATGCGAGGGTCTTGGCAAGAGGTGTTGGGCTAAAAGATAAAGAAGCAAATACAAAGTGGGAGTTGTCACAGTTGCTTTTTGCTGATGACACTGTGCTTTGGGAGATTCTGAAGAGAAGTTGCAGAGGTTGGTGGATGAATTTGGTAGGTGTGTAAAAGAAGAAAATTGAAAGTGAATATAGGAAAGAGTAAGGTGATGAGGATAACAAAAGAATAGGTGACGAAAGATTGGATATCAGATTGGAGGGAGAGAGTATGGAGGAGGTGAATGTATTCAGATATTTGGGAGTGGACATGTCGGCGGATGGGTCTATGAAGGATGAGGTGAATCATAGAATTGATGAGGGGAAAAGGGTGAGTGGAGCACTTCGGAGTCTGTGGAGACAAAGAACCTTGTCCATGGAAGTAAAGAGGGGAATGTATGAGAGTATAGTTATACCAACGCTCTTATATGGGTGTGAAGCATGGGTGATGAATGTTGCAACGAGGAGAAGGCTGGAGGCAGTGGAGATGTCATGTCTGAGGTCAATGTGTGGTGTGAATATAATGCAGAGAATTCGGAGTTTGGAAATTAGGAGGAGGTGCGGGATTACCAAAACGATTGTCCAGAGAGCTGAGGAGGGGTTGTTGAGGTGGTTTGGACATGTAGAGAGAATGGAACGAGACAGAGTGACTTCGAGAGTGTATAAATCTGTAGTGGAGGGAAGGCGGGGTAGGGGTCGGCCTAGGAAAGGTTGGAGGGAGGGGGTAAAGGAAGTTTTGTGTGCGAGGGGCTTGGACTTCCAGCAAGCATGTGTGAGCGTATTTGATAGGAGTGAATGGAGGCACATGGTTTTTAATACTTGACGTGCTGTTGGAGTGTGAGCAAAGTAACATTTATGAAGGGATTCAGGGAAACCGGCAGGCCGGACTTGAGTTCTGGAGATGGGAAGTACAGTGCCGGCACTCTGAAGGAGGGGTGTAAATGTTGCAGTTTTATAACTGTAGTGTAAAGCACCCTTCTGGCAAGACAGTGATGGAGTGAATGATGATGAAAGTTTTTCTTTTTCGGGCCACCCTGCCTTGGTGGGAATCGGCCGATGTGTTAATAAATAAAAAAAAATTAAAGTAGAAAAATGTTTTAGGGGTCAGCTTTGTATTGTTTTTACACCGACTATGAAAAGTCACTACCGTTACCCTCATTCCATTTTTACCTGGCGGTCTCTGGTACTCAGGTAGTATTGTGGTACATGAGTCTAAATTTCGCAATAATGTGAAAGTATGAAGTGAAATTCTAAAGAATTACTGGGTAAGGAAGTGTGATCTAAGATATCAAATTGTAATCTGCGTGCAGGTAACAGAGGACCTTTCCTTCTTTATCTTGGTTATCTGAGGCCAACAATGACCACTCTCCCTCATGTATATGCATAGTTGGTGGAAGCTATGATTTTTAATCTAGCATTTCACTTATAATTGTATGAGCTAAAAAACACTCTTTTTAAATGCCAGAAATACGAGACAACCATAATTTATATTGTTAAAATAAGATATTAATAATATATTTTAGCGCTATGTCTTACATATAACATTGTAACAATGTCTTATATAATATACGCATCTGAACGTACTTGCTTTTAATGCTTAAACAGTAATACACACACACACAATATATATATATATATATATATATATATATATATATATATATATATATATATATATATATATATATATATATATATATATATATTATATTTGGTACTTGTCAAGAATAAAGAGTCATAATACTGTGTCTGCAACAATTCGCAATTAACCAGCAGATGGAGAGTGAAAACTCGACGTTTCGCTCCGTTCTGAACTATTATCGGATCATGACTTAGTGGAGATAAATGGTATAAAATACCGCCACGATCGAAAAGTAAACACGAATGCAGTATAATGCGATCGCATTAAACTGCATTTGTGTTTACTTTGCCATCGTGTCTTATTAATGGTTCATAACAGACCGAAACGTCGTCTAATTTCCATTTCCAATTTGAAGGTTTTCTACGAATTGTGAATTTTGATCAGCAGAACCCTGGGAATGTCTGAGTGGGTATGACCTGCCTACTATGGGCCATTGAGCTCATGTTGTCTTATTTTCCTCCTTACATATTTTTTCGGGTTCCTATGTTTTCGTTGTTTCTTCCTCATACATTCCAATGTTTCTAACTTCTCAGTTTCAGCTTTTGGTTTAGTGTAACAACTGCCCCCCCCCCTCCTCAATTGAATTGGCTATCACTACTACCTAGTTTGCATTATCACTCTGCTCTATCTCATACATTTTGAAAAGTTACTTCCCATAACTTTTTCGCTACAAATTATAACTTAGACATTTTACACACATTCAAGATAAATTCTTTTATGAATACGCCAATAGAACGGTCGACGAGAATAACCCTTGAATGACAAATAGGACCATTCTATGAAAAGTCTCGCCGGGAAGTACTATAAACCCTCTCTTACTGCGTCCTTACACGAGGAGGCGCTACATAGAGGCCGCTTATTACTCCCAATGGATCGGTCAGTTCAGAGGCATTCCTGAGGTGGCAGTAAACAGCACTGACAGAAGCTGTCTTGGCCCACCACCTGCTTCAGCCGACACCCTCAACTTACGCTACCAAGATAAACTAATTTCGTGATCGTGTATATTGAACTTTTTTTTAATATCAATAATACAACGTTTTATGTTATTTTTGTATGATAATTCTGTGTTTGTTAGTAATCGTTCAGAAAGTTTTTAGTTATACGAGGGATTATCAGGATTAAGTTAGGGATGAGTAAATATACGAAGCGGGTGTAAGAATGTATTTGTGATGAAGCTGCTGGTGGCAGCGGTCAGCGTTTTAGGGTAAATTTACGACCATAATACTCCTTTATATCCTGGAATGCTGCTCTTGGTCACCGCTCTCGAGGACACAGGAGTCTAAACTGTTCCTCGGGAGGTCAAAATAGGCTCTGTAAATTGACCTTCTCTGGCTTCTTAACCCTATTTAGGGATCAATTAGCCTGTGCTGTTGCCCAGAGCTGCGCGGGTTAGAGGGGCTTTTGTTTACTACAGGTTGGAAATGGTGGACGATCAAATATTTATAAAAGCCTCGGGAGCGAAGCAAGTTTGTTTTATACGTCGTAGGGTTAATGATGTTGGTCACCCAAACACACCAGCTGCCACCGTCTACCAACGGTGGCAGCTGGTAGTAAGTAGTCGCAGCTGGTACCAAGTAGCTGCAGATGGTAGTAAATAGTGGCAGCTGGTACCAAGTAGCTGCAGCTGGTAGTAAGTAGTCGCAGCTGGTACCAAGTACCTGCAGCTGGTAGTAAGTAGTCGCAGCTGGTACCAAGTACCTGCAGCTGGTAGTAAGTAGTCGCAGCTGGTACCAAGTAGCTGCAGATGGTAGTAAATAGTGGCAGCTGGTACCAAGTAGCTGCAGCTGGTAGTAAGTAGTCGCAGCTGGTACCAAGTAGCTGCAGATGGTAGTAAATAGTGGCAGCTGGTACCAAGTAATTGCGGATGGAAGTAAGTAATGGCAGCTGATAATAAACACTCTGAAAATGACTCTCATATCCTCAGCACACTGAAGATGACTCATATCCTCAGCACACTGAAGATGACTCATATCCTCAGCACACTGAAGATGACTCATATCCTCAGCACACTGAAGATGACTCATATCCTCAGCACACTGAAGATGACTCATATCCTCAGCATACTGAAGATGACTCATATCCTCAGCACACTGAAGATGACTCATATCCTCAGCATACTGAAGATGACATCTATATCATCAACACTGAAGATGACATCTATATCATCAACACTGAAGATGACATCTATATCATCAACACTGAAGATGACATCTATATCATCAACACTGAAGATGACATCTATATCATCAACACTGAAGATGACTCATATCCTCAGCACACTGAAGATGACTCATATCCTCAGCACACTGAAGATGACTCATATCCTCAGCACACTGAAGATGACTCATATCCTCAGCACACTGAAGATGACTCATATCCTCAGCACACTGAAGATGACTCATATCCTCAGCATACTGAAGATGACTCATATCCTCAGCACACTGAAGATGACTCATATCCTCAGCATACTGAAGATGACATCTATAGCATCAACACTGAAGATGACATCTATATCATCAACACTGAAGATGACTCATATCCTCAGCACACTGAAGATGACTCATATCCTCAGCACACTGAAGGTGACTCATATCCTCAGCACACTGAAGGTGACTCATATCCTCAGCACACTGAAGATGACTCATATCCTCAGCACACTGAAGGTGACTCATATCCTCAGCACACTGAATATGACTCATATCCTCAGCACACTGAAGATGACTCATATCCTCAGCACACTGAAGATGACTCATATCCTCAGCACACTGAAGGTGACTCATATCCTCAGCACACTGAAGGTGACTCATATCCTCAGCACACTGAAGATGACTCATATCCTCAGCACATTGAAGATGACTCATATCCTCAGCACACTGAAGATGACTCATATCCTCAGCACACTGAAGATGACTCATATCCTCAGCACACTGAAGGTGACTCATATCCTCAGCACTGAAGATGACTCATATCCTCAGCACACTGAAGATGACTCATATCCTCAGCACACTGAAGGTGACTCATATCCTCAGCACACTGAAGATGACTCATATCCTCAGGACACTGAAGATGACTCATATCCTCAGCACACTGAAGATGACTCATATCCTCAGCACACTGAAGATGACTCATATCCTCAGCACACTGAAGATGACTCATATCCTCAGCACACTGAAGATGACTCATATCCTCAGCACACTGAAGATGACTCATATCCTCAGCACACTGAAGATGACTCATATCTTCAGCACACTGAAGATGACATCTATATCATCAACACTGAATATGACACTAATATCTTCCTTCATTAATATTCAAAGTGTCCTTCAATTAGGGCAGCCAATTTCGTGTAGATTTTCAGTTTTATTATTTTCGGTTAGGTTATGTTAAGTTCGATTAATTTAAATTATGTTGACCCATATTTCCATGTCAAAATATAAGGGTGTCTTAGGTCTGGCAGGGCGGGGGTGTATATCATGGTAACAAATATGGTTGACGAGTTCAAAAAGTTAAATAAAAATCTAAAATTTTATTGTCAGAATATTATTTAGAAGTAAATTATAAAGAATTGAAAAAGGCCATAGTGTTCCTGTACCGGTAGTTACTTATAGTTGCTTTCGGGGGTCGCCGCCCCCGCGGCTGGGCCCCAGATCAGGCCTCCTGGTTGCTGGCCTGATCGATCAAACTGTTCCTTATTGAAGACAGCTAGGGGATGGGGTCTGTTAGCAGTTTTTCTTATGCACTGTGGGAAGGCACCATTTCCAGCATATATTGAATATGAGACTTTTATCCTAAACTTGTAGTAACAGTAGAAAGGGGCGTCCTATCACCAGGTTTTCTCAGGGAGATTTCAGCAGAGCCAAAGATAGTTATCATAGGACACTACCTAGCTGACCCTCATGGCGGCCACTGTGGGACCTGACCACTCTAAACCTCTACTCCTCTGTTATTCACTATTAGGAAAATTTGGTGTGTGTGCGTAGGTAGCTCTGTTTATTTGCTCTTTTGCTATATTTTTTTTAGTTTGCAGGAGTTAAGCTCCAGCTTCTGGTCTCTCCACTTAACTTTCAATATACTGATGTGAAATAGCCTCGTCAAATCTCGTTTTGAACCTTTGTATAGAGTTGGCTTTCACTGTACCATGGTTTAATTCATATATCTTATTTAACTACTCGTATGTTGAGAAAGTGTTGTATGATATCAGAGTATTTCACTTGGTTGTGTAATTTCCAATCATACAATCTTGCTCTTGTTTCACCCTGAGTATTATGTATGTTGTGATCATATCTCCTTATGCTCTTGGTTCATCCAGTGACAGAAGGTCTAGCGTTTACGTTATATTTTTTATGGTTCATATTTCTCAGTTTAAGCAGCAGTCTTGACCCACTTTAGACTTCCGATTTTTCATTTTGTGTTTTACTAAGTTTGAGTTCCAGATCGTCGCTGGATTGTTGAAAATGGTATAAAATACCGACAAGTTGAAGATTAAGACACATGTGCAACACTTGGGTGTCTTTATTGATGAAACTTTTCGCCTGCACAGTAGGCTTCTTCAGTCAGATACAAAGGGTAAAGTAGTAATGAAATAAAGATGATGTAATCAGTCCGTCAACCTTGGAGAAAATGTATTTGAGATGGTCAGTCCCTCAGCCTGGAGAAGACATGAGCTCAACTCTTCTCCAGGCTGAGGGACTGACCACCTCAAGTAGTTTTTCTCCAAGGCTGATGAACTGATTACATCTATTTCATTACTACTGCTGCCTTTGTATCTGACTGAAGAAGTCTACTGTGTAGGCGAAACGTTTCATCATTAAAGACACTCAACTGTTGCACATGTGTCTTAATCTTCGACGGTGTATGCTCAAGAAAGAGTCTTGCATATGAAGCTAGAGGTGTTTTGAACGAATCGTTTTCTACGTTCTTAATTGCCACTGTTAAGTTGCAAGCTAAGCCTGCGTTGTTGACGTTATATATGCGTTCACATCATGGGACAGGTTCTGGGTCTTTTCCCTAAAATGTTTTTGCCAGTTTATCTCACTTTTCCTTGTTCGTTGACATCTATTTCCCACTCCACCTTATCTTCCTTCCTCCTGGAAACCCACCACTCTCCCACCCCTGTTCTCCCATTCACTCTGCATATCTCCAGCACTTATCACCACTTCCCTCCCTGCCTCTCTTCCTCCCGCTCTCCAAGGACCCGGAAGTTGTTGTGTGGTCCTAAAGGTTCCTATATAAAGCAGCATTCGCCACCAAGTTTCTCTTATACATAATGGGGCTTCCTACCTTGGCCAAGCTTATTGTCGTGTGCGGCGCTCGCTCACAGGGTTTTGCATCATAATAAATTCATGACTAATTCCTTTTTTTTCTCCAGGTAGATTTTCCCCATTCATTCTTTTATCGCCATACACTCGCATGATCGGCACATTAAGCGCTCCGAATAATCGTCAATTCTTGACTGACTGATCTTTCCTTCCAGATACTCTGGGTTTCCTTCCCCTAGAGCGGGTACGGCCGGGTTTTAGGCAGACTGACGGTTCATTTGAATGGTGGAGTGACCGTGATCCGGAGCTTCCTGGCCCTTGTGTAAGGTGGCCCGCCGCTGACCCCCTGAGAAACTGCTGCATTGTGTGGTCTCTTCGTGATACTGCCTCTTCCTGGGTGACCTACGCCCACCCACGCCCATCGCGGTATGGGGCCCCAGCACACGTCTCTGGAAGTGGTTTACGCTACCCGTTGTTCATGTATATATCAATGTTAAATTTATCGTTGCTGGTGCATGTTGTCAGTGTCGCCTCTAGTATAGGTTTTACTGACCTAATCTTGCTACTGTAACATCTTACAGGTCGTTATTTTCATCTTTTGGCCCGTTATTTACTTCCTTTATTCCGATGTTTGACGAAAACTTGGCTTTAACACCTACAGTATGTCTTTAAAATTTGTCCTGTTTAAAAATACGTTGCTTTGAGGATTTCACAGACGATAATTAGGGAGTTGAAGGAATAAATTGATTATGTGCCAAGTTGCTGCGTTTGTTGTAGTGACTGTTGTTGTTATTAACGTTACTGTTGTTAGAGTTAATGATATTTTTATGACTGCATTCCTGGTGCAGAAAATTGAACGCCTCGGTTATTTTTGGTGCTGGAAAATAAACTTATGCCAACTGGTGCTGGAAACTAGACGTTCCAGCCGGCTGGTACTGGAACCTAGAAGCTCCAAATAGTTAGTCCTGGAACCTGGAGGATGCAAGCAGCTGGTAAATACTAGGAGGAACGTATCTATGACAGACTGCTTTTTTTAATTTCTGTATTTCAAGGCGCCCATTCCCGTGGTGGATTATTAGTATTTTTGAAGCCATAGTTTATTATGATGAGAATTATGGATGACTAAAGTGGCGCCCTTGATGATTATAAAAGCTCAGAGTGAGTGAGCTGCGATTACAGTGATCACAGGGGTCAGTACCAGTGATAAATGTCTCAAGAAGAATGACGGACACTTGGTTGGTGGCCTTAATGGCAGGGCAGCTTACGCTGAAGAATGGCCGTGAAACGTATTATATATGATCTCATGTACACCCCTCCTTCAGTGTCTCGTCTGCTCTACCTTCGGGGTTCATTGAGGATAATATCAAGAGTTAAGTGGGTTATATCTACGAGTGTAGGTAGGTAGGTGAATGTGTATGTAAAGGTTATACTGTGCCGCCGTAGCTAATACACAGGGGTGTGTTCAGAGGCTTTCAATTGGCCGGTGCTGTGTTTATTTTTACGTTCATTTATTTTAATTGGTGAATGGTACATGGACATTATGTATTGGCGCACACACACTCATGACCCCTACAGTTCTCTCTCTCTCTCTCTCTCTCACACACAAGCACACCTGACGACACTGCAGAACAGGAGGAATAGGGGCGACATGATAACGACGTATAAAATACTAAGAGGAATTGACAACGTGGATGGGGACAGAATATTTCAGAGGTGGGACACAGCAGCAAGGGGTCACAACTGGAAGTTGAAAACTCAGATGAATCACAGGGATGTTAGGAAGTATTTCTTCAGTCACAGAGTTGTCAGGAAGTGGAACACTCTGGAGAGTGATGTAGTGGAGGCAGGATCCATACATAGCCTTAAGAACAGGTTCGATATAGCTCATGGAGAAGAGAGAGAGTGGACCTAGTAGCGACCAGTGAAGAATTGGGGCCAGGAGCTATAACTCAACCCCTGCAACCACAACTAGCTGAGTACACACATACAAAATACTCATGAGTGAGAAGAGTATATAAACGGCAACAGGTGAGGAAGTAGGTAGAACGTATATCCAGGACAAGGGTGGATTCAATTCGTGCCACTTGGCTGGTTCCAGGTCTTGCTTTCAAGTCACTGACCAAATTCCTGGCCGCTCTTTGCCAAGTTCACCTTCCTCTGCATGGGAAATCATCTACGCTTTAAATCACTCCTCGCTAGAATAATATTTTACTTCCTGTTGTGCCGTCAGAGCTTCATCGTGGGCTGGGCTGGCCATGGGGGAGATCTTCTACGGGTTATTTACAGTCAATGCTGACCATATTTAGTCCAATTTGCTCAGTTAGCAGTCGCTGGAGACACAATGCAAGGCAGGAGGTGAGGTGATTCCCCCTGCATACCGCATTAGTTCCTCGGTATCGCTATGGTTCTACCTGGCCAATTGTCCATACAGTTTATAAGTGTCAGTGCTGTACTGTAAAAAAAGGGAGTTCCGACAGTATTGAACGTGTGGGTTAGCATCATCAACATCCTGCATTTGGTTTTAGACACGCCCATTTATTTCATCTCGCAGAAGGCGTTGGGGCGTCCACGCCTTCTTCATCAGATGTCAATTTTCCTTGAGCAGGTTTATGTGTGTGTGCTTGTGTAGTGAGTGAGTATTGTGGAGAAGGGCGGGTTTCCCTGAAGGGTAACCCGCCCCTGTCTTGCCTATTTTTCTCGCATTACACATACTGAACCTTTTCTTTCCTCACACAGTTAATTTGACCAGTAGGGACACGGAGAAAGTTTGGCTAAATATCGTTTATTATCAGTAAGGACATTTAAAGGTCTCCATTCTCTTCTAAATCTTCTGAAATTACCATCTTTAATTTTTGGGTTTATATATATATATATATATATATATATATATATATATATATATATATGTATTATATGTATGTGGTGGTGCCATTGATGATGGCTGGTGGTGGTACAATAATGATGATGGGGACTTAGTGATAAAGGTGGTATTATCACGAGAAAATGTGACATTGAAGCATATGCGCTGACTTAGTGACATAGAATATGAGCTATGCTGCCCGGACATATGAGTGCCACAAGCTCATTGAGGCCCATGCCTGCCCCGCACATATGAGTGCCACATAGCTTCATTGAAGCCCATGCCTGCCCCGCACATATGAGTGCCACATAGCTTCATTGAAGCCCATGCCTGCCCTGCACATATGAGTGCTACATAGCTTCATTGAAGCCCATTCCTGCCCCACACATATGAGTGCCACATAGCTTCATTGAAGCCCATTCCTGCCCCGCACATATGAGTGCCACATAGCTTCATTGAAGCCCATGCCTGCCCCGCACATATGAGTGCCACAGCTTCATTGAAGCCCATGCCTGCCCCGCACATATGAGTGCCACAGCTTCATTGAAGCCCATGCCTGCCCCACACATATGAGTGCCACATGCTTCATTGAAGCCCATGCCTGCCCGCACATATGAGTGCCACAGCTTCATTGAAGCCCATGCCTGCCCCGCACATATGAGTGCCACAGCTTCATTGAAGCCCATGCCTGCCCCACACATATGAGTGCCACATAGCTTCATTGAAGCCCATTCCTGCCCCGCACATATGAGTGCCACATAGCTTCATTGAAGCCCATGCCTGCCCCGCACATATGAGTGCCACAGCTTCATTGAAGCCCATCCTGCCCCGCACATATGAGTGCACATAGCTTCATTGAAGCCCATTCCTGCCCTGCACATATGAGTGCCACTAGCTTCATTGAAGCCATTCCTGCCCGCACATATGAGTGCCACAGCTTCATTGAAGCCCATGCCTGCCCGCACATATGAGTGCTACATAGCTTCATTGAAGCCCATGCCTGCCCGCACATATGAGTGCCACATGCTTCATTGAAGCCCATGCCTGCCCGCACATATGAGTGCCACATAGCTTCATTGAAGCCCATGCCTGCCCGCACATATGAGTGCCACATAGCTTCATTGAAGCCCATGCCTGCCCGCACATATGAGTGCCACATAGCTTCATTGAAGCCCATGCCTGCCCGCACATATGAGTGCCACATAGCTTCATTGAAGCCCATGCCTGCCCCGCACATATGAGTGCCACATAGCTTCATTGAAGCCCATGCCTGCCCCGCACATATGAGTGCCACATAGCTTCATTGAAGCCCATGCCTGCCCCGCACATATGAGTGCCACATAGCTTCATTGAAGCCCATGCCTGCCCCGCACATATGAGTGCTACATAGCTTCATTGAAGCTCATGCCTGCCCCACACATATGAGTGCTACATAGCTTCATTGCAGCACGCGTGCTACTATTCTTATCTTCTTAATATTTAATACAGCTTAAACACACCTACTAGGAATATAGAAGCCTCATTATCCTCCTGAGCCAAGTCAGATGTGTTTGATTCGTACCGACAAGAGAATCGTGCATATTTGAGTGTAGTGTCAGATGTGAAGAGTCATAAATGGTTTTTAAAGCATTTATGACTGTCAGATATACGTAGTTAGTATCCACAGCAGAGCATGTTGCTCTGGTAATGTCATTGACATACAACGCTTATCATAGCGGTGGTTTCCGTGAGTTATGTGGTGGTGTGTTATTGTCGTGTGTGGAGACTGCGCCACTCATAACTCTCCCGTTACCTCCGCCTGGAGATCTTGCTGCCACACAAGATCACCATCCGCTCAGCCTCTCCATCTCGCCGAGATAAATGTCTCCAGAAAGCCTTTATTATACCTAAAAATATTTGCATGTTGAGCGTCCCCTTTTGAGTTTATTTCAGGAAACGGCTAACCTCCCCAACCCCAGAAAAAAAAGTGATGGCCGTCGGTGATATTTACATAATTACAGATTACCGAGACACAATTGTGATTGGAGGAGCCTGGGACCCGCCAGGAAATGGTTCAAGAGAGATTTCCCTAAAAGTTGCTCCAGCACTGTCATCTTCCTCGGGTGTCCAGTCATCATCTCACCTACATCATTTTTTGATTTACCGAAACCTGCTCACCTTTTTTCTTTCAAATGAGGGGCTCTGAGGAGGGAATATATGAGTAGGTGGCCCACCATACGTGCCCTGTGTTCTTCACCCGACATGTTAGGTCTCCACCCACCATATTAGACCTCCACTTACCATATTAGACCTCCACTTACCATATTAGACCTCCACCTACCATATTAGAACTCCACCTACCATATTAGGTCTCCACCCACCATATTCAGCTTCCTCACAACATGTAAGGTATCTAACACAAGGAGAGTTTACGTGGGAGGTGTTGTGTATGTTAACATGGGTGTGCGTATAATTAATAAATATATTCGCTATTTTATATTATTTTCTAATAATCAAATCATTTCTTTCAAGAATGATAAAAGATAAAATAATCCAATAATTTAGTTTCTATTTTTTTTTACTTTAAATAATGTTTATAAATATTTTTTATCTTGAATTATTTCATTATGTCTGTTTTATTTGCGTGTTACGAGTCTTAAGATCTTATCCTGTCAACAAGTTTCTTGTTCAGATTTATTTGAAATTTATTTTCTCTCTCTTGAATCTACTTTTTGTCCTATGCTGGTTTTTCATCCGTTAAAGTTGCTAGTTTATTGTGCACTCCATACATCATGGCGAGGGTGATGCTCCGGTATGACTTGACAACACTTACCAAGTAACTTACAAGAGGGTTACCTCCAGTGTCCTTGGATACACAGTATATTACACATATTACTGGTCTCTGGCCACTGCACAATCAGTATTACTGGTTTCTTTGATTACTAATCGGGCGTCTTTGAATTTCATGAGATGATTGGTGGAATTTCGGTGTTGTACTCAGGCGTTGTTCAGGTTATCTTTCTTACATGCATTAATGTGTACTTTGAGGCGTGTTTCGAGGTTTCTTGCTGTTTCTCCAACATAAATCCTGTCACAGCCTCCACAGGGTATAGTGTAAACCCCCGCGTTGACTGGTTCATGGTGCTTGGATTTTGTCCTGGTTAGATCCTTTATAGAAAGGCTGGAAGCGATGGCGACTCTGGTGTTAGATTTAGCAAGTACTTTAGAAATGTTCGATGCAACCTGGCTGTTGGAGAAACAGCAAGAAACCTCGAAACACGCCTCAAAGAACACATTAATGCATGTAGGAACGATAACCTGAATAACGCCTGCGTACAACACCGAAATTCCACCAATCATCTCATGAAATTCAGAGACGCCCAATTAATAATCAAAGAAACTGATTTCCGCAGACGCAAGTGCCTTGAATCAGCACTTATCGCTGTTTCTAACACAATTAAACAAAACAAAGGCAGCTTCACCATCTCTGAAGTCTTAGCAAGAATCCTCCTGAAAACAGTAAACCCTACCATCACATAGTCTCTCCTGCTAATACCACACAAGCACATCGCAGGTGTGGAACACTGCTACAGGCCTTCTCTTTTCCAACCTCCTACAGAAATATTTGTCTAACCTGTTTTAATACTACCCAAGTAATTATTTTTATCACCTTTTACTCATGTGCAAGTTGATTGTTCTACCTTATTGTATTACTACTACTACTACAACTTATATCACTACTACTTCTACCACCACTAGTATTACACCTCACTTTGAGAGTATATATATACCCTCTGTGTCCATGTATTGTTTGTAACGGCTTGAAAAAGCTCCTGGAGAGCGAAACGTTGCCACAATAAAATGTCTCATTAGTTGCATTTGTGTCCTTTTACTTAACATATTGTCGGTAATTCTACCAATATTAATACATATATTATTTATAAATGTCCAATAGTTTTAGAACTATGTCTTGTATCCCGTTCATTTGTTTTACCTTTTTTATGAAAAAAAATTTCTTGTATCTTTTAGGCACAGTTTTTTTTTTTTCCAGTTTACAACTGTGGCTTCTTGCTCTTTTTTGATGGTGCTAAGAAATCCTTCATATGTATTCTTTTGCATCTGTATTGAAACTTATACTTGATTATCGGGTCTCCCGTTTTTTCCCCAATAACCAACGAATTGAGTTTTAATTTTCACTCTTTCTTTATAATTCATAGTAATTTTACCCTGTAGGTGTTGGTATGACTAATGAAATCGTAATAACACGATTGCAAACAAACCATACCACGGATGGGGTTCGAACCCGCGGAGTTTTGAGACTCTCTGACCGCGGGTTCGAACCCCACCCGTGGTATGGTTTGTGTCGTTCTGTGCAGTGACTTGGTTTATGTGATGAGTGTGTAGTATATGTAGGGAGAGCACACTAGTGCTGCATGATCTTGCTTCACCTCTAACCTTCCATGTTAGTTTAGTTTTCTTAGTATTCCACCATCTATATGTCTCAAGACTGTCTTCAGTATTGCCAGTATAGCATATGAGTTTCTCAATACCTTATATATGTTTATAATTTTGATTCTCTCTCTCTGTAATGTACGTCATTGATTAAATGTCACTATAAAGCTCCATTAATAGGTATTGAGGCTTATTTAGAGGGTTAATAGTTGAGCGTGATACGGCAAGAGTGTTTGGGTTCCTTGCGGCAGCTGGCCACCGCAAGGGGTAACTATTCCCATTCCCACACCCCGCATTCCTGGATTCCAGGTGCGTGCTGGAATGTTGGACTGGTTGAGCAGGTAGCTGTGACGATCATTAGGAGAGACAGACACACAAACGTGCTGGTGAGAAGGAGAGATAGAGAGGAAGGTTACTTTTTTGTCAAGACACGTTCGCTCTGAGAGTTTTAAGGCCGGGGGGAGGGAGGGGGGGACACCCACCATTGATACACTCACGGCTTGTTCTTAAGAGAAGTTTTTGTAAGTGTTGGCAATGGTGTTGTTGTTGTCGTCGTTCTAGTTTAGTGGGTGGTGGTGTTAGGGTTGTGATGTTGATTATTGTGGTTGTGTTGGCGTGGCTTTGATGGAGTGGTGTAGATGCTGTACTGTGGTGGTGGTGGTGTAGATGTAGTTTAGATAATGGTGGTAGTGGTGATATGGTTTGGATGAATATGGTGGTGGTGGTGGTGGTGAAGTTGACTGAAGCCTCAAGCCACAGCGTCATCAGCTGGTATTAATGAGGATCGCTTCCTCTCTTGTGTTGAAGTCACTCGTGTGGCTTATTAATTTATTTGTATATAACAAGTGAGGAAGGTGTTGACTGAGTTCGTTTTTTATGGCAAAATTAACTACATCTGCAGTGTGCTGTTTCCGTACTCAGTAGTTCCACGATGAATTTCATACATAATATTGAAATGTGTCACCTTGCGCTGGGAGACTTGTGTACGTCAACCAGAATATCTTCAGTTATTCCAGTAAAGGTTCATCAACTTCGGCAGCTTCAGAGGCTTCCTTCCAGTAGAGCTGGAGTTACTTTTACTTTAAAACTACCAACTTTCAAGACGGCGTATCCCAGACACAGATAAATGAAATTGTTATGAAGATATCACCATCATCACAGAGCGCGGCAACAAAAATTATATACAGGAGAGTACAGAAAAAGAGGGGCGGGAGGAATTTGGACTACATTATATATATATATATATATATATATATATATATATATATATATATATATATATATATATATATATATATACTGACCTACATATAGGTACAATGCAAATTCAATGTTGCAATACTCTTCATCTTAACATACCTTTCTCTCTGTCTTTTCTCACCCCTTTCCTCCTTTTTTTTCTTCCTTCTCCCAATCTCTTTTCTCCCTTTTTCCGTTTGTCTACTTTTCTCCTCACTATTTTTGCCTTGCTCCCTGCCTTCCATCCCTCTCACCGGACTAGTGCTTGCGGCAGGTTCCCACCGTCTATTGTCTCTCCCCTTGCTGAGGAATGCTACCGCGACCCAGCCTCTAGTGCTGGTGCGTGGGGCGTGTCCGCTGTCCGTAGCTGCACACGGCGCTCACACACACGCGCACAATGCCCCTACTTGTGTGTGTGTAAACCTGCGTCTGGGTATTATGGGCCGGGCAAAAAAACTTGGTACGAGATATTTAGCGTGGCCGGTGTATGTGACCATACGGGGGGGGTGATGATCACGTCAGTTTTTGAAAGACGTGTGGTGCTCCACTAGTGGTGTTCCACTAGTGTGGTGCTCCACTAGTGTGGTATTTCACTAGTGTGGTGCTCCACTAGTGTGGTACTTCACTAGTGTGGTGCTCCACTAGTGTGGTGCTTCACTAGTGTGGTGCTCTACTGGTGTGGTTCTCTACTGGTGTGGTGCTCCACTAGTGTAGTACTCCACTAGTGTGGTGCTTCACTAGTGTGGTGCTCCACTAGTTTGGTGCTCCTTTGCCTTAAAACGTTAATAAATGATAAAACATATTATTATTATTATTATTATTATTATTATTATTATTATTATTATTATTGTTGTTGTTAACAGTATTATTAACACTATTTGTGTTGTTATCCTTTATTATGACATCGAAATAAATCTTAAATAGATCCACTTTTTGCAAAATTGTTAACACCTTGTTTCATGACGTGAAAAACACTTTGAACCGCTTAAATTATTGAGCAGTCTTAATAATAATAATAATAATAATAATAATAATAATAATAATAATAATAATAACAATATTAACAATATTATTATTATTATTATTATTATTATTATTATTAATAGGTTTTATGAATACAGATGTATTAATAATATGTAAAGGTTATAGTATGCACATTTAGTACCGTAGATAGTAAAGTGAACGGTTCAAATATTTAGCCTCTACGAAACACAGACACAGATTAACTATTTTCAAGTATTTTGACATGTTTACAGTGGACGTAGACTCAGCTATTTTTGGAATTTAAAGAATGGTGAAGCGTTGAGGCATTACCCATCTCCTTTTTTCAATATTTAGTCTTGAATACCTAGAGCATTTATAGTTACAGGAAAGTTGTTGGCGTGTATAGTTACAGGCTGTCACGGGTTACAGGGACTCGCAGGTTAAATTGGTTAATGAGGTTTAAAGCCTATCTACTACACGAGGATCCTGCATGTTAATTAACAAACCATGCCATTGGTGGGGATTGAACTCGTGGCAAGTGAGTGGTAAAACTCCAGGCCAGCGCGTAAGCCACTGGGCCAGCTGGCTACAGTAAGATTCATTCAACTAGATATATTTATACACCATAGATGGATGAATCTTATTGTAGCCAGCTAGCCTAGTGGCTTACGCGCTGGCCTGGAGTTTTACCACTCACTCGCCACAGGACACTGTACACAGTGTACGTTAGGCCCATACCTGAGTATGCAGCGCCACTTTAGAACCCTCATCTAGCCAAGCATGTAAGGAAACTAGAGAAAGTGCAAAGGTTTGCAACAAGACTAGTTCCGGAGCTAAGGGGTATGTCCTACGAGGAGAGGTTAATGAAAATCGACCTGACGACACTAGAAGACAGGAGAGATAGAGGGGATATGATAACGACATATAAAATACTGAGAGGAATCGACAAGGTGGACAGAAACAGAATGTTCCAGAGGTGGGACACAACAACAAGGGGACACAGTTGGAAGTTGAAGACTCAGATGAACCACAGGGATGTTAGGAAGTATTTCTTCAGTCACATAGTTGTCAGGAAGTGGAATAGTCTGGGAAGTGATGTAGTGGAGGCAGGATCCATACATAGCTTTAAGGAAAGGTATGATAAAGCTCATGGAGCGGGTAGAGTGACCGAGTAGCGGCCAGTGAAGAGGCGGGGCCAGGAGCTGTGAATCGACCCCTGCAACCACAACTAGGTGAGTACACACACAGGAGCGGAGAAGAGAGCCACGTCATAGCAGCGTCCTCATGAGCAGGTAACCAGAAAAGGCTAGGGCGGGACCCATCACGAAGGGGGAGGAGATGAAGAAGGTAAAGGGAGAACGAGAAGAAAGGGAGGAGGAGGAGAAGAGGCGGGGAGACATGAGACACCTGCGAGTAAGGAATGCAGAGCTCCATTCACCGCTGGATTAGGCCTGCCAATACTAATTTGATTACTGCAGACCTCCCAGAGCAGGCTGTAGTGGAACCCACACTGTGAGGGTATTCCCCAGCACTTTCACCCTTTACAGTACTCTCCAACACTCTCATCCCTTACAGTACTCCCCAGCACTCTCATCCCTTACAGTAATCCCCAGCACTCTCACCCCTTACAGTACTCCCCAGCACTCTCACCCCTTACAGTACTCCCCAGCACTCTCATCCCTTACAGTACTCCCCAGCACTCTCACCCTTACAGTACTCCCCAGCACTCTCATCCCTTACAGTACTCCCCAGCACTCTCACCCCTTACAGTACTCCCCAGCACTCTCACCCCTTACAGTACTTCCCAGCACTCTCACCCCTTTCAGTACTCCCCAGCACTCTCACCCCTTACAGTACTCCCCAGCACTCTCATCCCTTACAGTACTCTCCAGCACTCTCACCCCTTACAGTACTCTCCAGCACTCACCCCTTACAGTACTCCCCAACACTCTCACCCCTTACAGTACTCCCCAGCACTCTCACCCCTTACAGTACTCCCCAGCACTCACCCCTTACAGTACTCTCCAGCACTCTCACCCCTTACAGTACTCCCCAGCACTCTCACCCCTTACAGTACTCCCCAGCACTCTCACCCCTTACAGTACTCCCCAGCACTCTCACCCCTTACAGTACTCCCCAGCACTCTCACCACTTACAGTACTCCCCAGCACTCACCCCTTACAGTACTCTCCAGCACTCTCCCTTTGCAGTACCTATAAGCACTTACTCTTTACGGTCCTCCCCAGCATTCTTCACCCCTTACGATGAAATAAGATCACAGTAAACAGGTGATATCACAATATGTAAAACAACTACTGTGAAAAAAATAGTGAACTTCCAAGAGATTTCGTGATTTCTCACATAATTAAGGATAATGTGAGAAATCACGAAAGCGCTTGGAAGTTCACTATATTTTCACAGTGGTTGTTTTACACCCTTTACGGTATTTCCAACAACTCTCTCCCCTTATGGGAATGGTTCGTAGTCATGGGTCCTGGTGTTCCCCTCGGGATACGAAAAAGCAATGGAACAGGAATGATTACATCCCTGACTTGGAAAAATGTTCAGACATCATCCAAAAGTTTCCAATATGAATAAATCACATTTAGAGCTGAAATTCTTCTAATTTTCCTCCATAGGATGAGGCTGCTGGTGAAAAAAAAATGTCCAACGTGACTGAAGTGAAACATTATTTGCAGGAATATATTCAGTCTTCCCGAGGTCACTTTCAGCATTGACCGGAATCTCCCGAAAGTGTCATTGTCACCTGTCTTTCAGTTACCAATGTTATTCCCAACACGGGAGAGGAATGTGTACCTCGGCTTTCTCCACCAGTTGGGTTCCACCTGTTGGGCTTCAGGTGGACCGGGGTAAAATACACCCGAGGCGCTGGATGACCCCCATGGGTAAAAAAAATCAAACCAGATCAAGTGAGGTTTCTAAATTCGGCACGACGAATGTATGTATGTATATATATATATATATATATATATATATATATATATATATATATATATATATATATATATATATATATATATATATATATATACCTGTCTGCCTAACCACTACTATATTCCCAGGCACTTCCCGGGCATTAATTACATATCACTAACATCTTTGCGGTTCGTACAGTGTATGGTAAGGTTCCTCCGACCCATTGGCTCCTGAACTGTGCTGTAATGGTCCTTCCAGTGTGGTTTTCCAAGGGTCGGGTAAGAGTCTTTTGTCCCACTGACTTTTCAAACCTGCGGTGTCTACTCTGTGGGTTTTCAAAGGCGATGTATATAAGGGCACCTCACTCCTGTAGCTTCTCAAAGGCCTGGCCAGGGTCCTTCATTTCTCAAACGTGTAGTGAATGTCTTTTATAACTGTGGTTATTTTGAGAGGTAATGCAGAGCTCACTAAGCTGGTTCCCATGGCTCGGTTGGTAGCGCATTCAGCTCACATACTAAGAGCCCGTGGTTCGATCCCGGGACAAGTGGAAACGTTGAGCATGTTTCCTTACACGTTTTCTCCTAGCAGTAAGTACCTGGATGTTAGTCGACTGCTGTGGGTCGCATCCCGGGAGCTGGTAGTATACTTTAGGTAGTGATGGACTTAGAAAAGAGCTAAGGAAGGATGACAGTCTGTAAAAATGCAAAGATACAGTAAACTAAGTGTTTGTGACACAGAAAACGTTGATGAATAACACACTTGTAGAACACTTACCTGGAGGGTGTTCCAGGTGTTAGTGCCACCCTCGAACCAGTCCATTACCAGGCCTTCCGATGGATCAGTCTGATCATCCTGGCTGTTATTGCTGGACGCACGCAGTTCAACGTATGAACCACAGCTCAGCTGATCAGGAACTTACTTGAGGAACTTAAAAGGTTCCCACTTGAAGATAGCAAGGGTAATCCCCCTTATGTTTGATTGGAGGTTCGGAGGAAGACAGGTCACATGTGAGGTCATCAAATTGCTAGCTCGAGTATAAGTTGGGTCAGGTATAAGTGAGGTCAAGTATCGGTGAGGCTAAAAGGTATTAAGTTTATTATATTGATGGTGGAGAGTGTGGGCAGTAGGTGTAGCCAGTATGTACAGTCCAGTGTTTTGTACAATGGTTTTGGTGAGGTGAATCACTGGTGTGTCTGGCCATGTTGTTCTCGTGGTGTGGTGCACCAGCTGTCTCCTCCCTAATCCACAACATGAGAATAACGGTTTCACTGGACTACGCATGCGTTGTTGGCTTAATCTCACCTTTGGGCATATTTATGTACCTTTACCTTTGATATACCTTTGAAGAGTTTCGAGAGTATCCACTCTCTGAGCCCGGCCATGGGCCAGCCTCGTCTGGTGCTTGCCTGGTCAACCAGGCTGTTGCTGCTGGAGGCCCGCTGCCCCACATATCCATCACAGCCTGGTTGATCTGGCACCTGGTGAAGATATTTGTCCAGTTTCCTCTTGAAGGCTTCTACACTGGTTCCAGCCGTGTTTCGGATATCTTCTGGTAAGATGTTGAATAGTCTGGGACCCCGGATGTTAATACAGTGCTCCCGTATTGTCCCCACCGCACCCCTGCTCCTCACTGGGTTTATTTTACACTTTCTCCCATATCTCTCACTCCAGTATGTTGTTATGGCAGTGTGCAGATTTGGGACCAGGCCCTCAAATACTTTCCATGTATATATTATCATGTATCTCTCTCCTCCGCTCCAATGAGTACATGTTCAAGACTTGAAGGCGTTCCCAATAATTTAGATGTTTCAATGGCTCAATGTGAGCCGTAAACGATCTCTGGATTTGTTCCAGCTCTGCTATTTCTCCTGCCCTGAACGGGGCCGTCAGCACTGAGCAGTATTCTAAGTGAGGGAGCACTAGCGATTTGAATAGTGTCACCATCGGCATTATTTCCCTTGTTTTGAAAGTTCTCAATACCCACCCCGTCATCTTCCTGGCTGTTGTGATCTTTGTCTTGTTATGGTCTTTAAACGACAGATCAGCAGACATAATTATTCCCAAGTCCTTTACGTGTTCCTTTCGTTCTATGTGGTGACCCTCTTGCGTTTTGTATATAGTGTTCCTTTTGAGTTCTTCATTTTTTCCATACCTAAGCAGCTGAAACTTATCACCATTGAACGTCATGTTGTTCTCCACTGCCCATTGGAAGACCCTGCTTATGTCCTCCTGTAATTTTTCAGTGTCCTCTACCGTAGTGACTTTCATGCTTATTTTAGTGTCATCTGCAAATGATGATACAAAAGTGTGCTGGGTGTTTTTATCTATGTCTGCTATGAGGATGAGAAACAGCAGAGGTGCCAGGACAGTGCCTTGGGGCACTGAGCTTTGACCTCGCTGATGCTGGATCTTGCCCTGTTCACTACTACTTTTTGTGTTCTTTGTGTTAGGAACTCAAAATCCATCTGCCTACCTTCCCGTAATGCCTATGGCCCTCATTTTGTGCGCTATCACTCCATGATCGCATTTGTCAAACGCCTTTGCAAAATCTGTGTAAATCACATCTGCGTTTTGGTCGTCCTCCAATGCCTCCGTAATTCTGTCATAATGGTTCAGCAGCTGTGACAGGCATGATCGACCCGCTCTAAAGCCATGCTGGTTCGGGTTATGTTGGTTGTGCTGGTCCATGAACTTTGTAATCTGCCGTCTCATCACTCTTTCAAAGATTTTTATGATGTGAGAAGTGAGGGCTACTGGTCTGTAATTTTTAGCTAGTGCTCTACTACCTCCCTTATGCAAAGGAGCTATGTCTGCACTCTTTAAGGCCTCTGGAATTTCACCTAGATCTAAGCTCTTTCTCCACAGAATACTAAGGGCTCTTGCTAATGGTACTTTGCACTGCTTTATAAATAAAGCATTCCATGAATCTGGTCCAGGTGCTGAGTGAGTGGGCATGTTGGCCATTTCTTTTTCGAAATCTATGGGATTTGTACTAATGTCGGTTAGGTGGTCTGCCTGAAGGCATGCCTGAAGATCTCAGCCGGTCTTCCCGACAGAGAATTTTTCTCAACCGCCACAAGGTAACCTGTATACTGCTGCTGCTGGTCAAGTGGTTCAGTGTTTTTAAGGTTCTAGTTATCTCTGATAACTTTAGTGGTAAGGACTGCTACATCCATGTTGGCCTTTTAGAGAATCGGGGCGATGGTGATGACAGTCTGACCAGTGGGCAGACTTGCAGTGGTAAATATCTTTTTGAACTTGAGTACATTAAGGATGTATTCGCCAACTTAAAGTTCTCAACACACATTATTCACTCCTGGAAACAGAAATTCTAACTCATACACAGCACACCCAAGGAAGATACAGGACTGGCATTGATTGACAACTGGTTCTCCTTATACCCCATATACGTGCAATACACTCACCACACACATACACACCCTACACTCACCACACATGCACTACACTCCTACACTCACCACACATACACACCCTACACTCACCACACCCTACACTCACCACACATGCACTACACTCCTACACTCACCACACATACACACCCTACACTCACCACACATACACACCCTACACTTACCACACATACACACCCTACACTCACCACACATACACACACTACACTCACCACACATACACACCCTACACTCACCACACATACACACCCTACACTTACCACACATACACACCCTACACTTACCACACATACACACCCTACACACATATACACACAGACACACCCTACACTCACCACACATGCACACCCTACACTCACCACACTTACACACACTACATTCACCACACATACACACCCTACTCACCACACATACACACACTACATTCACCACACATACACACCCTACACTCACCACACATACACACACTACATTCACCACACATACACACCCTACACTCACCACACATACACACACTACATTCACCACACATACACACACTACACTCACCACACATACACACACTACACTCACCACACATACACACCCTACACTTACCACACATACACACCCTACACTTACCACACATACACACCCTACACACATACACAACACACCCTACACTCACCACAGCCACCTACACTCACCACATACACCTCATTCCCCACACATACACACACTCACCCCATTACACACACTCATTCACACTACACACCCTACACTCACCACACATACACACACTACATTCACCACACATACACACCCTACACTCACCACACATACACACACTACATTCACCACACATACACACACCTACACTCACCACACATACACACACATTCACAACATACACACCTACACTCACCACACATACACACTACATTCACCACACATACACACACTACACTCACCACACATACACACACTACACTCACCACACATACACAACTACACTCACCACACATACACACCTACATCACCACACATACACACACTACACTCACCACATACACACACTACATTCACCACACATACCACTACACTCACCACACATACACACACTACATTCACCACACATACACACCTACACTCACCACACATACACACACTCACCACACATACACACACTACACTCACCACACATACACACACTACACTCACCACACAAATGTTAATCTTCACAAACTCATTTTAAAGTACTAAATTACGGGATCTTTATTAAACCTTCATAACTTTGTTTAAGTGGTCATAATTGTTTTATATTTTCAAGCAGAGCCATGATACCCTCAGCACAGGTGAGTACACGCAAGTGTACATGCATACTCTGACACTCACACGTGGGAGGGTGGGATACCTGTCTCCGCTCTGCTGCACCTTCATGACACTTGTAAAGTGGGCGCCATACATTACGTCAGTAACGAGGCTATGCACGCTACACACACGCTGCCAAGGGTGTGAACGATAATGTTTACATAGCTCTGGTCCAATTCACACTGTAAACAGCTCCTGCTCCTCTATTGGAGAATACATAAATAGAGTGACCAATGGCCGGCCGTTGCATATAAGAGCAGTAATGGAGACCTGGACTGCTATTATCGCGTGATTCTTCTACCAGAAACTTAATAGTGTGTGACTAAATGTGAACACTAGAGTCTCGGGATCATTTTGAAATTCCTTGAAAAGTTAACCGTAGCGGGAAAGGGGCAGTGACGGGGACTGTTGGGTGAGGCTATGTGGAGGTGACCCAATACTACCTGTAACACAAGCTAAATACAAACTAATTGACAGGCCAATGGGCTCATATTTACGACAGTAGACTCCACTTCGTAAAGAAGCACTCAACCAAAGATAATCTAATTCACACCCTGGAAAACGCGAGTGACCCTTGTCCTTCCCTTGTCAAGAGCAAAGTGGTTGACCGTTTCCAACTTTCATTGTGGCATTTCGTTTTCTTTGGAACATGAGCTGGGTTCCTGGCAAGTAATGGGGTGTGATGGTCACTGTGCCATTCCTACACACAGTTTCTGCTTGATTAGGTGTTTTGTCCAGATTATTTCTCCGTCGCTTGTGGTACAGTCTTTTTGGGGCGAGTCAGGGCCCCAGGGTCTGGCCTGAGGTCTGCACGAGCCTACCAGAGGAATGTTCTAGTGTGTTTATACCAGTGACTGTTGATCGCACAGGAATGTCTCCTTACATTACCACCCTCTAAACATTTTTCCCCTCCCCACTGCTGCTTTCTCTTCTAATGGATTATTATATTGTCCCATTTATCATTATCCAAATGATTTTCTTGACAAGTAACTGTGAAAGTTTGCTGTGATGTGGTATATAACTAATGTAAAGATGAAAATACCTTATTATATATATACATATATTTGTGTCACGAATGTAACTGTATTGAGAGTTATCAAAACTTGAGGTGATTGTGCTACCACAATCACTAGTATTTATCTTACATTCACTGGAATTAAACCCTTTACCTCTAGTTTCCGGGATCACTGACCTCACGGTCTTGTCTCAGACCAGTCCTTCCGGTTGCTGGCCTAATCGACCAGGCTGTTGGTGTCAGCCGCAGGTAGACCAAAGTGTGCACCACACCCTGGCTGAGCAGGAAGTCACTTGAACTTAACAAGTTCCATCTTGAAGACAGCTAGGTGTTTGTTGGTAACTCACCTTACCCATGAAAAGAGGGTGTTGAAGAGTTTTATATCATCATTAAAGGCACTTGATTCACATAATGACTCTTGCAATATGTCCACCTGAGAAGCCAGGTATAGATACTCAAAAAACAAAGAAAAACAAATTAATGTACAATTTTTATGGATTTCATCACACAATGCATTATTTCATAATAAAGTTAATAAGTTAGCCAAAGAAAGTACCCTGAAGGACAATGTAGAATATAACTTTCGCGTGTCTGTGTCTAACATTAGGAACAATATTAGGAGAGAAGTAACTAAAGTGAATGGTATAAGAATGCAGTTAGAAGCCGGAGTAAATTTATCATCCACTATGATAACATGAACGTAGATAAGTACGTTTATGGAGCAACTTGCAATGTAAACAGACCTACTGATGTTGTAGTAGCCAGGACTTAGGCTTGATTACAAGTACTTGTGGCAGTTTGACATACACTCGCATGATGATCAAACTAAATGCAAAGTATGTGGTCACTTTCCTGAGCACTATGTGCTTGATTGTTCACTTATTAAGACATATAGAGATAGTATAATAACCTATGTGATACGTCAGAGTATTTTATCAGTTCAAATAAGATTCCAAACATATTAAGCAAATATCCTAAATTTGTTTGAAACAAATAAAATAAGTATAGACATTCTGTTAATCCTTCTGGGGCCTAATTCCTAGGCCTTTTGTGAACACACACACACGCATATATATATATTATATATATATATATATATATATATATATATATATATATATATATATATATATATATATATATATATATATATATATATATATATATATATAGTATGCCCTGTACCTTACTACTCTAGATATAAGTACCTATCAAACTCAGTCTCAATTCCCGCCCTCTCCCCTCTCCAACGATATTTTTTCTCTCTCTCCTTTCCTCCAGCCATCCATCCTTCCTCTCCATTCTTCCTTCACCCTACTTTCCTACCTCCCTATTATCCCACCTCTCAGCCTCTCCTCTTCCTCAGCCCCTTGACCTCCTTCGCCCTCGTCTTCCCAGGATCCCCAGGACCATCACTCACCCCAGGCGGAAGTGAAGGATTTGCCCTCCTAAACAGGATTAATAGTTGCGTCGAGTGGGTCCTTCGTTACCCTCTTCATCCCCTCCTTCTCCCTCTTTTCCACCTTCTCTGATACCCCTCTCGGGTGCTGCATAGCTCACTCATGAAAACATTTGGTTCACAGTCGTAATGTCCCGGGTTCGATTCCCTAGACCTGAGTTAGGCAAGTTTTCCTGTGCCCCTGGTACCCCAGCACACCACACATCGCATCCAAGGGAAAAATGTGTTAGAAAACTCTAGTACCTGTTGGAATGTCACATTCTGTCTAAGAAAACTCTAGTACCTGTTGGAATGTCACATTCTGTCTAAGAAAACTCCATTACCTGCTGAAAGATTCAAACACTAATGCTCCTAAGGTATTGAATAAAAGAAAGTATCTCTTTCTACCCTCTTTTCCTTTGCTACCCCTTGTTGCCTTCTTAGCTCCCCTCTCTCTCCTTTTATTCTAGTTTTTTTATAGTCATACTGGTAATCTCTTGGTACATTTGTATGGTACGTTAATGTTCCTACCTTACACCTAGTACGTTAATCCCTAAATCCTTATACCTAGTAAGTTAATTCTCGTCTTAGTCCCCTGATAGGTTAATCCTCAGTCCCTTCAACCTGGTACAGTAATCTCCTAATCCTGATACCTGGTACGTTACTCGCCAAATTCTTCTACCTGGTACGTTCATTCTCATATCATTCTCGCTGGTACGATAACCCTCAAATCCTTCTTCCTGGTACGTCAATCCTCAGATGCTACTCCTTGTACGTTAATCCTTAAATCGTTCTTCCTAGTATGTTAATCATATAAGCTTGATACCTAGCACGTTAATCTCTGAAATCTAGAGAACGTACAAAAGCGAGCAGCATCTGGATCTGTGGTGCCAGTCGTACATACTGTACCTGGAACTTTTCCGGCCCTCAGTTCCAGTCCAGCGATTACTTTACAATGTTTTGCTTGACCTGATAAACTCTGGAGTTATAATATTCTCAAAATTCCCATTACTAACTACTAAAATAATTCACCCAGATTTATTTAGTCTCGTAGTGTATATTGAAGTCCATGTTTCCAAATGACGATTCATTAGCTTGTCTCCCTTGAGCATTATTTAAATTAGTGAGAACATTATTCATCATTCGTGATTGTATATTAGTCTTTCACTCGTGATGGTACATTAATCTTTCCCTTGTGATACTTCTTACATTACTCTTTCATTCGTTGCAGCTAATACATTAATATTCCATATCACACAATTATCTCCTTTTATCTCAAAGTCTCTTCCTCTACATCAGTGTACAGGAATCGTATCTAAATATATTTTCATACATCAATAACTCCTGTCATGATATCTCTTGTTTCTTACCATATATATATATATATATATATATATATATATATATATATCCCCTCAAACCTCTTGTACTGTATATGCCATCTTTGTACCAGCAATGTAATGTATATTTTAAGTATTGTGTACCATAGTATATAATAAAATACACATATTGGAAAAAAGATGAGGTGGTAGGGGAAGTGGAATATTCAAATGGCTACACGAAGAAATCCAAATATTTTCCTCGAACCCTTTTTATCCACTTCTTGTAGGCTATGGGTCCCACAATTTGCACCAGAGGTGGACGCATCATTATATATATATATATATATATATATATATATATATATATATATATATATATATATATATATATATATATATATATATATATATATTCGTATCGGAGTGTCAGTTCACGTCCTAGACGTGACATCCGTGTCTTTTAGAGATGCAAGTAATTGTACAGATGTCCATCTCCTGTGATGGCTGTTTCAAAGATGTATTTTTTGTTATTCTTGGTCTCAGACACGGTCAGTCAGAGACCCTGGTTAAGGTGTTAAATCGACAGAGAAAAGCAGATTCGTCGTGACTGTCGCCAAGTCTTGAGTTGTATTGCTGAAGGTTTGTTGTGTGTTTGATTGATCTGCCTCCACTACCATATTCCTATGTTTTTGACCATGTCGAAAAATGCCGTTTTTTAGTTAGGCATTGGAGCTGTCTCACTGAAACGCACGCACGCACGCACACACACAACACACACACAACAAACACACAACACACACACACAACACAAATACAACACACATACAACACACACACAACACACACACAACACAGGAAAAACTACCTTAGAAAAGGATCATGTAGAGTTACATTTCTGACATGCAGGTCAAGCTATACAGAGTGTAAGTTTGTCGTGGTCACGACGACTCTCGCCCATTGTCCCCGCCTCTGAGGATCACACACCTTTCACACCTCATTTAATCCCTTTATATGCGTGAACTGATCCTTCTTACTGTACATGAGGGGCTGGATATTCTGGGTATTTATAAATCTTGAGCAGGGTTAGAGTCTTTATGCCGGGGGTGAGTGGGGTTGAAAGGCGAGGCACCTTCTCACGATGATTGGCTTCTCACTAACAAAAGTGGCAACCAGGAAATGATTTTAACTAAGCAACGCAGCTGATAAATAAACACAGTTATTTTTGCGTGGAATAAGTTTTGCGAGATAGTGACTTGAGCATCCAGCAGTGTGCATATTACGTAAATATAGACATACGAACAGATTAAGACATTTATTAAGGGAATGTTAGGCTTAGAGTGTCTTCTTCACTGCTAATACAGAGACGCTAAAACAGTTATACTTGTATGGTTGATGAATTAAGCACAAGTGAAACACTTGGCTATCTTTATTGCCAGAACATCTTGCCTGCACAAGAGACTTCTTCGGTCGAATACAGGGCGTATGCTTATGCTTCAGGCTTGAGGGACTGACCATCTCTTGGGCTGACACACTGATCATGTCAAAACTACTACTGGTGTCTCCAGTGTAGTATTCTCCCATATTCAACTGAAGAAACCTGTTGTGCAAGCGAACCGTTTCCTCAGTAAAAATACCCAATTATTGCACTATCAATTATTGCATTATTGTGCAACAATTGATGGTGCACTGTTGTGACTATCAGTAATGCGAGAGTAACAGATAGTGTCAGAGATGAGGTGAGCGTATAAGCGGACTGATACATAGCTCTTTAACATGTATGTTAATGTTAGTACAATTACCGACAATATGTTAAGTAAGGGAACTCCTAACATACCGGGTAATCTGGAAAAAAATAAGTTAGACAAAAAATAAGCTCTAAACGCTTAGAGGCCATACACTGCCTGGGGAATGAGAGGTAATCAGGTTTGACCCAAGGAAGAGGAGGATGGCCTAATTTCCTTGGATCAAGAAACCTTGACTAGCACCAAGGCACACCCCGTAAAGGATCTCTGTGGTAAGCATTCATTACCATCTCTGGCAACATCAATGCCATTCACTCATTTCAGACTTAATAATTGTATGTGTTACAAGCAACACTATTATGTGTTACAAGCAACACTATTATGTGTAACAAGCAACACTATTATGTGTAACAAGCAACACTGTCTTATGTGTAACAAGCAGTGTATTGCAGGTAACACTGTCTTCTGGTTATTCCTCTAGTTATTCCTTCTCGTTAACACTTCAATACATACAAAATATTACCCTCACGAATATCACATTACCTATCATCATACAGAAATAAAAAAAAACGAAATATTGGTGATAATAAAATATCTTTCAAAAATCGAGTTAGCATAGAGAGCATATGCAGGTTAAGAGGTCGATCGATATTAGACGTTCCCATATAAACTAGTTATGCTAGATTTATTTTTCATTAGGTTAGTATATCAAAAAGTTGACTCACACTATTAACTGGGACACAAATGAAGTAATTCATCATATAAAGTGGAGCTATCAGATAATATAGTAGAGTAAGCTGTGATAGAAGCTCTCTCAGATGTAAACACCTTGAAGGGACAATAGTGACCTGACGCCATCACCAGGACGGAGGTGGAGGCAATTCTTAAGGAGGTTGATGCAAGAGGGAAGAATGATGGTGGGACCTGCCTCAGTTTACCATAAACTGATGCACTCTTTACTTCTTACTTTTAAGTTTTGTTTATTTCCAAAGTACGATTATGCATGTTGTAGTTCACAGGGTCGTTTGAATTGTGACATGATTGCTATTGAATGAATCATGGTGTACGTGTTTCCTTTTTTATGGGTCACCTTCCTTACCTTCAGTATGAGACGGCCTGGTGTATGTGTGTATGTGTACTCACCTAATTGTGGTTGCAGTGGTCGAGTCATAGCTCCTGGCCCCGCCTCTTCACTGATCGCCACTAGGTCCACACTCTCCCTGCTCCCTGAGCCTTATCGTACCTCTGTGTGTTTGTGTGCGTGCGTTTAGAAATTTTAAAAATTCTAAGGTGACGTGATTCGTACTCGTGGTTCGAACGAGAGAGTGAGAAAGAGTAATACTAAAGCATTATTTTCAGTAAGCTAGTGAAACTCTCTTTGAGGAGAGGCTGTTCTGTGTTGAAAAGTGTGCCTTCATGTTTTTATCGTCAGAGAAGGAATGAGTGAGGGAGGAAGGAGTTGATGGAGGGAGTAAGGGGACTGAGGGACTAGAGGCGGGTGACAAGTATGCCACAGTATGCGTCACTGATAAACAATATGTTGTGGTGACGGTGAAGCAGGTTAGGTGACGGCCAAGGCGTGACGTGTCTGACGTCCACACTTACCCATGTTGAAACCTGCTGCTGCTGCTGCTGCTGCTGCTCCTGCTCCTGCTCCTGCTCTGCTGCGCTGCCGCTGCTGCTGCTAGCAGACACTCACAAATGAAAGCTCAAAAAATTGGGTGAAACATTCAGCGGCATTTAATTAGTTTCTTACCAAGTAAATGTGATAAGTTACAAAGATTTAACCTCCAAGTAGAAAATCAATCAAGTGAGTGATTTTCAAGAGGAAACTGAACCACTGCCTCCTGCTACCAGTGTCAGATCAACCAGGTTGTGATGATTGCTTTCACACAAACACACACACACACACCAGGAAATATACAATCATTGTCATTTATTATTTTTTAACATTAGTCTCTCACTCATGTATAGTGATCCAAAAAAGGAAACACATTCACCATTATTCATTCAAAGCTGCCTTGGCAGAAAAGTACATATATCACAATTCATATGACCTTCCGAACTGCAACATCCCAACCCGTCCTTCAGAGTAGAGGCGATGTACGTCACACCTCCATTTATACACCATCATGAGAACACCAGGACAGCAACAAGTATCACGTATCGTGATGGATCTCTGACCTGCTCCCACGCTAACTCCCGCAGGAAAAACTCTTAACCTCGGGTATCCCCTTGACCCTGAACCCGACCCTTCCCACCCTGACCTGAGGCTCTAAAGTGGCCAGGCACACAATAGCTTGAGGAGAAACAGATACAGTGTGACCTAAGACCTGACTCGCTACGTGTGGTGACCTGGGCTCAGGAAAACATCAGTATCAACAAGGTGAAGATTGACTTGTGACTCATTACTAGTGAAGCGACTAACACACGCTCACTCCACTAGACTTGTTTTGTTTACTTCGTAGTGTTATCTACTTCCCTGGACTCTGTTCAAGGGATCATTGCACCCGCGAAACGGTCCTCGACCAGGCCTCCAGATATATCAGGGCCTTATCAACGTAGCTGTTACTGCTGGCTGCACGCAGTCTAGTGTACACACCACAGCTGATCTATCCATTTCCCTCTTAAAGACAACCAGCATCTTGACTCACGAAATCGTAATGACACGATTGCAAACAAACCATACCACGGGTGGGGTTCGAACCGCGGGTTCGAACCCCACCCGTGGTATGGTTTGTTTAACCAGCATCTATACCTTTGATGGGCTTCAAGAGTTTTCAAATCCCCTTAGCCCTGCCCTGGGCCAGGCTTATCTGGTGATTGCCTGGTTAGCCAGGCTTCTGCTGCTGGCTCACAACCATCACAGCCTGGTTGATCTGGCACTGAACAGAGATATTTGTTGACTTTCCCTTGGTGACTTCTACACGTGTTCTGGCATTGTTTCCGATATGGCCTGCTGCAGTGTTCCTTCTTTCTTATGTTCTTATGATATCTTCTTGTAAAGGTGTTAAAAGTCTGGAAGCAAGGTTGTTGACACTATCTTTCCCTTCCTTCCCTTACCTCCTCTTTCCACTTTCTTCAGTTGTTTCCTCTCACTGAATTCTGCAGCTTCTCCCTCCCTCACTACCTCCGACCATGCCTGTTCCATAGACACTTTACAACATCACCTAGTACCCATCCTCACCCGTTTCATGTGTCAGGTTTCACCCTCAGTCGTCTGTCTCAGATTGTCAATTGGCACCCTCCATTGCAGGGTGTCAGGTGGCATTCTTCCACCGGGTTGAGGTGTCAACTACCATTCATACAGTTCCCACGGTCGCCAGTGAACTGGGGTCACCGTTTCATGTGACCCCACATTTGCTGCATGTGACCTGGCCCCTGGTGTTTAGATATGGTCATTAGAGGAAGGCGTGCCAGACGTCGTCCAGAGTAATCCTTCCCAGGACCTGAGGCTGGGCGGGTGGGTGCTTGCTGACCAAGGCTTCCCAGGAATCAATACATCATGTTGTATTAATATTGTATCTGTTCTCTATGGCCAATAATCTCTCTCTCCTCTCTCTCTCTCTCTCTCTCTCTCTCTCTCTCTCTCTCTCTCTCTCTCTCTCTCTCTCTCTCTCTCTCTCTCTCTCTCTCTCTCTCTCTCTCTCTCTCTCTCTCTCTCTCTCTCTCTCTCTCTCTCTCATATATTTCTCACACAGTCGAATTGATTGCGTAAGAAAATCTAGGGATGAGCGAAGTCTATATTACTTACCATCAAGGATCTGTCTTACACATGAGGAGGTTACGCTGCAGTTATAAACTGTAACATTAACACCCCTCCTTCAGAGTGCCGGCACTGTACTTCCCATCTCCAGGACTCAAGTCCGGCCTGCCGGTTTCCCTGAATCCCTTCATAAATGTTACCTGGGTCACACTCCAACAGCACGTCAAGTCCTTTATATTATTATATATATTGTTATATATAATAATATATAATTTATATTATTATATAAATGATTTTGAAAAGAGGGGCTGGGTGTGATTGGTGTCGTGGGTACGGGAGTAAATTCTTGGGTAGCGGTGGTTTTGATAAGGACCTGCCTTGTATGGGCCAGTAGTCCTTCTTCAGTGTTCCTCCATTCTTATATTCTTATGTAGCAGAGAGGATACATGAGGAGGGAAACATAAGTAGCAAAGGGAGGATACATAAGAAGGAGAACTTATGTAGCAGAGAGAAGGAAGGTCTGAGGTCAATGTCCGTGATTTTGTGACACACGAGAAGTTATGTATCAAGGAGGAGGGAGGTGTATGTATCCCTGTAAACACAGGTACTCACAAAGGTAAACAATGGGGACTCGTAATGTAGCTGGATGTTGCTGATGGAAATGTAAACACTACTTGGTATGAAGGTAAACAAAGAGGGACTCTTCAGGAGTGCCAGGAATGTTCGTGTGTGTGTGGTTAGAGTGCCCAGGAACAAGGAGCCACTCTTACCCTCCCTGTTTGCTATTCTTTATCTGGCACCTGCTCTGTTCGCCTCCCCAATTACCAGATGAAGGGCAGGTGTGACCCGCTCTTGACCTTCCTCATTAACCCAGTACCAACATCCTGAGCGTACTAAGAAACCGAGAACTATTGAAAAACGCTGAGCAACACATAACTGGCTACTGTGCTGAGCAAAACCACGTATTCCTTGCACATCCTTCAAAACTTTTTAATTGTCCTCAAAACTTAGCATTCACTGAGAGTTTCCAGTGCTAAGTTTAAGTGGATGTGATTTGGACCTGACTGGCCTAGGTCAGTAGGTGACTTGGACGTGCCCAGCATGGGCCAGTAGGCCTGCTGCAGTGTTCCGTTTTTATGTTCTTATTAATGTAAGGTAGTCAGCGATGTTACACTTACACATGACTTTGACTTTAGTCAAAAAGTATTTTCCTTTACTTATTTAAATTAGAATTTGTTAAAAATCAAAAAGAATTACTTAAGTTTTACGTTACACTGTCTGTATTACTCCATTCATCTACGTGTGTTCTTGTTGCATGTTTCTCCTCATACTGCGTCTTGCAAGTTTAATTCTGTTCATTTTCTGACGGCTTTAAAGCTCCTGTATTTAGGGTTTTGTCACCTGCTAATGACTGTAAGGATCACCGCCCAGTGGTCACACCTCACACCACAACTACTAAACTGGAAGGGAAACAATTTAAGAATCAAGGAATTCGCAAGAAAGCAAAGATAATAAGCGTTTGCGGTACTGAATGTAATTAGAGTTTGTAAGATTCCCCTGACGTCTTTTGTGTTAATGAGACAAAGACTTACAGTCCTGACAGTGTTAAATGTTTAACAGGCTTCCGTTCCATACTTGGCACACATGGCAAGAGGATAGTACCTCCCTGGATGGTTGCTGTCTAACATTCTATTACGTCAGTGAGTGGGGATAATAGATCACTTCGTGGGATAATAGATCACTTCGTGGGGTCAGTAAGTCATATGCAACTTCTTTCAATGTTATTTTATTATATAATAAACCCGTGTTAAGTTGCACTGATGGATGAGGAATGTGGTAATGTAACCCTCCTGAACTCTGTCTCCTCTTGTAGGTGAGATAGAGAGTAGACTTACTCGAGAGTGTGTGTATTTATTACGTCCTCAATGAGTGAGTGATGGAAGGAGGAAGGGACGAAAGGAGTGAATGATGGAGAGAGGGAGGGATTGAGGGGGAGGAAGGGAAGGCTTGAAGGAGGGAGTGAGATGGGAGGAAGGGTGGCTAGTGTCTGGTGTGTGAGAGAGGTGGGTGTTGGTGGAGTGGTGGAGGTGGAAGCCGTCACTGGTTGTGTGTGTGAGGGTATGTGGCACGCCCAGGGCACCAATGCCAGGTGCCGGGGTCAGAGATCAGTGGGGGGCCACGAGGTGCCTGGGGTCGCCTACATGAAGGTGTCCCTTGTCCACCCCTGGTACCAACCACCAGGGCACCAACACCCCACCTCGGGCACCTACCACACCCAGGCTTACCCCTTTCTGTTTTTCAAGGGGGGGTCGCCTGATGCTGATGAAGTGCTCTTGATCCAAGGAATTCAAGCTACTCTTATTCTTTAAATCAAACCTGATTACTTTCTATTACCTGAGTTACCTGTGATAGACCTGGCCTATGGCCAGATTTCCCTGTTAATAACCTGGTCAATCAGGCTTTTTGTGCAAGAAACCGCAGCTCCACACACTCATCTCAACCTGATCCCGCACTTATCTGAAGGATACTTGAAGGATATTCTCGGGGGTCATCGCCCCCAGACCAGGCCTCCTGGTGCATCAAGGCTTGATCAACCAGACCATTACTGCTGGCAGCACGTAGTCCAACGTACGAACCACAGGTTAGTACTCGCTCCACTTCCCTTCCTCATTCTCATATCTAACATTGACAGGGATGTAAATCAGCCTTGAAGCTGATACAAACCAAGTCTTCTAGTGGGTCACTGACGGTATTGTATACCTTTGATGAGTCTCCAGTTATTCTGTTCCTAGGGCCTGGTCTTGGGCTAGGCTCGTCTGGTGCTTCTGATATCTTCTAGTGCGATGTTGAATAGTCTGGGGCCACGGATGTTGATACAGCGTCCTCTTATTGTGCCCACGGCGCCCATCCTTTCAACTGGGTTTATTTTGCATTTCCATATCTCTCACCCCTTTATGTCGTTATGACAATGTGCTGATTTGGGACTAAGCCCTTAAGTATCTCTGTCACCTTCGCTCAAACGAGTACGTATTTAGGGCTCAGAGGTGTTCTTTCCATATCTAAGCAGCTGGAACTTACCACTATTGAACGTCATGTTCCTCACTGCCCACTGGAAAACCTTGTTTTTATCTTCCTGTAATTTTTCAGTGTCTTCTACCAAGGAAACTTTCATGTTTATCTTAGTGTCATTTGCAATCGATGATACAAAACTATGAATGGTGTTTTTATTTATGTCTTCTATGAGGACAGTGCCTTAGGGTACTAAGCTTTTTTTTTTTTTACCTCGCTATTCCTGGATTTTGCTTTGTGTTCTGTCTGTTAAAAACTTGAAAATCCATCTTCCTACCTTCCCCGTTATGCCTATGCCCCTCATTTTGTGTGCAGTCACCCCATGATGACATTGGTCAGACGCCTTTGCAAAATCTGTGTATATCACATCTGCGCTTTGGTTTTCTTCCAGTGATCTTCACTGAGAACAAATTTAACTTACTACGTCACGGAAGAATGGAAGAAATAAAACAAGATCGGAGGTCAAGGCAAACTCAAACCACTCAATGGAATGTAAGTCAAAAGTGAGAGATCTGGGAGTGATAATTAATTATAATGTCACAAGATCCTACGTTCAAGGACCACACCAATGTTATTATCGCAACTGCAAACAAAATAATAGGTTGGATGACTAGAACCTTCAAAACAAGAGATACCAAACCAATGATGACTCTTCAGGTCACTCATTCTCTCTCTCTCTCTAGACTGGAATATTGCTGTGTACCAACGGCTGCCTTCAAAGCAGATTAAATTGCTGGAAAATGTACACAACTCATCCCTCCACCAGCGATATCCATTACCAAAATAAAAATAGTCCAGGTATTAATGTCAAGATCAAATAATTAATTGTGCTGGTGTTACTGGTGGTGAAGATAGTGTACAAGTGTACACTGAAGGAGTGAAGATAGTGCAAGACGTGTACAAGTGTACACTGAAGGAGTGAAGATAGTGCAAGACGTGTACAAGTGTACACTGAAGGAGTGAAGATAGTGCAAGACGTGTACAAGTGTACACTGAAGGAGTGAAGATAGTGCAAGACGTGTACAAGTGTACACTGAAGAAGTGAATATAGTGCAAAACGTGTACAAGTGTACACTGAAGGATGACATTAAGGATGTGCATCATTTGAAACTTGAAGTCAATGTATTAACGTGTATGCAACTCACCTGCAAATAATTACCTTGGACATTGTATAAAGAGTAATTTAACACACATACACACACACACACACACCACACACACACATACACGCGCTGTGATCGTGGGAACGTGTGGCCAGTGAGGGAGAGTGCCACGGGTGTCTGGTGTCTGTGGCAGTGGTGCCAAGCAGGGCAGGGTAAAGGGGGGAGGGTAGAGGATATGACGCATTTTTTTAATTAATATCATTAGTTAAATGGCTAGGTTTTATCCAAGACGTTATTCCTTCCAGCAGGTACTGGAGCTTCGTTGAAGGGAGAGGGCGGAGGAAGTAAGCAGGATGGGGAAATGGAAGACATGGGTGAGAGACGAGAGCGAGACGAAGGAGGGAGAGAAAGGGGATAGGAGGGAGGGAAAGTGAATAGGGGGGAGGGAAGGGGTAATGGGTGGGAAGCCTGCACGGTTAAAAAATAATAAACGTCCCGTTGTTTGTAATCTTTACTGTGAAGCTGGTCATGAATCTTGTGAGCAATGTCTGTGTTGTCGTGATGCCTGGCCTGGTCCTGCCTCTCCTGGCCTGCCCTGCCTGGCCTGGCCTGGTCCTGCCTCTCCTGGCCTGCCCTGCCTGGCCTGGCCTGGTCCTGCCTCTCCTGGCCTGCCCTGCCTGGCCTGCCCTGCCTGGCCTGGCCTGGTCCTGCCTCTCCTGGCCTGCCCTGCCTGGTCTGGTCCTGCCTGGCCTGGCCTGGTCCTGCCTCTCCTGGCCTGCCCTGCCTGGCCTGGCCTGGTCCTGCCTCTCTTGGCCTGCCCTGCCTGGCCTGGCCTGGTTCTCCTGGCCTGCCCTGCCTGGCCTGGCCTGGTCCTGTCTCTCCTGGCCTGCCCTGCCTGGTCTGGTCCTGCCTGGCCTGGCCTGGTCCTGCCTCTCCTGGCCTGCCCTGCCTGGCCTGGCCTGGTCCTGCCTCTCATGGCCTGTCCTGCCTGGCCTGGCCTGGTCCTGCCTCTCCTTGCCTGGCTTGGTCCTGCCTCTCCTGGCCTGTCCTGCCTGGCCTGTCCTGCCTGGCCTGTCCTGCCTGGCCTGGCCTGGTCCTGCCTCTCCTGGCCTGCCCTGCCCTGCCTGCCCTGGCCTGGTCCTGCCTCTCCTGGCCTGCCCTGCCCTGCCTGGCCAACAGGGCCCGGCCAGCTAGGCCCGGTGGTGCTACATTTGGCCGTGACAGTATGTTGTGTGTAAACGCCAGGGTGAGAGAAGAGTTAATTCACTTCACATGTTACTACGAGGTCTGTTGTATGTCCGGGAGTTGCTCTCTCTGCTCCCACGCTCAGCCTCTTTAACAATACTGATTTTTTTTGTCTTGTCGACATGTATCCTGTGCAATAAGAACATTAAAAATGACAGATATGATTGAAATATACAAGTGGAAGATGGATATAAATAAAAGAGATATCAGTAGTGTACTATGAGTATCTAACCAGGATAAAGCTCGAAAGAGTAGATTTAAGTTGGATAAATTCAGATTTAGAAAGGATATAAAACAGTACTGGTATGGAAATATAGTTATAGACAAGTGGAACTATCTGCTAAGTAGCACCTTAAGTAGTTTCAAAAATAGGTTGTATAAATACTGCACATGAGTGACTAAGGTTGAGTTTAACCTGCCTTGTAAGGGCCATGTTTACTGTAGTGCTCCTCTATTTTTGTGTTCCTAAGTTGTAAAAACAAATGCTGTAAGTGCAGAGAAATCTCCATACATAAACAAGTTACCAGTTTTATTAACCTGGGACAATGAACTCTTGAATCGACTACATGTAGATAAGCTGTGATACCGCTTGCTTGCCTGTAATGCCTTCTCTCATTCCCTTCCCTCTTGTTTTCCCTCACCATCTGTGCCACTACGGAAAGGTCCTAGGTTCGATACCTGAGAAGTAAAAACAGCCTACTTTTACGGGTCATATCCTGGAAAAAAATGTAATAGCAAATTGCATTAGAACTCTTGTTAGGCTGGAAGTCATATCCTGCCATGTGTTAGAAACTCCCGTCGTGTCAGAAGTAGTAAAGTGCTGAATCAAAGATGACAATTAAAAAACTGCCTAACCCTTTACCCTGTATTACTAGCAACATGTGGGTGGCTGGGCCACCCGTGACCTACCAAGGCCCGCGTCCTCGGGTGTTCCCAGGCGCCCGGGGGTTTGAAAAATCTCAGCTGGTCGCTTGTAAACAAACACATGTTGATACTCTCCACGTGGGGCCTCGCTGCTGCCGTGGGAACTGTGTGAGTGTTTTGTGTTCGTTTATTTTTTTGTGTGTAAGTACTCATCTCGAATGATTTTCTTGTATCCTTTTATGATTTTAAGTCTGGTAATCAGGTCACAGGTTTGCTTATGTCTGCCAACGAGGCATTTTCACCTGTTTGTTCTCTAAGTAGGCAATTGTGTGTTATCAGAGAGTTGTTGGTGGTATCCTGAGGATGAGAGGGTCATTACTTGCAGGTGTCATCGCAGGTCAGAGGACGAGCTTCTGCACAACATTTAGTGCTCATAATAGACCTGTCTTGTACAAGTAACAGTGAGGAAGTGCTCACAATATACCAGTGATGTACAGGTGTGGAAGTACCAGCCATAAGGGGCATTACCAGTAGACCCTTGGTTGTCTTCAAGAGGGAGCTGGACAGATACCTAAAGTCGGTGCCGGATCAGCCGGGCTGTGGTTCGTACGTTGGACTGCTTGCGGCCAGCAGTAACAGCCTCGTTGATCAGGCCCTGATCCACTTGGAGGCCTGGTCGTGGACCGGGCTGCAGGGGCGTTGATCCCCTGAATACCCTCCAGATAGACTCCAGGTAGGTATATATATATATATAATGCAAATAAGATCACAGTAAACAGGTGATATCACAATATATTATACTCATAGAACATAAGAACATAAGAATGGAGGAACACTGCAGAAGGCCTACTGGCCCATACAAGGCAGGTCCTTATCAAAACCACCTCTACCTAAGAATTTACTCCTGTACTCACGACACTAATCAAACCGGGCATTTAGAATTCATTAAATCTATACAAAAAATGGTTAGAAATAATACATAGTGAAAAGGGGTTGGTTTTGAGTAGAGCCTACCTAGCATGTCAGTAGGCCTACTTCAGTGATCATCTGTTCTAACTTTCCTCTTATCCCTTTCCTTTCTACTCCTGTTTATCCCCCCCTCAGCCCCTTTCCCTTTTCTGTAACTTTTTCCCACCCTTCCTTCCCCTGTCCTGCTGGTCACCACGTGCAGGGAGTGAGGGTAATAATGGTCTTAAGAAGGTCCCTTCCCACGGGTCTCGCCTCCTCTTGGTCTCTCCCTTCTGAGACCTACCTACTTACCCCCGGCCTCCTTCCTGCCTCCCTCCGCACCTGCCCAGCACCTGATCACAACAACAGATGTTTCTGCCGTGTGCTGGGAGCGTGTGTTGGCACAGGAGTGTGTCAGACAAGTTTGGGTGTGTGTGTGTTGGCACAGGAGTGTCAGACAAGTTTGGGTGTGTGTGTGTTGGCACAGGAGTGTCAGCCGAATCTTGGTGTGTGTGTGTGTGTGTGTGTGTGTTGGCACAGGAGTGTCAGAGCTTGTGTGTGTGTGTGTGTGTGTGTGTGTGTGTGTGTGTGTGTTCACAGGAGTGTCAGACAGTTTTGTGTGTGTGTTGTGTGTGTGTGTGTGTGTGTGTGTGTGTGTGTGTGTGTGTGTGTGTGTGTGTTGCACAGGAGTGTCAGCCGAGTCTTGGTGTGTGTGTGTGTGTGTGTGGTGTGTGTGTGTGGCACAGGAGTGTAGACAGTCTTGGTGTGTGTGTGTGTGTGTGTGTTGGCACAGGAGTGTCAGCCGAGTCTTGGTGTGTGTGTGTGTGTGTGTGTGTGTGTGTGTGTGTGCACAGGAGTGTCAGACGAGTCTTGGTGTGTGTGTGTGTGTGTGTGTGTGTGTGTGTGTTGGCACAGGAGTGTCAGACGAGTCGTGTGTGTGTGTGTGTGTGTGTGTGTGTGTGTGTGTGTGTTGGCACAGGAGTGTCAGACGAGTCTTGGTGTGTGTGTGTGTGTGTGTGTGTGTGTTGCACAGGAGTGTCAGACGAGTCTTGGGGTGTGTATTGGCACAGGAGTGTGTCAGACAAGTCTTGGTGCATTTGGCTCTGTCAGCCTGTGTTGGACAAGTCTCCAGCACACTCCATAGATTAGTAACGGTCTACCTGGAGGGTATACCGGGAATCAACGCCCCTGTTACTGCTGGCTGCAAGTAGTCCAACGTACGAACCACAGCCCGGCTGATCCGGCACCAACTTTGAGTATCTGTCCAGCTCCCTCTTGAAGGCAGTCAGGGTTTATTGGTAATTCCCCTTATACATGGTGGGAGGCTGTTGAACAGTCTTGGGCCCCGGACACTTATTGTGTTTTTTCTTAGTGTACCAATGACGCCCCTACTTTTCATTGAGGGTATTTTGCACCGCCTGCCCAGTCTTTTACTTTCGTAGGTTAAACTACTAATATACATTAAAAAATATCCAAGACAGAGTCACTCAAATCCTGTTTCAGAATAGAATTGGGAAAAAAAACACACGGGAAATGTCCTTAGCTGTATGTTGCTTAATACTCTGATGAACACAGTTGCCAGAATCAAGAACCCTTCTGGTGTGGTTGATTCAGGTTGGTATGACTAATATAGCCTATCCTCATTTGGTTGTTAATTTTCTTACGAGGTTCCCAGCGTCAATTTCTTAACGTTTCCTGTAATTCTACAAATACTATTTTCTTTTTCTACTTAGATTAGGTTAGCCATTATAACGCAAGAAAGCCAAGCAGTGTAGTTCATCTTCAGTGGGGTCCTTAGGTCCTATGTCCTTGGATGCGACCCACAATAGGTATCTATTGTGGGTCGTATGAATTTGTATAAAATTTTATGAAAGTGGTACTCATAGAAGACACAGCGATCCTCCAGACTGATGTAAACCAAGTCTTCCAGTGGACCACTGACAACAATAAGATCACACTTCCTCCTTGAGTACTCCATCACACTTCCTCCTTGAGTACTTCATCACACTTCCTCCTTGAGTACTCCATCACATTTCCACCTTCTATACTTCCTCATAATAATTCCTTGTAAACCCCATCACATTAGCTCCCTAATGGAGCGTCACCATTCCAGACTTGTATCTCCCAATTCACTTTCTATTCCCACTCCCATCTCCCATTCCCACTCCAACGCCCACCCCACCCATCAAGTCACCCCCTCGTCTGTCTTGGCATCCCTTTCCCTCTCCTCCCTGAACGGGAGCCAGAACTGTCGTGGGAACGATCCACCGCTACACATGTGGCACCCTATTGGCACCCTGTGTTGCCGGTAGATAGGCTCTCACTTTATAATTCCCGCATAACTCATTCGTATCTTCAAAATTAGTTTCAGTATAAAAATAATATAAAGGATATTTGCTTAAATAGATTTAATTTGCCTGCGAATATTGTTGATGAGTCATGGCATCAGGCTGGTGGGTGGCTCCCTCCAGGGCGGTACATACAGTGCCTGACAGTGCCACTGATGCCATGACCAGCTGCCTGCCCACAATCCTCGGAAAACTAACGCACACACAAAAAATAGGATTGGTGGTGGGAAACTGGTTCTGGCCTCCCCCACCACGCTAACCCTCTCTCTCTCTCTCTCTCTCTCTCTCTCTCTCTCTCTCTCTCTCTCTCTCATCTCTCTCTCTCTCTCTCTCTTCTCTTCTCTCTCTCTCTCTCTCTCTCTCTCTCTCTCTCTCTCTCTCTCTCTCTCTCTCTCTCTCTCTTTCACACACTGCACACACACACACACACACACACACACACACACACACACACACACACACACACACACACACACACACACACACACACATATATATATATATATATATATATATATATATATATATATATATATAGCCTCCCCTCCTATCCTCCTCCTCCTCCTATCCTAATCCTCCTCCTACCTCCACTCCCCTCCCTCACCCTCCCTTCGTCTCTTTTATCAGTTCTGTTAAATCTTCTGAGTATGTTGTATGTCATGACCATGTTTCCTCTTGCATGCGCATGCATGAATAAAACCTGAAATTTCAAGTGGGAATATTTAACTATAATAGAGATGCATACATGCTACCACGGTTTACCTATAGTTTACCTTCAGGAGCGACATGGTCTGTGACGGAGGCGCGCATGCGGTGACTTCCTGCAGCGACTCCAGGAATCGAATCCGCCCCGCGGCTATGTCCCAAATCAGTCCGCCCGGTTGCTGGCCTGATCGATCAAGTTGTTAGTTCCCTAGATGTCTTGAAGACATCTAGGAGTTTGTTGGCAATTCCCCTTATGCATGAAGGAAGGGTATTGAAGAGTCGTTGTCCATTAAGTTCTGTCTCAGTGTACTCAGCGCTCCCCTGCTTTTCGTTGGAGGTATCCTGCACCGTCTTCCAAGCCTCTTGTGTCTATAAGAAGTAATTTCGGTGTGCAGATTTTGGACCAATCCTTCCATTATCTTTCAGATGTAGATTATGAGGTATTTTTCTCACCTACGTTCTAAGGAGTACAGATCTAGAAACTACAAATAGGGTTAGAGTTATATCAGTGATGTCTGTAAAGAGACGAGAGTTATCTCAGTGATGTCTGTAGAGACGAGAGTTATATCAGTGATGTCTGTAGAGACGAGAGCTATATCAGTGATGTCTGTAGAGACGATCTCCATGGACCTTCCACCTTACATCATAGCGATATATCTCCACCAGGATGAGGCTGTCCCGTCTGGATAGTGTGGCACTCTTGTATTTTCATGGGTCTTCATTTGAGGCTTCATTTGAGGCTTCATTTAGATTTTGCGGCTTATTTGTGGTCTCCATATTACAGAATATTAGGACATATGAACGGAGGAGCACTAGTTGGCCACTCCCACACGAAGTTGGTTCTCCTCCCTCCCAGTCTTTCCCACTTGTGTTTCTATTTAACCTGCTTTTAAAGTTAACCATTGTTTGAATTTACAATGAGTTTACATTTTCCGCTTCACCTGGTGCTCCTGAATAATGATTGTGGATAAATAGATGTCAATCACGGGCTGATAATTTATTTTAGTGTTATAAGCCCAGCAAATTTTCAATAAATGATTGTGTAGACCAGTAATTTCCTGTTATGTCTGCTTGAAAACAATTTATAAATGAGGCCGCTTGGGAACGTTGTTACATGTGTATAAACTGTAATGTTTGTTTATTTATGTTGTAAGAAGTCGCAATACGTTTCTTGGGTGTGTGTCCTCGTGTGCTCTGCTTCTGATGATATGAAGACAACCCAAACAGCTGCACTCACAGGGCTACCTGGAGGCTACCTGGAGGGCATTCCGGGGGCCAACCTCTATTACAAAATACAAAATATTGTGTACAGTAGCTTCTACTGCGGTATATGTAATAATGAATCTCTGGATTACTTATTTTAAGGTTAAATAAACATAAATATAATTTTTCTTTCTCGCGAGCAGGTCCAATAATAAGGGCACACACTACCAATATATAGGCAGTAAAAACATTTAAAATGAGAGCTGTATATTGCGACATCTTCAGCAGTGTGCTGTGTAGTTCTGGCAGAAATATTCAGAACTCATCTAGATTGCTATTTTATTGACTCGATGCGGGTTGTTTGTGCCAGTACTGATCTTAAGTCATTACTGAAGGAAACAACTTCAGGGCGACGTTGTCACCTTTTACACATTGAAATGTCATCATTATGAAGTAGTTATATAATTTGTTTATTTAATTAGTTATTAAAAGTAGTATATTAATATTGTGTGAATTTTTGAACGGTATATTAGATATGATACCTTTTATTTTAGTATTCAAAGTATTTCCTTACAAATAGTTGATCAGACTTTTGTATGATGATAAACCTCATTAAACACAAAACTATACCATATCTGATATAGTATTTTCAGAGGTGTGCTTAATGTACAAGTTGACTTATACTTGTTGTTGGGTCAGTCACTGATATAAACTATCTTAAGAGATATACTGCTGGATGAGAGTCAACGTCTGAGACAAACACGGGGGTTCCAACGCTATCCTTGTGATAGGATGTTTTCTCTCTTTATCAGTAAATGGTGTCATTAAGTTTGCCTTGTAATGGACATTTCCGCAGCTGAGTGGTTGAAGCCGAGACACAGGAGAGCGGGGAGCCTTGGTTCCTGCATGAAGGTTTATAGTGCAGGGATCAGCCACGACGAGGGTTCCTGGGTGCTCTTCAGATGAGGGTTCTTCCCCCAACCCCCTTTGTCCGGGGCAACACAAGCTGGGCACGCTGATGGTAAGGGGCACATCAAGGTGTCGGGTGACGCCTTAAGCTTCCCACGCTCCTGCTTCACCACCTCCTTCACAACCCCCTCTTCCACCTCACCCCCTTCCCCGTCTCCCTAGACCTTTTCTTTCCTTACAAATGTATATTTATGTCCTGGTAGGCATGCCTGACACACGCCTCCTTCCTGTGACACACTCCTGCGACACACTCCTGCGTGTGTCACTCCTGCTGCGTGTGACAGACACACTCCTGCGTGTGACAGACACACTCCTGCGTGTGACACTCCTGCTGCATGTGACACTTTTTCGTGTGACACACTCCTGTTGCTTGCACACTCCTAAGTGTGACACACTCCTGTTGCTTACACACTCCTAAGTGTGACATACTCCATTTATCGCGCACGCACGCACGCATTCACACATACGCGCGCGCGCGGCCAGGAGCTATGACACGACCCTTGCAACCACAACTAGGTGAGTACACACACTGAGGAGGCGGGGCCAGGAGCTATGAACCGACCCCTGCAACCACAATTAGGTGAGTACACACACACACTTACACTCACTTTAGCAACTAGTAATTAACACACACTGATATATATTAACACACACCGGCAGGACCAGGAGCTGAGACTCAACCCCTTCCAAGACACCTAGGTGAGTACACCGACACACGCCACCACTATTCCCTAGCATCACACAAACACAGGATTTGACATTATCTTTGAGACTCGTAATAGGTAGCCGCCACCGCCACCACCATCACCACCCAGGTTTATGACAGCGTGATCCTCGCCAGGGTTATCTTGGCTTAGAGCCTCCTGTTAAGAGCCGGACTGGGCATTAGCTGGCCCCAAGCCTGCCCCCGGCCAGATGGCAATCAGGTAACTTTAAGGTAAACACGAGGAAACAATCTGTTAGCTGGGACATTAAGCAGAGCTGATGTTTGTTTGCCCTCCACCGCCTCTCACACCTCCTGCAACCACCCGCTTTCTTCTCTAATTACCATTGGCTGAAAAATTGTTCGCGTGGAAAGATTTACTCGTTATGGCTGTACAGGCTGGTTTTTACGCTAGTAATCTAATTCAGTGTATATATATAATGGCGCACATGTGATATTTTGTGAATGCCTCTTCTGATTCACTTTGTCTTTAATGCTAATATTTTACTTCGTTAGAAATTTATGCCAGTCTGCACTATTATTATTATTGCGTTCAGTGAGGTAGAGTGGGCTGGGGTTATGCAATACGGGGATATCTCTCGGCTCGTGCAGAGACCGAAATGCGTCTAGTTATACAACGCTTTAAAAGAGGGTGTATTAGTTCCACAGGCTGAGGGACTGACCACCTCAAAGCTACGTCTTCAAGGTGATGAACTGATTAAATCGTCTTTACATCTCTACTGGTTCTGCTGCCTCCTCTGAAGAAGCCTACTGTGTAGACGAAACGTTTCGGACTAAAGTTACCTAACTGTTGCACATTTGTCTCATCAATATTATTGTCGTTTTCTGGAGCCATGATTGTGATTATTTTGTTGACATATCGTACCATTCTTATATTAATCTGGAAATTTGAATTACTTTTGAAATTATTTCGAGTTCCTGACTATAATTTATTGCATTCATTTGGGTATCATTATAAAATATTGTGAGTCCTTTATTGTTTGAAGGCCTTATGGAAATAAGTCACTTTGATTTTTGGGGGTTATCCTAGGTAATACACATATATTACTCTGATGCAATAAGATCACAGTAAACAGGTGATATTACAATATGAAAAACAACCAATGTGAAAAAAAATAGTGAACTTCCAATCGCTTTCGTGATTTTTCACATTATCAAGGAAGTGTAAAATGTGAGAAATCACGAAAGCGCTTGGAAGCTCACTTTTTTTTCCCATCGGTTGTTTTGCATATGTTATTCTGTATGATAATTGTATACCATTTTGGTATTCATAATAATTGTTACTATGTGTTGCTGTACATAAATAAACCTGCTAGTTACTCATGATATTTACAATGGACGAGGCAGTCAGACCACAAGTACATAAAACACACTTATAATAAAGTCAGATTTTATTTTACCTACTTAATAAAGTCTTACGTGGTTTGTTGTCTTTTTCATTGAACGCTAATTTGTTGAAATATATTTTCAGATGTAAAAAAAATATATTTTAAAAGTTTAGAACCAAAGATTGTTGCCGGATGCCAGCCTGTGTGGTGGTTCAGGTGGCACTCTGTCCTTGTCGTGTTTACAGGCCATTTGACCCGGCCAGGCGACGCTGGTCGTGACCTATGACCTGGCACCAGACAGAGGTCAGCTCAAGTCAGCCTCTGTGTCAACCATGACCTCGCTACCTTCTCCTCACTCACTGGTGGCGAAATGTGTATCATGAGGAACTCCTGTCACACCTCATTTACTGCCTCCTCATCCTCATCTCCTTATTTACCTTTTTTTCTCTCTCATTTTTTTTTACACAGGCTCTTACAGGGTTAGGTTAAGGCTTCCTAACTTTATTTTCAAGCTAAGAGCTGTTACGTACAGCAGCTTATTTGAAAGCTTTTTGTTTATTATGAAACATGCAAATGTTGAACAGGATGAAGTTGGAGCCATCTCTCTTCTCTCTCTCTCTCTCTCTCTCTCTCTCTCTCTCTCTCTCTCTCTCTCTCTCTCTCTCTCTCTCTCTGTCTCCTCCCTCACTGCCTTCTAAGACGTGAGGAGCAGGGGTGCGGTGGGGACAATACGGGAGCACTGTATTAACATCCGGGGTCCCAGACTATTCAACATCTTACCAGAAGATATCCGAAACACGGCTGGAACCAGTGTAGAAGCCTTCAAGAGGAAACTGGACAAATATCTTCACCAGGTGCCAGATCAACCAGGCTGTGATGGATATGTGGGGCAGCGGGCCTCCAGCAGCAACAGCCTGGTTGACCAGGCAAGCACCAGACGAGCCTGGCCCATGGCCGGGCTCAGAGAGTAGATACTCTCGAAACTCTTCAAAGGTATATCAAAGGTCAAAGGTATAAGACACGTGTGAGTAGCCCCGTGGGAATACAACTTTTCCTTATTGTCCTCCCCTCCCTTCCTCTCTACTCCCCCTCCTAATTCACCTAACTCACATTTCTATCAATCCCCTTCTATTACCTATCTTCCCCACCCATCATTTTCCCTATCTTCCCTCCCTTTCTCATCACCCCCCTCATCTCACCCTCTTGTCAAGTCATTCTTCCGTGTTTTTCCCTTGTATCACCAGTGATGATAAGCCAGACAGTCTGATGCCGGTGGCTTTATTGGGTTATCTTGGGTTTCTAACACTCCGAGTTAATAATCCCAACAAATTCTTCATTTCCTGCTTCTTCTTCGTGTCCCAGGAAATTTTAGGCTACGTTTGGGTCCAACCTAATTGATACTGCCGTGTTGATCATTCCCGTCTTTCCTCTGTTGATTCTTACTGCCGTGTCTCAACCCTCCTCACCTTCCCTTTCTTATATTACCATCACCTGAAGTCACTTCTGGAGGTCACCGCCCCTGCTGCCCGGTCCCAGACCAGGCCTCCTGGTTGGTGGCCTGATCGATCAGGCTGTTAGTGCCCATCTTCACATCCTTGCTTCAACACCATTTAATTCTCGTAATATCCTCTATCTAATGGTAACCCAGATCTGATGGCCGCCTTGGTCTAGTTGTTTGGTCCCACGCCATGTTTGTGACCCCCATCCAGGTAAACAAAAAAGATGCCAGGTACTACTGGAAGAGATTATAATACGGTGTTTATTTATTCTTTATTAAATTTCTCAAGTTTGTGTATATAACCCTGCCACTTATAGCGAAATTAAATCAGTTCTTCTGAAAGCTTGATATTTTTTAACTTGACATTTATATATTATCACAACGATTAGAAGTTTAAAACTAATTTGTAAACAGTGTTACAAGTTGTTATTAACACCTTGTCCAGGTAGAAGGAACTAGGAAAGCATTCACATCCTTGCGATATACTAAATTCATCTTTATATGTCGTTATAATAGAGGCTATTTTGTGACCCTTGTGTGTTGGGTATACTGTGTGTACCCTGTGTTTACTGAGCACTTGGGAGAGTAACACTGTTGAAAACATGTTTTGAACTGGTCAAGAGCCCAGCCACTTCACCCGTGGCCGCAAAACAAACGACACTCGATCTCTGAATGAAGGATTGCTTTAGAAGGGTTAATCTGTGTCCCTCACTTCGAAGGTGTTTAATTGTTTTTAAGGAAAAAAAATATTTTGCGTTGAGTCGTCTGACTTATAATGTTCTTTGTTTTATCGAGCTTTCATTTTTGTTACGTATACTTTTTGTATATGTAAAAAAAAGGTGAAATTTGTGAACCATAGGTCTACTAGCATATCAAGCATTGAGGAAGATCAGAGTCAGTATCACACCAAACATGTCACCTTAAACCCACATAAACCGACTAACTTTAGTGGTATACGCCAATCTAACATACTTTAGCATGGTGTTCAGGGTCTGAAAAAAATCAGACCAGGCCTAGAATATGCCTGGTCTGAGACTGTTGAAAGACTCCTAGATTGGATACATGGCTAGTACTAGAGGTAAGGAAGCAGATGTGGAGACAAACTACAAAGCGACGCAGAAGCTGAGAGAACGTATAGTTTGTAAATAAAATATAAATCCAGATGAAGAGGCTGACCCAGAAGGTTGAAGCTTTAAAATCAGCAAGGTTAACTGCGTGAATATATGACCTCTTCACCATACGCTCTCCATATTGGGCCTACTGCAGTGTTCCTTCTTTCTTATGTACGGTAGTAAATTCTTGGGTAGAAACCACATACCACGGGTGGGGTTCGAACCCGCGGTCAGAGAGTCTCAGAACTCTAGACCGTCGCGTAAGCCACTGGGCCAGCGACGGTCTAGAGTTCTGACTCTCGACCGCGGTTCGACCACCCGTGGTATGTGGTTTGTTTGCAATCGTGTCATTACGATTTCGTGAGTCTTCTTGGGTAGCTTTGGGAAGGGGTGGTTTTGATAAGGACCTGCCTAGAATGGACCAGTAGGCCTTCTGCAGAGTTCCTCCATTCTCATGTTATATTCGATTCAGATCATGCTCCCTTGGCTTCACACACCCCCAGCATCAAACTACTCCACATTACTTCCAAAATACCTTTCAAATCACACTTCACATTTCCTTCAAAACATCCTTCAAGTCACAGTGGCTTCACCTCACACACCTGCCCAGGCCTGGTAGACAACAAGAGGAGCCCGTCAGGTGTGTAGCACAATAACAGGCGAAAGTCAAGTAGTGTGTACTGGGGGTAGTGTCAGAGCCTTTGTGTGAGGTGCGAGGAGCCTGATGGCAGTTTATGAGGCCACATTCATCACTGAGGAGGCCATAAAGCCCGGTAGCCCTAACCCCTCCAACCTAATTCATGCCCAACCCCCTCCAATCCACATCCTCCCTAACCCTCCCCTTCCTTCACTATCCTCCCAACTCTCACTATCCTCCCACTCACAAATAACCTCCCAGTTTCCACTTGTTATGTATTGTTACAGTTAATTTGTTATATATTGTTACAGTAACTTGTTAAGTTATATATTACTATATATTTCCTTTTAATGCTTCAGCACATTCTCCCACCAAGAGTGATAAGCCTTCAGATTTGATCGGTCTCTATTTTTCCTCAGTCACGTCATTACCAGACGTGTCACGTCGTGCTTTTCAATTTCCATTTTAATGATAAATATAATCAATGTAATCAAACGTAAACTAAACTTAACCTAACAAATTAAAAAAAAAAAAAACGAACTTTAGAAAAGTTGGAAACTTTTACAAATTAAAGCTGAACAAAACGCAGTTACTATCCACAATAGTCATTGAAGTCGATCAGCTGTGACCGCCGTGTTGCCGGTCGCTCCAGTGTCTTCTTTATTTGTGGAGGAAAAACCAGTTTTGTATTTAATTATATCATGGGAAGAGCACCAAAGCCGTAGGGGTTATACAGCCTTGGGGAATGGGCGGCAGAGTTGATTCAGGAAAGGGTAGGCTGTTCCAATTCTGTGGATCAATATTCCTTCAATATATTTTTTTTCTTTTACTAGCCACGAGGTTTGGTAAACTTAAAAAACTTATATATAAGTTTTAAGTCATACAGATGTTATTAAAACTTGTTTTATGTTATACAGATGTCATAAAAAACTTATACTAGTTTTAAGTTATACAGGTGTAATTAAAGTTTTAAGTTATACAGGTGTAATTAAAGTTTTAAGTTATACACGTATCATTAGTGTATGTACGAATGTAATTTATTATTATGTAGTACAACAGCTGTTGTTGTACCACACCTCGTGGCTAGTAAAGGGAAAAAAATATATTGAAGGAATCTTGATCCAAAGAATTCGTGAGAATTAAAACCACAAACTTTCTTTCCATGCTAGAGTCTGAAGCACTTATAGGTGGACCCCAGAAGAAGGGAGCAGCAATATAGTTGGCCCAGTGAGAGCCCAGGTAGAACAGCAATGAAGGTCACCACCATCTACACCACTAACATGCAGCAAGGAGCACCAATTTAAGGAAGGTCACCACCATCTACACCACTAACATGCAGCAAGGAGCACCAATTTAAGGAAGGTCACCACCATCTTCACCACTAACATGCAGCAAGGAGCACCAATTTAAGGAAGGTCACCACCATCTTCACCACTAACATGCAGCAAGGAGCACCAATTTAAGGAAGGTCACCACCATCTACACCACTAACATGCAGCAAGGAGCACCAATTTAAGGAAGGTCACCACCATCTTCACCACTAACATGCAGCAAGGAGCACCAATTTAAGGAAGGTCACCACCATCTTCACCACTAACATGCAGCAAGGAGCACCAATTTAAGGAAGGTCACCACCATCTTCACCACTAACATGCAGCAAGGAGCACCAATTGTCAACTGTAAATCCTGATGCCATCACAAAGTCCTGAACAAGATGGCCCGCGAGATAGGCCACAACACCCGAGATCCCGTCCAGATCCTTATCTGCGGTAGGACCCCACGCTGTAGGGACGCAAGCGGTCCTGCGGCGGTGTCCTTCAGGAGCATTAAGGAGGTTTCCTTGGAGCACTAAGGAGCTTTGTGTGCAGATCATGGCTTGCCCTTTTTCTTTATGTATATATATTCCAAGACTGGATTCTTTCATTCCCGTAGCGATATGTCGGGGAGATAACAACGCAGGTTATTTAAAGTGCTGAGATGCGGTGGGGATAGTAGATGTAGCTTAGAAACTGCTTTGTGTAAGTGGTGTGTGTGTGTGTGTGTGTGTGTGTGTGTGGTGTGTGTGTGTGTGTGTGTGGTGTGTGTGTGTGTGTGTGTGTGGTGTGTGTGTGTGTGTGTGTGTGTGTGTGTGTGTGTGTGTGTGTGTGTGTGTGGTGTGTGTGAGTGTGGTGTGTGTGGTGTGTGTGTGTGTGTGTGTGTGTGTGTGTGTGTGTGTGTGTGTGTGTGTGTGTGTGTGTGTGTGTGTGTGTGTGTGTGTGTGTGTGTGTGTGTGTGTGTGTGTGTGTGTGTGTGTGTGTGTGTGTGTGTGTGTGTGTGTGTGTGTGTGTGTGTGTGTGGTGTGTGTGTGTGTGTGTGTGTGTGTGTGGTGTGGTGTGTGTGTGTGTGTGTGTGTGTGTGTGTGTGTGTGTGTGTGTGTGTGTGTGTGTGTGTGTGTGGTGTGTGTGTGTGTGTGTGTGTGTGTGTGGTGTGTGTGTGTGTGTGTGTGTGTGTGTGGTGTGTGTGTGTGTGTGTGTGTGTGGTGTGTGTGGTGTGTGTGTGTGTGTGTGTGTGTGTGTGTGTGTGTGGTGTGTGTGTGTGGTGTGTGTGTTGTGTGTGTGTGGTGTGTGTGTGTGTGGTGTGTGTGTGTGTGTGTGTGGTGTGTGTGTGTGTGTGTGGTGTGTGTGTGTGTGTGTGTGTGTGTGTGTGTGTGTGTGTGTGTGGTGTGTGTGTGTGTGTGTGTGTTGTGTGTGTGTGGTGTGTGTGTGTGTGTGTGTGTGTGTGTGTGTGTGTGTGTGTGGTGTGTGTGGTGTGTGTGTGTGTGTGTGTGTGGTGTGTGTGTGTGTGTGGTGTGTGTGTGTGTGTGTGTGGTGTGTGTGTGTGTGTGTGTCTGTCTGTCTGTGTCTGTGTGTGTACGTATGCATTTATTAAGTTTTTCTTAAATTTTTTATGGCTGAGAGTTTTAATAGTAAGAGTTTGAGAGAAGTATTAGACACACGGACCATGTAAGACACAGTCTCAGTGATCTAAGAGCTACTGAAGCTTAGTCTCTGGTCCCATTATGTTATTATTTTGATGTAATAAGACACGTGTAGTGCTAAGATAGTTATTAAGGAAACGTCTCGCTCGGGGGAACTTTCTAAATCCAGTACAAAGACGATTAATGCGGGTTTAAAGCCTGTCGGCTACAGTAAGGTCATTAAGGTTGCCCATAACATTTTCATTACATGATAAGAATATTTTAATTCGTAAAATAGTTATTATAATAAACTCTTGGTGCATATACAGTACTCTCAGAGACGTACATATATATCGTGTACCCAAAGAAATGAGAATAAGCAGGTTATATACTCTCTATGATGGTGACGAGAGTGAGGTCAGGTGCAGAGCAGCGGGGAAATAATGTTCTTATAGACACAATTTTGCCATTTTTAACCTAATTTTGCTTTACTTTCAGCCCATAGCTTGGGTATTGGATGCATAATAAAACTATCAAGGTAAATTTTAAGAAATACACACAGCTTTTTGTAAAAAGGAAGTGAAAGTAAACGTGAGTGGGTCATGTGGGGAGTGAGTGGCAGGTGGGCGCGTGTTGGTGGAGGTGCAGGTGGCAGCCTTGAGCCCACCTTGTGATACCATCTATAATGCTGCTGCTGCTCACTGAAGCGACCACTGTTATGCTCTTCTTATCTCCCAGCATCTATCTCAGTACTCTCTGTCACCCTCCAGTTAGCTCTTGCGCACGGCCAGGGGCTTTCATACTGCAATTAACACCAATTGTTCCTCTTTTTACTATTATAATGACCTGAGATGCTGGTGCAATTCTGTGCTCGCATGAGACTGTTTTGTTATGTGATGAGGTGATGTTTTTGTCTAGGATCGACGTTTTTGTTGCGCAACGTAAGTCTTGGGTCGACGTTTTTGTTGCGCAACGTAAGTCTTGGGTCGACGTTTTTGTTGCGCAACGTAAGTCTTGGGTCGACGTTTTTGTTGCGCAACGTAAGTCTTGGGTCGACGTTTTTGTTGCGCAACGTAAGTCTTGGGTCGACGTTTTTGTTGCGCAACGTAAGTCTTGGGTCGACGTTTTTGTTGCGCAACGTAAGTCTAAGAAATTGCATAACTAGATTACCCCTTAATTTTGGACGGGAGGGAGGGGGGGAGAGGATGTTCAGGTGATGCAGTATGTTAGTTCTTATTTATTAGCAAAAAGGCACAATTCCGCGACTGGAACAATACACAAATAACCCACAGATAGAAACTTACGACGACGTTTCGGTCCGGCTTGGACCATTTACCAAATCAAACTAACACAAAAGAGTGAGGAAGCCAGTATACTGGTTCCCTCACTCTTTGTAGATGGTCCAAGTGGGACCGAAACGTCGTCGTAAGCTCCTCTCTTCTACGTGTGGGTTATTTGTGTACTTTGATAGTATGACCTATCTTTTGATCTGAAGAGAGGAATTACATTAGCTACCTTCCATATCCCTGGCACAACACTCGTTTGGCACTGTGGTATGTTGAACCGGCCAGTTGGCAGCTCACTAAGTTTCTTTTTCTTTTAATCAGACTACTTGTTTATTAACCATGTCTCTAGTGACTGTTATATTACAAAATTTGTTTTCAGCAGGCCCTTTATAATTACTAATTAATGGGATATTATTTGTGTCTTGTGAACAACGACTGGAAATGACAGTTTCGTCTTGAGTTTTCTGCTGTACACAGGAAACACCAAGTCAAGTTATTGTGTCTTTAATTAAAGAAAATCATACAAGTACTCCATCTAAGTCTCGAAATTTCCAGATTTATTGTCACAGTTCAGTGTCCCAAAATTGTGTGTCCTACTGTAGTTATTTCTGAAGTTGTCTACTTGGAGTCTACCTGGAAGGTGTTCCCGGGGGTCAACGCCCCCGCGGCCCGCTCTTTGACCAGGCCTCATGTGTTCAGCAGCTTTCCCAAATTACGTTGGTGAAACACCTGAAAGTTTAGCCAGGTGTATTCTGTAAATTTTACTTTGTTTTATATTATTTCCGAAAGATATACTAAGGACTCATCTTATGCTCACGTTACCTTTAAACGCTTACTTATGAGCATAAAATAAAGTTTTATAATAAAATTGGAATCGTGTGTTGCCCGTTTTACAATGTGGAATATTTTGGTAAGTGCCTCAGCATCACCTTTTTTCATTTATTTTCCTTATTATTTTTCCCTCTTCTTGTGATCTAATTTTCTTTATTTAGGAATTTATATCCATATTCATTTTCCTGATATCTTATTTTCATTAATGAAATGCCTGTGTGATATGTCAAGGTATTTTATTAATAAAACTAAGATACCACAGACATATTAAGCTAATTTCTTAATTTGCTTGAAACAGATAAGAAAATTGTAGATAAAACTCCAGATGTACTCTTATTAACTGTTTGGGGCCTAGTTCTTAGGTCTTTTGTTTATCTTAACCCTTTTGGTGCCTTTTTCCTAGGCCGTTTGTGTATCTGTTAACCCTAGGCCTTTCGTGTGTCTATTTAGTCTTGCACTACCGTCCACAAGATGGATATGGAGTGCACAATAAACTAGCAGCTTCGGTGGCAAAATCTAAGATTTAATCTTCTCTTTCCTATTACTCAGTTCTTTTAATCACCCCTTTATCACTCCTTTCCTTTACCTTGGTCCTCTGCCACTCCTCTAGCCCGACCCTTGCTGTCCTGCACGGCGTGCACCAGTACACTCTTATCAACCTTTATCTGGTGGTAGAGCCTGTTTCTCCCCCTTGCCACCACCATGTCTTCCCTTAAGGGAGTGGCTGTGTCCCGCAAGTGTGGCTGTCTGCGGTCTGCAGCCATCTGTCTGCTGACCCTCCCCCCCTCTCCCTCTCTCTCTCTCTCTCTCTCTCTCTCTCTCTCTCTCTCTCTCTCTCTCTCTCTCTCTCTCTCTCTCTCTCTCTCTCAAGGCCATCACAGACTATCCTGCTCTCCTCCACCCTCCCTTCCTTCACTCCCCTTTACTCAGTCTGCTTCATGAATAAGTTGAAAAATAAGTACAACAGACATTTTTATAGTTTGGAGTTGAAAGAATGATATAAAACCTCTTCGGTAGGTATTGACCAAAGACTGTTCACAGCCTTGGTGGTGTGTTCACAGCCTTGGTGGTGTGTTCACAGCCTTGGTGGTGTGTTCACAGCCTTGGTGGTGTGTTCACAGCCTTAGTGGTGTGTTCACAGCCTTGGTGGTGTGTTCACAGCCTTGGTGGTGTGTTCACAGCCTTGGTGGTGTGTTCACAGCCTTGGTGGTGTGTTCACAGCCTTGGTGGTGTGTTCACAGCCTTGGTGGTGTGTTCACAGCCTTGGTAGTGTGTTCACAGCCTTGGTAGTGTGTTCACAGCCTTGGTAGTGTGTTCACAGCCTTGGTAGTGTGTTCACAGCCTTGGTAGTGTGTTCACAGCCTTGGTAGTGTGTTCACAGCCTCGGTAGTGTGTTAACAGCCTAATAGTGTGTTCACAGCCTTGGTGGTGTGTTCACAGCCTTGGTGGTGTGTTAACAGCCTTAGTGGTGTGTTCACAGCCTTAGTGGTGTGTTCACAGCCTCGGTAGTGTGTTCACATCCTTGGTAGTGTGTTTACGTTTCGCTCTGCCCTCATCATCGCTGAAAACTTTTCCCAAGTCCCCTTTTTGGGACTCTTGTTCTAGGGCAGCCATTTGTGCCCGGTCTAGGGCGACACTTTGAGCCGCAAGGACAGTGGTTCGATTTCCGGGCTGGTCAAAACGTATGGGCAAGTTAAACGTTTTGAATACAATAACAAATTAGCATTACATTAAGGCCTTCTATCCCATGCTAGGTAGGTCATATATACTCCTCTAGCTGTGAAAGCACAACATGCTGGAAATTTCCTATTGGCATTGCCTAATCCCTTCATCAGATCATTCACATTGATGTAGCTCTTCGCTTAGGTGCCCTAATGATCACAAGGCCACTCATGTATCTTTCTAACCTATTTGTAAAGTCATCCAAGGAAGGTTCTCCAGATGCACTGCTGGCCAGGGGAGTTAGGCTTTTGTATATCTGGGTAATGAAACGACAGGCATTTTAGAAAATACGTTAGATCAAAAGTGGACTATGCGTCTGTTGTATTGTGTCCACAATTTAAACAAATAGCTACTATAATGTAAAAAAAAAAATAGAGGACGGCAACAAAACAGATTTCAGAGAAGAAAATGAATCTGTGAAGAAGGTATGAATTATTTTAGGAAAGATACAGGATATTGACTGGGAGAACAGGAAGACATTTTGTCATGACGAGAGAGCCAGTATAGAAAGGATATTAAAATATTAATTTATAATCAAGAGTGATTGAAATTGGAATGGTGTCGAATATGAGAGAGCCCTCCTTCCCCCCCCCCACACACACATAAAATACTGCAAGGAATTGACAAGGTGGACAGAGACAGGATGTTCCAGAGATGGGCCGCAGAAACAAGGGGTCATAATTGGAAGTTGAAGACTCAGATGAGTCAGAGTGATGTTAGGAAGCATTTGTTCAGTCATAGAGTTGTCAGAAAGTGGAATAGTCTGGAAAGTGACGTAGCATACGGAGGCAGGAACCATACATAGTTTTAAGAAGAGGTATGATAAAGCTCATGGAGCAAGGAGAGGACCTAGTAGTGCCCAGTGAAGAGGCGGTGCCAGGAGCTATGACTCGACTCATGTAATCACAAATAGGTTAGTAGACACACACACACACACGGCCTAGTGTATAATCGACATGTGCCTAGGACGAAATGGTAAGTAACCGCTTTAAAATTCAGCGCATCCTAGATAACCATAGTATCGCAGTCAGTTGCATCTGACAATATTAATTTATTCTTGAAGGGTGCAGTTATTCACCTACGCTAGCTCAGACACTACTGATCAAGTTAGTTAGTACACACTTGCTCCTCTTCCAAGATGTCTCGAGCCCTGAAGGCTAGCAACGGCGGTCGCTTCAAAAGGGCTCCCTAGAGTGCCGCTTAAGTGCACTCTTTAATTACGTCGACCAAATACCCACCCCCTGCTGCCTTAAACAAACGCGACTGACGTCCAGCTATTTGTATCGGAGTAGGTCGTCTTTACAGTGAGCAGGTCGCCTGTATACAGCCGATCATCATTACCACAGACACGCAACACCTCCCCGTGTTAGCCTTCTATATTAGGGTTACACTCGTCTCACACTGGCCGAGTTTTACATTCCCAGGAGCAGACTTTTTACGAGATGGCGCAGTTGTAATGTTGGCAGGGAGAGCCTCCGAGGAAGCATCTGCTGCGGTCACACCACAACACCACCACATTCGTTCCACTAATAAGACCAGCTTCTCGACCTCCATCCCTCCCCGCACTCATTACAACCACTTTATAATTTCCAGTCATAACTTGTGGGTAACGATTAGTGAATCAAGAACTCGCACACGGTATTTCCAGGAGGTAATTATGATCAAGGGGTGCAAAGAAAAAAAAAGCGAAATATACAAGACTGGACGATGCATGGAGAGGCAAGGGCACAGAAGGTCTGGCTGGGCACTAGTGCAGCCAGGCTCTGTAATCTTGTGGGTGACCGCTGGTGTTCCAGCAGCTGGGGTGATCCAGCACGCCCACCTCAAGCAACACTAACGAGACACCCGCATAAATCCTTAGAGAAGACCAGAGCGGGGAAGGCTGGAGGGAACACCGTAGCTCCTGTGGTGTCTGCAGTGAAGTTGTTACAGAAGATTGGTGTGGACTATTCTAGAGGCAGACATCACCCGTTCTTAGACGACGTGGCATAACACCTGCTACAGTGTGTTTCCTGCAGGTGAATAAGATACACGTGTACCACGTTGGTAGCTTTATTTCCAGATGTTTCGCTTGTGTAGCAGGCTTCTTCAGGATTCGCTTCGTTAAAAGATTGATACAGTACATCCAGAAACTGTCGGTTTCTGCTGTTGATTATTATTATTTCCAAAGGCGAAGAAGCCTGTTCCAAAGGCGAAGAAGCCTATTCCAAAGGCGAAGAAGGCTGTTCCAAAGGCGAAGACGGATTTTCCACAGCATTCTTCGCCTTTGGAACTGTTGTACGGGTCGAGCCTTTAGCGTTACACATACATATTTCACTGGCAAAACAATAGAATGGGACACAAGAAAAGTAGTATCACAACTGTATTGATTACAGAATATAAGTATTATGAATTTGATCATTGAAGACGGGGAACTAGCGGCACTGGTGCCATAGTTACAGAGAGGTAAACACAAGTGTATATGCAAGGCTAAGTGAACATTCCGTGATAACTAAAAATCATACGAAAATTTTTGAAGGTGAGAAAGAAATGAATGATAATTGCTTTCACCTGCATTGAAATTCCACGAATATTGTATTTTTTTGTGTTTTGTGTGTATGTGTGTGCTTGCGTGTATACCTGTGTGTTTACACACAGCGATGTGTATGTATGTATGCATGTGTATATGTACACACATGTATGTGTATGTATGCATGTGTGTACACACAGGTATGTGTACGTATGCATGTGTGTGTACACACAGGTATGTGTATGTATGCATGTGTGTGTACACACAGGTATGTGTATGTATGCATGTGTGTGTGTGCACACATGAGTCTGTGTGTGTGTGTGTGTTCTCACCAAGTTGTGTTTGCAGTGGTTGAATCTCAGCTCCTGGCTCCACTTTTTAACTTATAATAACCCGGCACTCTTGGATCGTGGCCTCTTGTTCCCTGTCATCCACACTCTTGAAACTGTGTATAAAATTTGCCTCCATCACTTTCTAATCCAGCTCATTCCATTTATTTACCACTCTAAAACTTAATAAGTATTTCCTAATATTCTTGTGACTCGTCTGAAGTGACAAGAATATTGTGACTCCTCTGTGGCACTTACAATATCACTGCCACGCCACTTACAATACCAATGCCACACTTACAATATCAGTATCACGTCACCTTCAATACCTGTACTGTTTACAGTTACACTACCACTTGCAATACCACCAGCCCACCGCTACCACGTACAATGCCATTACATTATTACACTACTACCACAGTAGTGGGAATACAGTACTACTACCACTTATAGTACTACTGCTACCACTTACAATAGCACCAGCCCACTACTACCACTTATAGTACTACTGCTACCACTTACAATAGCACCAGCCCACTACTACCACTTATAGTACTACTGCTACCACTTACAATAGCACCAGCCCACTACTACCACTTATAGTACTACTGCTACCACTTACAATACCACCAGCCCACTACTACCCACAAGCATCATCTCTCATAACCACGACCAACCATCCATGGCTGCCAGCGCCGCCCCACCTCCCGTGTCATGGCTGCCAGCGCCGCCCCACCTCCCGTGTCATGGCTGCCAGCGCCGCCCCACCTCCCGTGTCATGGCTGCCAGCGCCGCCCCACCTCCCGTGTTCTTTGTGCAGGTGACTTCATGACAAGTGAGGCGCGGGTTCCATCAGAGCCAAGGCTCAGTGATCCGCGAGATTGGATCCATCCATCATGCCAGCTCTCATTGCCGTCCGGAACCCTCTTCTGCGCGATTAACTTTATTGTCACCAAACGCAGTCATCTTTGTATTATCTAGAAAATATCGCAGGAGCTTGTGATTTTACATCGCCTAGGTGATTTCTTTTGAGATTTTCTCGGAGAGTTCTTGTTTCTGCTTTGTTGTTCACACCTGGTCAGCGGGACTAATGTGAGTGCTTTAGGACTCACTCGCATTGGGTTCAAACGCCACCCGTTGCGTGGTTTGTTTACAATCGTGTTTCGATTTCGTTGGTCAGTAAAGTGAATGTGCCTGTTGAATTACGTACTGCAGTATCTAATTAAAAAGTGTTTTCCATACCTGGATAGAATATAAAATATCAATTCACTGGAATTGTGTAATTGCCTGTTTGTGATAACCTACAAAACTTACAGGAGATGCGCGGAGCTTGTGCCACGCACTAGTATAGACAGACTGCTGCTCTAGTAGACTCGGTCAACGATTTCCGATATATTTTTTCCTATTGAAGATTGCGAGATGATCTGTAGTTGTTAGTTAGTTCAATATCTTTTTTATACACCCCATACCCATCCTGTGGGCGGTAGTCAAAAGATTACAGAGGTATATAATGGGTCCAGGGACTGGGCCGCAGTTCATTACAGTGGTAATGAACTATTTACATGTTTATATCTGGTCACAATCGTATTGAGTTATTTATACAGACATATTGGACTTTGTTTCTTAACACCACGAACTGACGTGAAATAGCTAAATAATGTCTATTAGTGAACTCAAGCAAGACGTCTGCTTCAACTGTGTCATTGGTCACTTCATTCAACTTGACGACTCTAAGAAATGTTGTCTTTTGGTACACAAGTATTGCGTGTTTGTAGCCGCGTTCTGTGAAGCTGTTGTGTATGTGTGTTGTAGTGGAGTGTTTGTAGGAGTCCGTAGCAGTGTTGTGTATGTATGTGTTTTTCAGTGTTGTGTATATTGGTAATTTGTAGTGTTATGTACAGTATGTGTTTGTAGAAATGTTGAGCCTCGCCCGAGTCGTATTCGCGTGAGTCAATCATCCCTAAGCTACCTCTGCCTGAATCACTTAGACATGAGTCACTCCTCGTCTGACTTACACTGGTGAGTCATCCTTGCCCGTATCAGGGGACCCCTGAGTGAGTGACCCCAGCAACAGCCGCAGGGAACTCGACTCCTGCCGTATCTCTCAACATCGTGATAAATCCTCTGCCAAGATGATCCTGAGTCATGAATAATTTCAATGCCTGTGTTGGCCAGTATATTCATGAATGGTCTCAGTGCTTGTGTTGGCCACTCTATGCATGAATGGTCTCAGTGCTTGTGTTGGCCACTCTATGCATGAAGGATCTCAGTGCTTGTGTTGGCCACTATATGCATGAATAAAGGGGAGAAGGGGTTTTAGCCTTCTATTTAGTCTGCTGGTCAGAGAATGGTGATATGAGCAGGTCTACTTATGAGGTCTGCTGATCGAGGGTATGTGCAAAGGTCTGGTTATCAGGGAAGGTGTGTGGAGGTCTGGTTATCAGGGGAGGTGTGTGGAGGTCTGGTTATCAGGGGAGGTGTGTGGAAATCTGGTTATCAGGGGAGGTGAGTGGAGGTCTGGTTATCAGGGGAGGTGTGTGGAGGTCTGGTTATCAGGGGAGGTGTGTGGAAATCTGGTTATCAGGGGAGGTGTGTGGAGGTCTGGTTATCAGGGGAGGTATGTGGAGGTCTGGTTATCAGGGGAGGTGTGTGGAGGTCTTGTTATCAGGGAAGGTATGTGGAGGTCTGGTTATCAGGGGAGGTGTTTGAAGGTTTGGTTATCAGTGGAGGTGTGTGGAGCTCTGGTTATCAGGGGAGGTATGTGGAGGTCTGGTTATCAGGGGAGGTGTGTGGAGGTCTTGTTATCAGGGAGGTATGTGGAGGTCTGGTTATCAGGGGAGGTGTTTGAAGGTCTGGTTATCAAGGGAGGTGTGTGGAGCTCTGGTTATCAGGGGAGGTGTGTGGAGCTCTGGTTATCAGGGGAGGTGTGTGGAGCTCTGGTTATCAGGGGAGGTGTGTGGAGCTCTGGTTATCAGGGAAGGTGTGTGGAGGTCTGGTTATCAGGGGAGGTGTGTGGAGGTCTGGTTATCAGGGGAGGTGTGTGGAAATCTGGTTATCAGGGGAGGTGTGTGGAGGTCTGGTTATCAGGGGAGGTGTGTGGAGGTCTGGTTATCAGGGGAGGTGTGTGGAAATATGGTTATCAGGGGAGGTGTGTGGAGGTCTGGTTATCAGGGGAGGTATGTGGAGGTCTGGTTATCAGGGGAGGTGTGTGGAGGTCTTGTTATCAGGGAAGGTATGTGGAGGTCTGGTTATCAGGGGAGGTGTTTGAAGGTTTGGTTATCAGTGGAGGTGTGTGGAGCTCTGGTTATCAGGGGAGGTATGTGGAGGTCTTGTTATCAGGGGAGGTGTGTGGAGGTCTTGTTATCAGGGGAGGTATGTGGAGGTCTGGTTATCAGGGGAGGTGTTTGAAGGTCTGGTTATCAAGGGAGGTGTGTGGAGCTCTGGTTATCAGGGGAGGTGTGTGGAGCTCTGGTTATCAGGGGAGGTGTGTGGAGCTCTGGTTATCGGGGACGTGTGGGGGTCTGGTCGTGATGTCTTGTTATCAGGTCGAGGATGGGGATGTGAACAGTTTTGGTGACAATGTCTGGTGATCAAGGAGGATAGAGATGTGACTGTGTGGTCATGAGATCTGCTTGAGGCTGTTCTGTGTATTGCGTCATTGCTGCCTACTGATGACAAGTGGGTACGCACCTTTGACAGTTCCCTGACTGTGACACATATTTGTCCTTGCTACGAAACCTTATTATAATGTTTCATTTATCTTATTTTAATGTTTCATTTAAAGTATTTCTTACACGGCTTATTTGGCAAAAATATCGTTGCTTTATAAGCCAAGGTCACAAACTCTTCTTACAGACGACGGTATAAACACCGAGAGAGTTTCAGTTTACTTGTCAAACTCAAAAACACTTTAAACCTTAACAGAGTGCTCTGTGTATATACACTGAAAGGCATACATCTTTCAATGTATATAATTCTTGAGTAACACAAGCGAGGCGTGGAAGATGAAGTGTTCAATATCACTTACCCAAAAGTAACTATGGCTGTGTATAATTATATGACCTATATAATAAAAATCTAAATAATCTCTGCCTCTGGTATAATCTAGGTTATCTGAGTTACATAAAAATCAGCATTAATTGTAATTAGTGTGTTCTTGTAGATATTATTCTCGCCTAACATACATTATGACTAGGTTACGAACTGTATCAAGAGGTTTCAAGCTGTATAACCCAAGATGGCTGTTACAGTTCTCAATCCTGAGATTATCACACGTTACTCCAGGTCTTCCTCTTCCTTTCTTTATCTCCAGTTCTTCCATATTCCACCTTCACCTTCCTTCTATCTTCTAACCAGAATACTTCCCCATGACCTCTCCTTCCCCTTTCCCTTCTCGCTTCACAACACCTTGGCTGTGGTCTTTTATCGTTGTGTTTATATAATGGGTAGCACCTGGTCCGCCTTACAAGACGCCTTTAGCTCCATCACTGCCCGTGAATGGTGTTGATCCCTTAACATCCCCACGCCAGCATCACCATCTACGCCAGCATCCCCGTCCCCACCCGGCATCCCCATCCAACGATCCGTATCTCAATGTTGTTTGGATGTTTGATAGTTGAGTGGGAGTTCTGGTTCTCGCTAATATTGGCACTGACTCTTACTCAGCAGTGAAGACGATGAAAAACTTGTTTGAGTTCCTCGCGTTCGTCTACATCTCAGTCTGTAAGTAGGCCCGTCGTTCCTCAGTCTTATCACCTGATCTTTTATGGACATGTTCCTCCTAATGTGGCTGTGGATAAGCTTTGAGTTCACGTTACCTTCACCTATTTCCATTTCGAATTATTTTTCCGTTTCCCCTCCATACTTTGAGATAGTCGCGTCTTGCTCTCGTTGATGTGTGTAAGTAGATGGTATAATAATACTGGCAGTGAAATGTTGCTTACGACATTTTTATTGGATACGTTTCGGTCCTACTGACGAAGATTTCAGGACCGAAACGTATCCAGTAAAGATGTGTCCTTTCATTCATTAAGTTGATGTGTTGTGCATACTTGTAGCGTTGACTGTACCAGAGGATTTTTTAATGCCTCTTGGAAGGTACCATCATTTCTTATTTGGCTTGTCTGTTAAGTTTTGAGTCCCATTGTAATTGTGAATATGTGTGTATGTATGTGTGTGTGTGTATGTGTACATTCACCTTTTTATACTCACACGTGAGTATGTATGTCTGTTCGTTTAAAACGCTTCAGTGTATGTAATTTAAATGTAACCTAATCTTTGACCAAACGATAACTCAAAACAACCCAACCGTGAAGTAAGTTTCACTGGTGTTGTGGATTAGGGAGCACCAGCAGGTGTGTAGAGCTCCGCTGAGCACTTATGGTGCTTTCACCGTGTTCTTGCTTCCCACGGTGTCATCACAAATAAAAATAAAAGGAGGGAGGGAGGGAGGGTGAATAAAAAGGTGCTCCTTAAAAGAACTGTGCAGTTAGCTGGGGTGGGAGACCTGGCTGGGAGAGCGTGTGACCCAGAAGGTGGAAGAGGGCAGAAGTGGGTTCAGACTCTCCTCCCGTCATCACAACAATACGCAGCACACGTGGTCAAAGATCCCAACATCTGCGGCCGATCCTCTTTTGTTCGGACCTGGGAAGAAAGAAAATCTTGGCGCAAGGTGGGGGCTCAATGGTTTACTCCGCCTATATTTTGGGGGGATCATGTGGTCAGGCAGGGAGCGGGAAATTGGCCCTTGTTAGAGCGTGGGATTAAGGGTGGCATTGGTGTGAGGGGCGTGGGGCAGGTGGTTAAACGCCTTCACAGTGAATAAGAGAAGGCAAGACTTCCCTTAAGAAGACTCCTCGACCCACAACACATGAGGCGTGTCAACTCGCATTTATTTCGTCTATGATTCAGGCACACCGTGCCTAATCACTTCAGTATCTCACCAATATATAAATATATAGTTTGGGGAAAAAAAGTGTTTGCTACTGTAATTCTGTATTAGAGAGCATAAAAAGCGGGAGTAGCATGATGGAAGATATTGATGTAAACAAACCTTTGTGAGAACTTGAACTTTGTGTTGTTGTTGACGTAGTAATAGTAGTGGTGGTAGTAGTAGTAGTAATAGACGTGGTAGTAGTAGTAATAGACGTGGTAGTAGTAGTAATAGATGTGGTAGTAGTAGTAATAGACGTGGTAGTAGTAAAAGTAATAGTGGTGATAAAAGTTACGTCAGCCAGATTGCTGAGAAAGCCAGTGACCGTAGCAAGGTGTGCTGACACCGGCAGCAATAGTGATGATGGTGGTAGCTGACTTTATTTGAGTTAGTTATCCCTGAAAGTTAATAACCCAGGATAACCCAAGAAAGCCAAAATGTGTGGCATATTTCCATTTGGTAATAAGACAAGCCACTATATAGTGGTGACTTCTAATTAAAGTGTATGTCCCACTGTTTATTCTAATATTTTTCCTACTGTTGAAAGTCAGGCTTATTGTGCAGTAATTAGATGGTAAAGATTTATCTTCCATTTTGTAGACATGAATCACATTTATGTAAGTAAGACACATGTGCAACAGTTAAGTATCTTTATTCCGAAACATTTCGCCTACTCATTAGGCTTCTTCAGTCGAATACAGAGGAGGCAGAAGAAGTGGTGGAAAGACGATGTAATTAGTCCATCAACCACGAAGAAATAGTTTTGAAGGGGTCTGTCCCTTAATCAGGAGAGTTCAGTTCTATAGTCTGGAACAATGTGAATCTGAAGCATTAGAATGGAGATTTATATACATCATCGTCTCTCCACCGCTTCTTCTGCCTCCTCTGTATTCGACAGAAGAATTGATTACCATTATCATACTCACAGGAATCACATTAGTCATCTTTTACATGTCAGATACGATACCCTTTTGGCAGTGATATATTGAGTAGGCTAGTTAGCGGAATACTGAGTTCCATCCTGCATTCTTTAGGAACCATTAGGTTAGGTAAGATTCGTCAGGAAATAGGACAAGTGTTTCCTGGCGCGGATCTTAGTCATATGATAACCCACAGCTGGAGCTTTTGGACATCTGAACGAGGCCTTCCTCTGGCTTACCCCTCCACAACTTTAAAAATTATAGTTACGATTATAATCTTTCTTTGTTTTTAGGAACCTTTGATAACAGTTCGTCGGGACCTGGGCGCTTGTTTTGATGCAGTTGATCTATTTGTTTAATATCCATCTCAGGTGATTATCATATAATGTAAATTATGTTCCTCAGATTCTTTAAAATTATCAGTTACAGGAATTTCATTTGTGTAAAGACCGACAAAAAATAATGCGGAAAAAATTATTAAATTCCCTTTTTCATTATCGGTATTCTAGCGAGAATTAGTATGAAGAAGACCCAACTTTATCCTAATCTTTGTCCTGTACACTTCAAAGAAATCTATTGGATAGGTATACTACGTTATACTGCGTACACTACGTTAGTATAGGTATACTATATTAGTATACCATCGCCTTGGTTGCACAGAGTGCAGGAGCCTTACATTAATCGTGTCTCCTATAGTTTACCTCTTTATGGCGTCTGGGATCCCAGACCCCCCTTGCCTGGTCTCAGACCAGACCTTGTTGATGGCCTCTTGTAGACAAAAAGGAAAATGCATTTATTTTTTTCCTGAAAGAGCAGGTAGTACATTGAAAGGTACACACCTGGAGAGTGTTCCGGCTATCAACGCCCCCGCGGCCAGGTCTCAGACCAGACCTCCTGCTGAATCATGCGACACAAATTGAAACATTATTGTTGAAAATGGTATAGAGTAACGACAGGTTGATAAGTAAGACACATGTGCATCAGTTAAATATCTTTATTCCGAAACGTTTCGCCTACACAGTAGGCTTCTTCAGTGGAATAAAGAGGAGGCAGTGGAGATGTAGAGACGAAGTAATCAGTCCATCACCCTCGAAGTAGTTTCGAAGTGATCAGTCCCTCCATGGAGGCTGAGGGACTGACCACCTAATTACATCATCTCTACATCTCCACTGCTTCCTTTATTCAACTGTAGGCGAAACGTTTCGGAATATAGATACCTAACTGATGCACATGCGTCTTACTTACCTACTTGCCGGTGTTATATACTAGTATTATATTCAACCAGGCTGTTACTACTGGGCGCACGCAGTCCAACGCACGAACCACAGCTCGGCTGGGCATTAACTAAATTGATGAACTTATCAATAATAATAACATTTCTAATAATAATAATTCTTGTGATCAGTGGAGTATATAATTGTAACACAGACTTGTGTTGCCTTAAAATCCTGGGCTGTCTGTTACACTCTTAATGTTTTGCTCTAGTGGACACGTTGTCCGCCTGCTGTTTAACACGCAGGAATTCACCTCCAGGTCCAAGTTTAGCCTTTTATTAGCAGGTAGAAACCTCCAAAATAGAACCAGTCCAACCAGTGGTTGTATTTTATATATATATATATATATATATATATATATATATATATATATATATATATATATATATATATACTAGTGGTTTTTATAATTATGTTTTTTTTTAACTTTGATAACGGTCAACTTAGGGCGTTGTTCCGTTGGAACAGGAAATGCAGACTTGTGTGAGGCTCCCACCTGAGGTTCGTGTTGGGGCAGCCATACCTGTGCTGCTTCCTCCTCTCTCCTTACATCTGCTGTCATGTGTTGTCATCTTCACTACACCTTCAAGGTTTCTGCTTCATTCCATCAAACTTTCCTTATCCTTCCTCTGCAGATTGCATACCCACATGAAGTTGAAGAAAGAATTCACTTGATAATATTACCGAGTAACAAAATGAAAATCACAGGAAGGCGTTTAACGAATTCTCTTATTTTGTTTTACAGAATTACTTCATTTCAGGTATGTTGATTCTTTCTTTTTGACTGTTTTGGGAAGCGTGGATTGTGAAAAAAAAGGATTAGTGCTTACAAGAAAAAAAAATATTAACATGAGGATTGAATTAGGTTTATGTAGTGTAAGGATTGGATACTAGAGATCAGTCTTATGATAGGACTGAAGTTTGTGTGTTGTTTATAATATTATCTTGAGAGAATTGTTATTTCACAGTACATAATTCACAATACATAATTGTTATTACACAGTACATAATTGTTAGTACACTGTACATAATTGTTAGTACACAGTACATAATTGGGCTAATACGACGAACGTTAAATTACATCAAGACTATTAGACAAGGATTCACTAAAATTCTTATGACTGGATGAAGGTCACATGTGGATGAAACTTGGTGTAATAAAGTTTGGCGGTGCTCATATGTTTATAGTACCCAACCTGTCGCTATTTTGCATTCCAATTTTATTTATCTAATTGTAGCAACTCCTGCGTTTTTTTCTGTTTTTTTTTAATCCCGCCAACCGTCTTCCACTGAGGTAATAGGGTGACCCATAAAAGAAAACACTTTCACCATCTCTCAAACAGCTGTCTGGCCAGAAGTGCACAGGATCACAGTTCAAATGAGCCTCAGAACTGCAATATCCCCAACCTTAATTACAAAGGACTTAAATTGTTATCACGTGTTTATAGCATTAATTATATAGCTCTGCAGACTACTACATTCGAAGTTGTCGTATTGTATAGTGTATTTAGTGTTCTCTTTTTGTCGGGTTCATATAGAATGGAGTGATGGTGAAGGAAACACACTGTTGGCTGTTATACAGGGCGATATATTAGGAAAATCGTGACGGAGCCCAGCCTGCTAGATGGCTACCAAGCGAGGCCCAGTATAAATGGTATTTGAATTACTACTTCACAAGTATCACTGTTGACATTTTGAACATAAGTAGCAAAATAAACTAGCAGCTCCGGCGGCAAAAACTAATCTTTTGGAGATGGTACTCGTACATGCCAAGCACACATGTAAACCCAGACGAATGCTAACCACCACAGTCTAGTATACACTTCTAGTATACTATGGGCAAGTGTTTCATATAATACAAACATAACGATGAACAGATTCACCGTGGAAGTGTGTTCTCAGGATCAGCGACACCGGATGTAAGGCACTTGAGTCAGTGGTCCACCATTACCTCCATTAACACCCCTTCGTCTGCTGACGGTCTCGTTCCCTGGTGAAGAGTCCTTGAGATAAGGCGGGAGCTACTGGCGAACCTCTTCTTATGAGTGCTCTTTTACCCTGTAAACACATATCAAACACATAATTAATATTTACATATGTTTTAATATATCATGTATACGTATGTGTGTGTGTGTGTATGCAGTTCAACCACAAGGGGAGGAGTTGTATACATCTGTGTATTATTGTCAGTATTGAGTTTGGCTGCTTGGTAAAGTTCTGCGATATTTTATGGCGTACGTATAGTACATTTTTTGTTTGTTTGGAATGGCGATAGTTTGCTATGTAAATAGTTAAAAAAAATTTTTTTTTTTTGGGGGGGGGGATTTTTGTATTTTTGTTTAAGTCAGATTAGGTTAGGTTAAATTACTTTAGCTTAGATGAGATTAGGTTTGGTTCTAATCTAACCCAGCTGTAACCTAACCCACTTGAAGCCAACACAACTAAATGCAAATTAACCGAAATTACATTACCGAACCAAACCTAAACATAACATTACCTAATAAATATATATTCTACAGTGGTACTTGTATTATTAATTCCAGGAATATTTCGTATTGTAAAAAAAAAAAATAAGAATTACACTCGGTGAACATTAGTATAGCTTTTATTGTTGACAAATCAAAAATATTATTGGAACATTGTATCTGAACACTAGACTCCGATTGGACCGTCACGCATTTAAATAAATAAAATTTTCCTCTCATAAAAGTATTTATGTGCCTAATTTCTCCCAAAATATCAATTTGCTCAAGATTTTTTTTATTTCCTGTGCAGTATTATTTACGACTTATGAAGTTTTTGTTACCTAGCTCAGTGATAGCTTTCTGCTACTCTGTTATAGCTTTCAGCTACTGATAACTTTCAGCTACTTTGTGATAGCTTTCAGCTGCTCTGTGATAGCTTTTAGCTATGTGATAGCTTTCAGCTGCTCTGTGATAGCTTTCAGCTACTCTATGATAGCTTTTAGCTTTGTAATAGCTTTCAGCTGCTCTCTGATAGCTTTCAGCTACTCTGTGATAGCTTTTAGCTTTGTAATAGCTTTCAGCTGCTCTCTGATAGCTTTTAGCTATGTGATAGCTTTCAGTTACTCTGTGATAGCTTTTAGCTTTGTAATAGCTTTCAGCTGCTCTGTGATAGCTTTTAGCTATGTGATAGCTTTCAGCTACTCTGTGATAGCTTTTAACTTTTAGCTTTGTAATAGCTTTCAGCTGCTCTGTGATAGCTTTCAGCTGCTCTGTGATAGCTTTCAGCTACTCTGTTATAGCTTTTAGCTACGGCGAGTTATCTGTTGAGGTGAGGTGAGTGTTTATCAGTGTGATATCAGTGGTGATGGTGTGACACGTCTACCTACCTGGAGGGTATTCCGGGGATCAACACCCCCGCGGCCCGGTCTGTGACCAGGCCTCCTGGTGGATCAGGGCCTGATCAACGAGGCTGTTACTGCCGGCCGCACGTAGTCCAACTTACGAACCACAGCCTGGCTGATCCGGCACTGACTTTAGGTATCTGTCCAGCTCCCTCTTGAAGACAACCAGGGGTCTATTGGTAATTTCCCTTATGGCTGGTGGGAGGCTGTTGAACAGTCTTGGGCCCCGGACACTTACTGTGTTTTCTCATAGGCGCCCCTACTTTTCACTGGGGGTATGTTGCATCGCCTGCCAAGTCTTTTGCTTTCGTAGGGAGGGATTTTTGATATGTTACACCTGCCTCGGATGTTGAAATATTGTGACAGAATCTTGCTGTTGTGTGAATATGACAGCAACTGGGTCGGTTGTGTCTCGGGGAGAAAAAATGTTTCTTCATTTGCAGCAAATTTTGTGCACTTTTTTAAGCTACGAACCTGAGTTGTATGTGTATATTGTTCACAGCTGTTAGTGGTAGTAATTGTATGGGTGAACGGTAAATTCAGAAGACCCACACGCGTAGTGGCGTCTCGGCTGATATGGGAGAAAATGGGAGGCGATAAGCAGGTGGCGTGGGAGGGCTAACTGAAACACTTAAGAACATAAGAACATAAGAAAGAGGGAACACTGCAGCAGGCCTACTTTGTCACTGGTATATCATTGATGTTGTTTCCTGAGTTTCTCTACTACCGGAGCCCGGCCCTGGGCCAGGTTTGTCTGGTGTTTGCCTGGTCAACTAGGCCGTTGCTGCTGGTGGCCCGCCGCTAGGCCACATATCCATCACAGCCTGGTTGATCTGGCACTTGGTGGAGATTCTTGTCCAGTTTCCTCTTGAAGACTTCACTTGCCACAGTAGTGGTTCTGACATCTTCAGGTAAGATGTTGAATAATCTTGGGCCACGGATGTTGATGCAATGTTCTCTTTTGGTGCCCACGGTGTCCCAGCTTTTCAGTGGGTTTATTTTGTACTTCGTTCCATATCTCTCGCTCCAGTATGTTACTGCAATGTTCAGAGTTGGGACTAAGATCTGGAATACTTCCCACGTATATATTATCAAGCATTATTTTCTTCTTCTCTCCAACGAGTACATATTTAGGAATCAAGGCGTTCCTAGTAAATTTAAATGCTTTATTGGCTCTGTGTAAATGATCTCTGTATTTGTTTCACTTCCAGTATCTCCCCTGCCTTGAACGGAACCGTCAACACTTAACAATACTCTAAACGAGAGAGCACAAATGATTTGAATAGTGTCACTATTGGCACTATTTCTATTATTTTTCCTGTCTCACATCTCGATCCCCAGAATGCCCTCCAGGTGCCTACCTGGAGGGCATTCTGGGGATCGACGTCCCCGCGGCCCGGTCTATGACCAGGCCTCCCGGTGGATCAGGGCTTGATCAACGAGGTTGTTACTGCTGGCTGCACGTAGTCCAACTTACGAACCACAACCCGGCTGATCTGGCACTGACTTTAGGTATCTGTCCAGCTCCCTCTTGCCTGAACCAAAAATTACCTGTTGACACTGTGAAGGTTAAGCTCAGTGCTCCCTCCCGCATGATCTTCGAAACTGCCAAACAAACGCAAAACTGTGTCAGTTGTAGATATAAAGCCAGTGTGCTGTTAACCCTTTTAGGACCTAGTTCCTAGGCCTTTTGCATATTGATATACTCTTGCGCTGCCGCCTGCATAATAAACCAGCCACTTCGGCGGCATAATCTAATATAATCACAACAGTAAGACTGTGTCACACTATTTGACATTGCTGAGACAGCTGTTGCCACACCCTCACAGAAGCAAGACTGTATCACACTATTTGACACTGTCGAGACAGTTGTTGCCACACCCTCACAGAAGAAGACTGTCACACTGGCATTGCTGAGACAGTTGTTGCCACACCCTCACAAGAGTAAGACTGTATCACACTATTTGACACTGTCGAGACAGTTGTTGCCACACCCTCACAAAAGAAGACTGTCACACTGGCATTGCTGAGACAGTTGTTGCCACACCCTCACAAGAGTAAGACTGTATCACACTATTTGACACTGTCGAGACAGTTGTTGCCACACCCTCACAACAGCAAGACTCTGCCACTATTTGACACAGCCAGCAGTTACAGCCCCAACCCCATGTGTACATTAATAAAATTTATTGCGCAGGATATATAAAGCGAGGGGTTTACGTCTCTCGGTGTATATATGCTGAGTTTACTTTAATCCCTGTTTTAGGGACTAAAGCTTCTTGTCTGGTGGTGAAAATGTGTAGTATCTGATAGGCTTCAAACCCAGTTAATTATCCAAACAATATATTGTTTTACAGATAATTAGAAAAACAAAATCCTGGTTCACTGGGTACTAGTTTTACATGTTAATCCCCGACTTGACCAACAACGGCGGTGGTAATCTTGTAAAGTGAATAAATTAGCGGAAAAGTTGAGCATCATGGGACAAGTGTACACATGTGCAGCTGGCGGGGGGTTGCCGCTTACCATCTTCACTCTCATGCGCTCCAGATGAATCAGGATTTTAAGGGGAACGCTAAACTCGTTCGGGTCATGTAACTCATGGGAAATGGGAGGCATTCAGATTCGAGGCAAGGAAGGGAAGGATAATTTCCTTTAATTGGATCAAGAGTCCTACGCCAGCATCGAGGCATCTCCCTGGGAGGGATTTGAATAAGGAAAAATCGTGTTATATTCCTTACGCTTTGAGTTAAATGTAGAGCCCATCTGTTATTACGTTTAGGGGACGCGCTAAAACCCCCTAGTGGTTATACAGTAGCGCTTGAGGAATGGGAGGTAATCAGGTTCGATCCGCAGAAGGGAATAACATGATCCAATTCCTTGGATTAAGAGCCTCTCATCAACGCCAGCTTCCATAAAAGCTCATTTTTAGAAGTATTTACATACGTAGTAGTTATTAAAGAAGTATTTTGAACAATTTGGTGGAGAATATTGTAGTGTTAGAGGTTATGGCAGCCGGGCTCTGGGAGACGCTGTCTCACCCTGCGGAGGAACTCTTGCCATTTCCAAGGTTATACTTTTTATTTTGTTTAAAGTTTATACAAGTCTTGTGTAATTTGTTTAGCGATTGTGTGTATTCCTCCTTGTTATGGATCAGTAGCATCTCGGCCTTCCTCAGGGACCACGTATTTCTCTAATTTTAGTATTTATTTGTATTATGGTACTAGAGGAATTTATATTCCATCATTCAAAAAAAGGATATACAGACCAACATATATAAATATTTATCATTTATTAAACTAATATCACATAGTATGGACAAATGCATGTTTAGTTCATACAATAACCTTAACATTAGTATCACAGGCTTATCACATGATAATCTACCAAGAGAAAGACAGGGTAGAACAGAGAAGAGGCAGAGGCCAGGCCACCTGCCTGCACGCTACTAAGGCACATTAGAAGAATAATCACAGATGTTTATGGTTCCTTAAAAAATATTAAAACATATCTATACACAGGATCACAGTTCTTGTACATCACAAGGGTATCACAGGCAAGTGTTGACCCTCAGTGAGCCGACACACGCGTTGCTGACCTCAGTAAGTCAGGAAAGACGTCTGCCTCATTGTTGTCACTGAAGATGGAGTTCTAGTGGAAGACGATCAGTATTCTTCAGTGGCGTTAAAGGAGGAAAAGTGAAGACTTCCCAAGCTTGTGGTGTTCCAGGAGACAAGGGCAGGTCGGCGAGGTCGTCCTCCATAACCACATTGCAGGAGGACTTAGCGGCGAGGCAGGGCGTTGCAGGTGGGGTCAGGAGGTCTTCATCAGCCATGGGGTCGTCTTGCGGGAGGGGACACAAGATGGCGACAGGAGGCTCCTGCAGCCTGGTGGACGCGGCCTCCCGGGCCTCGTTGAGGGCGTTGTCGTTGAGCTCGTTCTGTAGGAGTAGCGTCTCGAAGTGGCGGGTTTTGTAGGTCTCGCCGTAAAGCTCCTCCAGCTCGTTCCAGTGTCGATTAAGATTGATTCTTGCTGAGCTAGAACGTTTCCGAGGCAGCAGAGGCTTCATGATCTTGATGAAGCGGCGGTGACGAACGCAAAGGTCAGTGCTCAGTTGAACGCACATGGTAATGGGTGCTTCAGCAAACAGCACGAGCTGGTGCGTTGACCGCTGAGGGAGGATAAGGTCTGGTTCAATTTAGCGTCCACGAGCCTTATATACCCCTCGTGCCCGCCACATGCCAGGTGTGTGCCGTCCTCGTGCCGAGATAAATGTTGAATGATGATTTTATACTTTCAAATAACGCTTTTTTTTAAATTTATCACATAATTGTATAAGCCTCGACTTACCACACTGACAATAGTATTACTTTACAGCCTTGAGAAAATATCTTAGATTAATATGATCAGTATAAACACTAATGGAAGATAACAGGTAGGGTTATCAAGGCATGAGTGACGTCAGCATCCAGACGAACGATTCACCACACCACCAGAAAATTTATTAAACCATATTGCGTTACACATTTATTTTTATATGATTAATGCAACTCACATTTTTCGACGAGGTTTTATAATGTTTAGAGCAGATGTGGAATGGGTTTCGTAATTTGTTTTGCATTAAGCGAGATATTCATTAAATGGTGAGTTAGTCTGTAGTCTCCAACCGAAACTGGTACCGTCTTTGTCCATGATATCTCTACAGGGGAGCGACAGTAGTCTCGGACTGGACAGAAGCATGGGAATGCAGCCGGCAGTGGATTTGGCGCGAATCTTGGAACAGCTAAGTTTATTTAGGTAAGTAAGCTAGGTACAGGTACACATAAGTACAGTTATCATACATATTTTAACATACGTGTAAATTACCTAGGATAACCCAAAAAAAAGCTAAACAAAGCTGCTTATTTCCATTGGGTTCTTCTTAATAGCAGTAAGTTACAGTAGAAATCAGTCGTTATTATAATATTAAAAATTAGAACGGCTAAGTAACTTAACTGTGTGAAAATCAGTTACAGTAAAAAGAGATACAATAGGAATAAAGTGAACTGATTTATTTACATGAACATTAAGGAGAGGATCAGCTTACAATAATAAGTACAATAGGTACACGAATGTTAACTATACAACACCCATATATAATATGGCGTCTTGTTGACGCTAGTCGCAAATTATTACGCACTACTTTATAAGAACATAAGAACATAAGAAAGGAGGAACACTGCAGCAGGCCTGTTGGCCCATACTAGGCAGGTCCTACACAATCCGTCCCACTAACAGAATATTTGCTCAACCCAATTTTCAATGCTAGATATAGCCTCACAATAATGCAAATTATTATTTTTTTTACCTATAGGTAGAGTCCTCCAGGATATAGTGGCTTAAATAACAAAAAAGGCACAATACCGTGACTGGAACAATACACACAACCCGCACATAGAAAAGAGCTTACGACGACGTTTCGGTCGGACCGAAACGTCGTCGTAAGCTCCTCTTTTCTATGTGTGGGTTGTGTGTGTATAGTGGCTTAGTTCTTATTCATGCGCTAACTTGGCAAAACCAATCTTAACGTGGAAATAAGTCACTTTGACTTTTTTTGGGTTATCCTAGGTAATCTACACATATGCTGCTATGTGTGATAATTTATGTAACTGTATTTATGTGTACTTGTACCTGAATAAAGGTTAGTGAGGAGCACGTGCAGGTCGCGCGCTTTGTCAGGGTAAGCGCGGGAAAACAAGGTGACACGATGCGCGATGATCCTTCCTCAGCACCTCGGCAACCAGTCTTCGAGACTCTCCGCTTATTTCAACTAGGCGCCTTATATTTTAACCCACAACCGTTCAGTTATATCCGCAACTAGGATATAAAATATAATACTTTAAAAGGGTATTGGCGAAGGGTTATGGACACTCCCGAGCTTCAGAACCTTGCATTTATATACATTGAACTGCATCTGCCACTTTTCTGACCACGAATTAAGTTTGTCTAAATCTTCCTGTAGTTCTATGACATCTACGTTTGAATCAATTATCCTACCTATCTTCGTGTCGTCGGCGAATTTGCTCATGTCACTAGTAATTCCCTCGTCAAGTTCATTGATATATATTATAAATAACAACGGGCCTAAGACTGATCCCTGTGGAACACCACTTGTTACAAGTCCCCATTCGGATTTAACCCCATTTATGCACACTCTCTGCTTCCTATTGGTGAGCCATGACTCGATCCATGACAGCACTTTTCCCCCAATGCCATGAGCTGCCACTTTCTTTAACAGTCTCTGGTGCGGTACTCTATCAAAAGCCTTACTAAAGTCTAAATAAACAATATCGAATTCTTTATCGTGATCAACAGCCTCAAAAGCTTTACTGAAGAAGGTTAATAAATTAGATAGGCAGGAACGGCCCCTCGTGAATCCATGCTGAGTATCATTAATCAAATAATGGTTATCTAGATGGCTTCTAATAATATCAGCTATTTATAGTATTTATAGGATTTAGTCAAGTTGATTATTCTACCTTATTGTATTACTACTACTACTACAACTTATGTCTCTACTATTACCACCACCACTAGTATTACACCTCACTCTGAGCATATATATACCCTCTGTGTCCATGTATTGTTTGTAATGGCTTGACAAAGCTGGAAATAAATGGTATAAAATACCGACACAATGGAAAAATAAACACATAAGCAGTATAATGTGATCCTTTATTGACAACGTTTCGCCCACGCAGTGGGCTTTATCGAGTCACAGACAGATCTACCTGGAAAATGAGTAACATGAAGATATATATAGGGTATAGTCAGGTGGAGAATGCTGGGTCAGGTGGAGAAAGCTGCATGTGACAGTCTTAAAAGTAGTGTGATAGTTAAAAACATTGTGTGACTTAAAGGACCCGCAGTGTACCATTCTTGAGTTCTAGGTGGGATAGCGTTGAAGAAGTTTCTTGGCAATAGGTTCAGCTATGTTGTAGAAGCCGTTGTTCTGGTTGAAGTTGTTGGATATACAGATGAGTGATGATTCTAGGATTCTTCGGTATTGCGTGTTGTCTTCTCTGGCGATGAGTCTTGCGTTTCTGTAGTTGATTAAATGGTTGTGTAAATTTCGGTGTTGAACACAGGCATTTCTTGAGTCGTCAGATCTGCCTGCGTACTGGTGTTCTGAAATGCATATCCAACAACTTCAACCAGAACAACGGCTTCTACAACATAGCTGAACCTATTGCCAAGAAACTTCTTCAACGCTATCCCACCTAGAACTCAAGAATGGTACACTGCAGGTCTTTATGTCACACAATGTTTTTAACTATCACACTACTTTTAAGACTGTCACATGCAGCTTTCTCCACCTGACCCAGCATTCTCCACCTGACTGTACCCTATATATATCTCCATGTTGCTCATTTTCCAGGTAGATCTGTCTGTGACTCGATAAAGCCCACTGCGTGGGCGAAACGTTGTCAATAAAGGATCACATTATACTGCTTATGTGTTTATTTTTCCACACATCAGGTTGCTGGGACAGTACACACCAGGTTGCTGGGAGGGACAGTACACACCAGGTTGCTGGGAGGGACAGTACACATCATGTTGCTGGGAGGGACAGTACACACCAGGTTGCTGGGAGGGACAGTACACATCAGGTTGCTGGGAGGGACAGTACACATCAGGTTGTTGGGAGGGACAGTACACACCAGGGTGCTGGGAGGGACAGTACACATCAGGTTGCTGGGAGTGACAGTACACACCAGGTTGCTGGGAGGGACAGTACACATCAGGTTGCTGGGATAGGACACATCAGGTTACTTGGAGGAACAGGACACTTGGAAGGTTTGACGAGGCCACTAACCTCTTCCTCGATGCTCACATGAGAAATCTAATCTTTTACGTGATGCCCAACACACGCGATTTTTTCCTTCACTTAATTTAAAATAAGTTTATTCACTAAATTATACGTGTAATTTCTTCCCATTATTTTAGCAAATAAAAATAATAATAATAATAATAATATTATTATTATTATTATTATTATTATTATTATTATAACATGCACAGTTTTAAAATCTTTGATTAGAAAAAATCGTAATATAAGAATGATTATCAGTTGACGCCCAGGTTGTTATAATAGGTATGAAGGTGAATGGTTCTTGTTCCAGGGATTTAAAACTACCGTACCCTTCTATCGATCACACCTGATTACTTCTATTCCCTAGGTGTTGCATGAACCCTACAGCTCTAGTGCTTTCCCACAAATGTATTAATAACAGCAGGCGGTGACGACTTTGTAACAGCGGCCGGTAATGACTTCGTAATAAAAGGCGGTGACGACCTCGAAATTAAAGGTGGTGACGACCTCGTAACAGCAGGCGGTGACGACCTCGTAGCAAGTGGTGACTACCACTTTATAAGAGCAGGTGAGGGTGAGAGTGATGTTAAAAAAAAAAGAAATTAAAGAGATGAGAAATAATATTAAAGGCAGCATACGGGACACCACAAAAGGTGATGATGCTGAGGAAGATGAAGAAAATGAAGTGAAAGTGAAGATAAACTGAAGATGGATAATAAGGGAGAGGTGGTAAAACAAATATTAAACTATCATTTGTATCGATATTAATTCTGGTTATGTAGGGTACCATGTTATACTGATTAGGTTAAACATTACTGTGGATAAGGTGTATTTGATGGAAGAGGACGCTGAGGCACATGGAAATCCTCTAAGATCTGAGGTAACTTAAAACTACAATAATTGTGGTGGTGTAAAGAGCTGAAAAATGTGCTTGGGTCTCAGCAACCTTTAGTAGACTACTTGACGATAAAGAAACGTGGATAGATTTTTGCTCCTAGGATAACAGAACACTGCTGATGTATACAAATAGGAGACATCCATAATGGTAATGTGTCTGGGCAGAGGAGGACCATAGTAGCCACAGCCTCCTCTCAGAGTAGGAGACAACTATAATGGTAATGTGTCTGGAGAGAGGAGGACCATAGTAGCCACAGCCTCCTCTCAGAGTAGGAGACATCCATAATGGTAGTGTGTCTGGGCAGAAGAGGACCATAGTAGCCACAGCCTCCTCTCAGAGTAGGAGACAACTATAATGGTAATGTGTCTGGGGAGAGGAGGACCATAGTAGCCACAGCCTCCTCTCAGAGTAGGAGACATCCATAATGGTAGTGTGTCTGGGCAGAGGAGGACCATAGTAGCCACAGCCTCCTCTCAGAGTAGGAGACAACTATAATGGTAATGTGTCTGGGGAGAGGAGGACCATAGTAGCCACAGCCTCCTCTCAGAGTAGGAGACAACTAGAATGGTAATGTGTCTGAGTAGAGGAGGACCATAGTAGCCACAGCCTCCTCACAGAGTAGGAGACAACTTGAATGGTAATGTGTCTGGGGAGAGGAGGACCATAGTAGCCACAGCCTCCTCTCAGAGTAGGAGACAACTAGAATGGTAATGTGTCTGGGGAGAGGAGGACCATAGTAGCCACAGCCTCCTCTCAGAGTAGGAGACATCCATAATGGTAGTGTGTCTGGGCAGAGGAGGACCATAGTAGCCACAGCCTCCTCACAGAGTAGGAGACAACTAGAATGGTAATGTGTCTGGGGAGAGGAGGACCATAGTAGCCACAGCCTCCTCTCAGAGTAGGAGACAACTAGAATGGTAATGTGTCTGAGGAGAGGAGGACCATAGTAGCCACAGCCTCTCAGAGTAGGAGACAACTAGAATGGTAATGTGTCTGAGGAGAGGAGGACCATAGTAGCCACAGCCTCTCAGAGTAGGAGACAACTAGAATGGTAATGTGTCTGAGGAGAGGAGGACCATAGTGGCCACAGCCTCCTCACAGAGTAGGAGACAACTAGAATGGTAATGTGTCTGGGGAGAGGAGGACCATAGTAGCCACAGCCTCCTCACAGAGTAGGAGACAACTAGAATAGTAATGTGTCTGGGGAGAGGAGGACTATAGTGGCCACAGCCTCCTCCCAGAGTAGGAGACAACTAGAATGGTAATGTGTCTGGGGAGAGGAGGACCATAGTGGCCACAGCCTCCTCCCAGAGTAGGAGACAACTAGAATGGTAATGTGTCTGGGGAGAGGAGGACCATAGTGGCCATAGCCTCCTCCCAGAGTAGGAGACAACTAGAATAGTAATGTGTCTGGGGGAGAGGAGGACTATAGTGGCCACAGCCTCCTCCCAGAGTAGGAGACAACTAGAATAGTAATGTGTCTGGGGGAGAGGAGGACCATAGTGGCCACAGCCTCCTCCCAGAGTAGGAGACAACTAGAATGGTAATGTGTCTGGGGAGAGGAGGACTATAGTGGCCACAGCCTCCTCCCAGAGTAGGAGACAACTATAATGGCAGTGTGTCTGGGGAGAAGACCATAGTGGATGACAATGGTGGGTGATGGCGCCAGCAACCTGCTCATCACCATAAAGCCACGGGGATGACCACGCCACAAAGAGACAAGGGAGGGGCGGCCAAGTCAACAAGAGGCGCCGGTTTACCTCGCCAGGTAATTGGTGTTAGAGGGAGGGGGGTTAAGGGGTGTCATTACGACCTATTTGCTGGATCCTTGGTGCCCTGGCCAGGCTGTGCCCAGGTCAACTAGGTCACCGATACCAGGGCCTGCCCTGGGCTCCCTGATTCTTATGCTTGGGCCAGGGAGTGCTCTTGGTTCCTTAACTGCCCTGGTTATGCGTGTCTAGGGCACCTCACTCTCACAATAATATCTTTATTTCTACAAGGCACTACCAAGGTACATTAGTAAGGCGACACTTTCACTGTCTGAGGGTGAACTGTAGTCGGGGTTGAGAGAGTTGAGTGGGGTAGACTGGGTTGAGAGTTGAGTGGGGTAGACGGGGTTGAGAGTTGAGTGGCGTAGACGGGGTTGAGAGTTGAGTGGGGTAGACGGGGTTGAGAGTTGAATGGGGTTGAGGGTTGAGTGGCGTAGACGGGGTTGAGAGTTGAGTGGGATAGACGGGGTTGAGAGTTGAATTGGGTAGAGGGGGTTTAGAGTTGAATGGAGTTGAGAAAGTTAGAGTGGGATAAACGGGGTTGGGAGAGAAGAGTTCTTAAACGTTACCTTGATAGCTCATTCTCGCACTTGGAGTATGAAGCTGCTCTGTTTTAAAGAGAGGTAAGCTCTAAGCCCGTAGGGGGGTCAAATAATACCTGGGAAATGGAAGGCATTCAGGTTTGATCCAAAGAAAGGAAGGATAAAATCTCTCGGGATGTCACCTCGGCCTTTCCAAAATCAATTGAGTGGTTAAAATATCTCACGTGAATAAACAGAAGATTAAACTTTGTCTAGTGATCCACCGGGAGGTCTGGTCTCAGACCTGCCAAGGGAGTGTCAAACAGAAACCTGTAATTGTTTTACATGATGGTAGGATTCCGATGTCTTTTTTCTGTCTGGATAACAGGTATATCTTGCTACTTCTACTTTCACTTAGGTCACACTACACTGGTATGCACATGCATATATATACATACACACATCTAGGTTTTTCTCCTTTTTTCTTAATAGTTCTTGTTCTTTATTTCCTCTATTCTCCATGGGGAAGTGGAAAAGAATCTTTCCTCCGTAAGCCATGCTTGTCGTATGAGGCAACTAAAATGCCTGGAACAATGGGCTAGTAACCCCTTCTCCTTTAGAAAATACTGAAAAAGAGAAGAAAAACATATATATATATATATATATATATATATATATATATATATATATATATATATATATATATATATATATATATATATATATAGTGGTACCAACACTCTTATATGTTTGTGAAGCATGGGTTGCAAATGCTGCAGCGAGGAGGAGGCTGGAGGCTGGAGGCAGTGGAGATGTCCTGTCTAAGGGCAATGTGTGGTGTAAATATTATGCAGAAAATTCGGAATGTGGAAATTAGGAGAAGGTGTGGAGTTACTAAAAGTATTTGTCAGAGGGCTGAAGAGGGGTTGTTGAGGTGGTTTGGTCATTTAGAGAGAATGGATCAAAGTAGAATGACTTGGAGAGCGTATAAATCTGTAGGGGAAGGAAGGCGGGGTAGGGGTCGTCCTAGAAAAGGTTGGAGGGAAGGGGTAAAGGAGGTTTTGTGGGCGAGGGGCTTGGACTTCCAGCAAGCATGTGTGAGCGTGTTAGATAGGAGTGAATGGAGACGAATGGTTTTTGGGACATGACGATCTGTTGGAGTGTGAGCAGGGTAACATTTTGTGAAGGGATTCAGGGAAACCAGTTAATTGATTTAATTGGACTTGAGTCCTGGAAATGGGAAGTACAATGCCTGAACTTTAAAGGAAGGGTCTGAGATAGTGACAGCTGGGAGGGACTTTTCTCAGCTGTCGTATCTGAGCTCCTCTGCAAAGACAGTGATTATGTATGAGTGTGGTGAAAGTGTTGAATGATGATGAAAGTTTTTTCTTTTTGGGGATTTTCTTTCTTTTGGGTCACCCTGCCTCGGTGGGAGACGGCCGACTTGTTGAAAAAAAAAAAATTATATATATATATATATATATATATATATATATATATATATATATATATATATATATATATATATATATATATATATATACATACATACATACATATTGTTTTACTTCTGGGCAGGATGTGCGCGTAATAATAGTAGAAATGTTAATGATAATAATATAAGAATAGCGAGAGTATTGGTAAAGGGTAGTACATTCCCTTAGTGTTATGGAAGAAGCAAGAAGTGAAGATGAGGGCGAGACGTGGGAGAAGGAAGGTGGGTAATCTTTAGTGTTTGATAAAGCTCTCTAAAACACACTGCTTTTGACGGTGGGTTCCTCAGAAAGGGGTGAAGGGTGGCGGAAGAAAGGGAGGGTAATACCTCAGTGAGGGGGTAGAGGATAGGTGGAGGCCCCCCTACCTTCTCTTAACCCTCCCAGACAGATGCTATCACAATGCCCAGTGCATTAGGACGGTATGTTATAATCCTTATTTCTCTCTCTCTCTCGCTCTCTCTCTCTCTCTTTGCTTGTCTTTTCGGGAACGATGTTACTAAGTGTGGTGTCGCCGAGTGTTTAGTCGTGGGTGTGCCCACACCACCGGTGGTGTGGAGGGTCGATAGTATGGGGGGTGACGACTGGTGTATAGGGGATGACAGTGGTGTGTGGGGATGACAGTGGTGTGTGGGGGTGGGAGCCAGGAAGACGTGCGTGGTGTGGGAGTCCTTGTGATCCCTGTGTCGTGACGGAGAGGTCTTCTGCCCACCTTTCTGGGCAGTCTACCCTATTGTGCCTCAATAACCCTTCTTCCTCACTATATCCTGCCTCACTATAGCCTACTTCACTATATTTTACCTCACTATATCCTGCTTCAGCTTACCCACCCTCAGCCTGCCAGACGGCCTGTGCCGTTAGAATTACCTGTAGTCGCTTCCGAGGGTCACTGTCCCAGCATTACTGTCCAAGACCAGGCCTCCTGGTTGCTGGGCTGATCGATCAGACTGTTGGTGTTCACCGCCCTCAGTCCAATGTATGCACCACAGCCTGGCTAATCTGGTACTGACTTAGGGAACATAGCAAGTTCCCTCTTGACAACAGCTTGGGAGGAAATTGAAGAGTCTCTATCCATTTACACTTATTGATTGTCACTGTGCGCCCATAGGGAAGTGGAACAGAACTCTTCCTCCGTGAGCCATGTGTGCCGTAAGAGGCTACTAAAATGCTGTGATCAAGGGGCTAGTAACCCCTTCTTCTGTATAAATTACTAAATTTAAAAAGAAAACCTTAGTTTTTTTTAGGTCGCCCTGCTTCGGTGGGATACGGCCGGTTTGTTGAAAAACAAAATAATCAAGGAGCCTCGCACCTCCTTGGAGATTAGGAGGTGCGGGGTTACTGAAAGTATCATCCAGAACGCAGAGGAGAGGTTGTTGAGGGGGTTTAGACATTTAGAGAGGATGGAGCAAAATAGGATGACTTGAAAGGTGTACAAATCTATAGTGGAGGGAAGGCAGGGTATATATTGTTATTATACAATAGCATTAGTATATAATATATAAAAAAATAGCAATAATAACTTGGCATGTGAAAGAATGTAGGGAAGAGAGAGCACAGTCTGAGCAGGCGCTCCCAGGAAGGTTGGTCCGCCCTCCACTAGGTACTACAGGAAGTCTTCAGTTATTACAAGGCATCACTAGGTGTTATAGGATGTTTACCTGGAGGTTGTTCCGGGGGTCAACTACCCCGCGGTCCAGTCTTTGACTAGGCCTCCCAGTAGATCAGGGCCTGATCAACCAGGCTGTTACTGCTGCCCGCACGTAGTCCAACGTACGAACCACAGCCCGGCTGATCAGGTACTGATTTTAGGTATCTGTTCAGTTCCCTCTTGAAGGCAGCCAGGGGCCTGGTGGGAGGCTGTTGAACAGTCTTGGGCCCCGGATATTTATATGAAGGGAAAGAATAGAAAATATTGGAAATAATTATGCATCAGTATTACTACTACTACTTTTGCTAGTAATAATAATAATAATAATAATAGCAGCATCAATTTTTTTATTATTATTAATATTAATATAACCTGCAACATCAGCAGCAGCAACAGCAGGATTAGCATTATTAAAATAATGTGTAGAAAACACATGATATTACTTATTGTAAAATTAAGAAATTTAAAAATGATATGCCATTTATTCTGTGCATTGAAAGAAAGTAGTGGTGTGGGGCGAGCTGACTCCGGGTAAAATACTTCAACCATATTGACTTTGAGGAAATTATTTCCACGTTATACAGATATTCAGATACATCTTTACTGGAAAATCTTTAAATTAAAGATTAACATTGTTTTAACTTGATTGTTTTTGTTGGTGTTGAATAAAACAGGTCACGCATGGTGGACCAACGGGACGTGAGTGGCAGTGTTTGGGTCCGTGACCACTGGAGGCACACGAGCAGAACCACTGGACCACTAGTGGACCATCCCGCTCAAAAAACAAACTATCTTACTAACCAGGGGTAACTAGTATACATACAGTTACTTTAAAATCGACTAATAATTGACCACGTCATCAAGAAGTTACTGACAGTCACCTAGCTCATCAAGGAGTCACTGACAGTCACCTAGCTCATCAAGGAGTCACTGCCAGTCACCTAGCTCATCAAGGAGTCACTGACAGTCACCTAGCTCATCAAGGAGTCACTGACAGTCACCTAGCTCATCAAGGAGTCACTGACAGTCACCTAGCTCATCAAGGAGTCACTGACAGTCACCTAGCTCATCAAGGAGTCACTGACAGTCACCTAGCTCATCAAGGAGTCGAAAACAATCTCCCAGATCGTATAAAAATAACAGTCATGTATGTCTCATAGAAGACAAATTCACCCATGTTATCTAGAAGCCACCAACAGTTACCCAGGTCATCTAGAAGCTACCAACAGTCACCCAGGTCATCTAGAAGCTACCAACAGTCACCCACGTCATCCAGAATCCACCAACAGTCATCCAGGTCATCTAGAAGCCACCAACAGTCATCTAGAAACCACCAACTGCCACCCAGGTCATCTAGAAGCCACCAGCAGTCACCCAGGTCATCTAGAAGCCACTAACAGTTACCCAGGTCATATAGCAGCCACTATCAGTGACCCAGGTCATCTAGAAACCACTAACAGTTACCCAGGTCATATAGACGCCATTGTCAGTGACTATCAGTCATCCATGAGTCTTAAACAGTTGGTAGTTGGTGGAGGTCATGTAGAAGCCAGTAACAGTTGGAGAGGTGAGGCAGGAGCAGCCAAGCAGCTGGGGAGGTCACGAAGGTATGAGGAGGAGGGGTGAGGGAGCGTGTGTGCTCGTGTGAGGAAGATGATAGAGGCAGGACTGGTGTGGGCCACTAGGTGCTCACGACCTCTGAGTTGTGGCCCATGATGGCGCTGAGGTGGCGAGGTGCTGGGGGCTTCTCCTCAACCTGCACGCATGCGTAGCTGAGGTACGCTGGCTTACCTGGGTAAGGGAAGTACATAAGAATGGAGCAACACTGCAGCAGGTCTTCTGGCCCATACAAGGCTAATACTTATCAACACCACCATGTATTTGGGTAGCTTTGGGAAGGGGTGGTTTTGATAAGGACCTGCCTTGTATGGGCCAATAGGCCTTCTGCAATGTTCCTCCATTCTTATGTTCTTAAAGCTACACAAGAATTTGCTTCCGCACCCCAGACACCAATCAAACCTAGCCCCTCCCACTCATATATATGTCCAATCTCTTTTTAAAGTTACCCAAGATCTTAACCTCTATTACCTTACTCGGAAGATTGTTCCACGCATCGACAACTCTGTTTAAAAACCAGTACTTACCTATCTAACTAATCTAACTTAAATCCGCTATTTCGATTCTTACTTGATTCGATATCCTCAGTATTTTATTAATATCGCCTTTGTTTATGCCCATCATCCACTTATATACTTCAATGATATCTCATCTCATTCTACGGGGTTTATAGATATACTCATACAGAAGGTGTATTTACTGTTTGCAGTATTTGTAATATCAGACTTGCAAAGCTCAACCTACTAAAAAAGGGGGGTTATTAATTTTGTTTTGTATGCGTATGGGGAGGGTTAGGTTATTGGAGAAAGGTTGTTTACCCTCCTGAGTTGTGGTGGGTTGAGCCCCTGCTCCTGGGCGCGCCTGCAGTCACAGTTGATTCAATTAATTTCCTGTGATAAATGGTTTAGAAACTCGACAAGTTAAAGAATGAGACTTTTACAACATTGGGAATCTTTATTGAGGAAACGTTTCACCACACATTGCCTTCATCACTTCATTACGAAGAAAAACGATGGGAAAATAGAAGTTGATGGACTGAACACATCGATTCCAGGTTGAGGGACGGATTACTTCAAACTCCTCTTTTTCTGTCGTTCTTCTTTGTATTGGACTAATGAAGCTACTGTGTAGCGAAACGTTTCCTCAGTAAAGATTCCCAAATATTGTACAAGTGTCTCATTCTTCAATTAATTGTCTTTTAAATGCCAACGTGTCTGTAGCAACAAAGATACATGCACCAAGTCTGCCCCTCCCCTTCAGGAAGCATAACTCTGCTTTCTCCTCTTCTTCAGAGGCATAAGTCATTTCTCAATGAGTTCTTCGTTGATCCTACACACCGAGCTTCAAAAAATAAGTCATGCCAGGGTGACTGTCAACAAGATCACATAACATAAACAAAATTACTGTATAATTAACGATTACTAATTTAAATAATGTCCTTACTTTTACATATCTTAAAATGCCAGAATAATATTTTTATAACCAAGACGGGACAGGACTTTGGAACGATAACCACGGAACCATTAATTGTTAGATATATCATGTATAACATGGGGTCCACCTCTGGTGTAAATTGTGGGGCCCATAGCCTCGGAGAAGTGGATAAAAAGGCTTCAAGGAAGAATATTTGGATTTCTTCCTGAAGCCATTTGAATATTCCACTTCCCCTACCACCCCATCTTTTCATTATTTTTTACCAATAGGTATATTTTATTACATAATATGGTACAGAAGATTTAAGAGATACATTGTTGATATAAAGATAGCATATACAGTACATGAGGTGTATAACATATACTTTTGTGACGTAATTCTTTGTTTAAAGTAATCTTGATATTTTGAAAATATTCCGGCTTAGTGTCACAGGATATATGCACCAAGAGGTGTATTTTTCTCAGCGTATATATACTGAGAGTATATATACGCTGGTGGTGAAAAGGTTACGAACAACCTTAATGCCTCTAATGTAGTCGATAGGCTTTAAACCCAGTAACAAGCAACATAGTGCCCACCTAAGTTGTGAGTGTTGAATGAGCTGCGGGGTCAAAGTGACCCTTAAATGTCATAACTGCTGCTACTTTAACAAAGTTATAATCATATGCTTCAACATGAAGCTTGTGGGTTATGCTACTAGTTAATTTCAAAGGGAAATTGGATCGCATGTGGTTTAGGGTAGTGCATAACACTTACAGATTTAGAGCTTCATCGTAAATATAGCGATGTGCTTTGCAGAGGGTCACTGTTGTCTGGGTAAATATTTTGATTTTCATTCATTCTGAGTTTCGATCATCGATCACCTGTTGTGAAGATAATTAATTATCGTGTGTGCTAGTGGTTGTGTCAGCCTTTCTGGGCATGTGAGTGTTAATGTAATCTCTAGTAATGTGTATATTAGCTATTTTTGCATGTGAATTATTCATGTTCTTCGCTTCTTCTTCTTCTGTTATTATTATTATTACTATATTATTATTATTATTATTATTATTATTATTATTATTACTACTACTACTACTACTACTACTACTACTACTATTACTACTACTACTACTACTATTTTATTCATATGTAAGCCCTAAGCCAGTTGGGGGTTATACTGCACCTGGGAAATTACTTTTAATATCACCAAATAGATGTGCACCATTGTTTTGTTTGAGAATGTAAAGTTACCATATGATGCTGCGGTAGTGAGACGTTTCGCCCGGTCAGCAGGCTTTATCAGTCTAATACAGACAGTGGTAGTGACGATATGCACCAGGTGAAGACGTTGTCATAGATGGGCAGGGTCCACTAGTGGAAATAGGTCAGGGCTGTATGGTGGGCCATATATATGGACCACCTTATAGTCATGACCTTCCACTAGTGGACCCCATCAACATATGACCATGTCTTCAATTGCTACATCTCTTCACATCTATCTTCATGTGTAAGACTCCTTATAAAGTGGATGAATTTTGTCATTCCTCTCTATATGTTCTCTAATTTATTTACTCTATCCATTTTGCAGTATGGAGACCAGAACTGCTTAGTCTAAATGTGTTTTTAATAATAATGTGCAGAGTTGTCGAATAACTTTTGGATTCACGTTCCTGTACCAACTCTGTTGTACATTGCAGACTAAATTTGTACACGATTGCTGCAGTTGTGAATTACCTCGCGGCTGTAATCTTCTGTACCCACTCTTATTTTTTTTCCTGATTTCACACAGCAGGAAAGATTCCTGCCATTGAAAGAGACTGTTTCCTCACTATCTTTATTGACCTTCATACACCACTGCATCACGTACTTGTTAATCAATTTTTATCCTTATCTTCCCTTTTCTCTTATTTTGCTTTTCCACGTCCTTCACCTCTTGTTCGTTGTGTTGCTGCCGCCGGAGCCGTCAGCAGTGGCGGTGACAGGTATCAATCTTCATTATAATTTCCAGTTGGGGCGACAAACAGGCGACCCAGGTCATCAAGCAGACACCCTCCGAGTGGCTGTCCCTCCCTCCAACAACAACCAGGTCTCCTTCCCACATTAAACAAAGGTTGGCTGTTGATGGACTTGGCTTCCTGCGGTGTAAGTACAGTCTTCATTATAGCCACTAAGAGCTTCGCGGAATTGCCCAGTAGAGTGTGGTAGGCGTCAAGGACTTTTTTTTTATGTAGGAGTTTGTCTTGGTGCGAAGGAAATGTTGCGGAACATGTGCTTTTGGTCTAGGGCCGCTAATGATAGGTGCACGCCTCGTGCACTGAAACAGGTCTATAATTTAATTCCAAGGGAGACAGTTTCCGATATTTAATTATGGAAATCACGTCATAAAGTGACCATTTATATTTATCTTTACGAGAAGTTTCATTCTCGATATTAATGGTTAAAGGATCCAGTTCATTATAGCTTCATAAGTCATTAAAAATGAAAATAATATAGTTAGTGAATTAACCACGGTGTAAATAATTACGTGTGACGAGGCTGGCAGGTTCAACACCACCATAATATCTTCCTCAGGTACTGTGACTGTAATTATAATCCTGTCAAAACTCTATTGTTATGTGCCATCGAATTTGTATTAAACCTACAATTGAAAAAATATAAAGAGTATTGTTAGCGGTAGTTGAGAGGGACGGATGGAGTCACTACACAACAAAGGATGGAACAGAGACTTCTAAATTAATTATTACTTACGTCAACAGTATTTGAATACTCCAGGATGACAACAGCTCTTTCTTTACCATGTGCACATGCACAGGATATTACTTTTATTCATAAACATTACCAGTAATGGCAAGGCAATCATTTATTTTGTGCGCTATCTGTCTGGCTGTCATCCCTCTGTGTAATTGTCATTATTATAGTCACAGGTAAGCGCTAACCCCCTGAGGGTTATACAGTGATTGGAGGTCAACAGAATTGATCCAGGGAAGATGAGAGTAGCTTCAGTTTCTTGGCCCAAGAGTCCTTTCACCAGCACCCTTCTTTCAATTGTCCACTCTGTATAATAAAATAGTTTAAAGAGTTCCACTAGGTTTATACCTGATGTTCAGGTTATTATTCGAAGAAGGGGACTCTGATATTGTTGTCTAAACAAAGTAATCTTTGATTCGCTTTGGCTTAAGTGAGTCTCCCAGCTGCCGGTGACGAGAGGCTGCCATACAAATCTTTGTAAACTTTAATTAATACTCGACCATTAATTTGTAGTGAATTGCAACAGCTTGTGTATAAGGATGAAGCTCATTAGTAACAAATAATAAAATAATATATATACGTATATATATATATATATATATATATATATATATATATATATATATATATATATATATATATATATATATATATATATATATATATAACTTGGAAACAATAAGGTTAACGAAAATTTATTAGAGGCAAAATGAAAAAAAAAAAATCGTCTTCAAAATAACCCCAAGTAATTTATATTTGCCAACATTATTAAAATACTAAATACCGGAAATTATATTTGTTATAATGTCGATTAAATAAATATAAATAATTATGTTTCTGGCTTAATGCCCTGAACGGTGGTCGGAAGGGCTAGAATACTATAATTTTGCTCATGTTTTTTTCAAGGATTGGTTCTTAAATTCACATCACATCAGTACTAGAGTTGTAGCCCGTCGAGTTTTTTTTAACATATACATATATATGTATAATTTTGTGTTGAGTATCTTAAGCAGATGTCCAAACGTATCTTCCTGGGGTATATCAGAGCTTATCACTGTTTCATAGAAAGATTTAGTGCTTTTCTTCAAGTGAAATTTGTGAGAAGCTTAGATGCTGCTTTTTGGGACCATATTTTGTTTATGGTTGAACCGGTAAGCTAATAGAATGTCTGGGTCAAATGACCAGAAGCTCCAGTGAGTGGGTCTTCATGTGACTTACATCCGAGTTAAGACAAATTTTCTCAGTTCTCCTGACAAATAAAACACCACCAACAGCAACATCGGCACTTACAGTACACAGTTGGCTTTCCGATGTTCTGCGCCATAATTAACTTCTCTTTGTGCGTTATTTAAAGTTGGGTTAATATAATTTAACCAAAATTAACCAATTCAAATGGAGTGTATAAAAAATGCAAAAATATCTGACCAGGAAGTGTTTTGTGGATGTAACAGCTGTCGGGTAAATAGAGGCTGGGCAGAAGGCTAAAATTTAGGAAATTCCAAAACCTTTACGAAATCATACAAGCCCAGATGACTCAGATGCGAGATCTTTCGTCTGTCACGTCCTATTTGACTAGCACATTATCACAGTGATTGTTTCTCTAATTATCATCGTAACATTCATTATTGATATTCATGTTATTTATCAGCTTTATGAATTAATAAAAGTCTGGTGAACGAAACGTTTTGTAATACAATAACATTACCGGCACCTTGTATCATTATCATCAGCCCAGAGATCAAGAACCCATCACTGATATTTCCAGGTGTGGACTCTAGCAGCCACTTAGTTACTGCTTCTACCATCTGACTGAAAGTTCGAGGTGACAGCAACTCTTAATTAATTCACTTTGTGCAGACAGCTAAGTGTAATCCAATACTTATATGTGGCTGTTATACATGAAGAAGTGTATACAGATAGCCCCTACGGTATTGTGTCTTTTATTCTTCACGAAGAAACGCTAAAGACTCGAACGCTAATAAAGTGACTATGGAAGCGACGGGGTTCATGCCGGATGTGCCAGATATTATTTGAAAAGGGAGAATCAGGTATCATTGGCGACACAAACTGATCTAACCTTTCTTTTTTATATTTTCCTTAAGTGAGAGAGATTGGTAGAAACCCCTTTACAACATTTATTTTCTGACCAGTAATTTGCAGCGTATTTCAATAGCTGTTTATTGTCACGCCGGTTACAATTGTACCATAAAATAAACAACAATAACGATAACATTAAAGGCAAAACAAAAAGACTTAAGAAATTATAAATGTTCAAGATAACTAAACGGAAATATATATTTTACTACCGTTATTGAAACTCCGTATTATGTACCGGAAATTACATTTATGTTATTATATTCATAAAACGGCAAACACGCATGGTCCGTCATACATCTGTTGTATAAAGTTTGTGAAAAGTATATTTATCACTGTCTTTGTCACTTTAGTTATGTAGTGGTGATGTAGGCTACAAGACTTATTTAGCTATCTTTATAAGATAGTCTCAGAATGACACACACGCTCTCTGTGAATATAACATCTACAATAATAATAATAATAATAATAAACTATATATTCACTTCTCAGTGTGTGTTAAGTAAGACACATGTACAACATTAGCAATTTATAATGATGAAACGTTTCACCTGCCCAGCAGGCTTCTTCAGTCGAATATTGAAGACATCAGAGTTGATGAAGACGACGTAAAGTGGAGAGGTGGTCTGATGTAACCAGTCCATCACCCTGAGTGCCAGATGATCAGTCCATTACCCTTAGTGCCAGATGATCAGTCCATTACCCTTAGTGCCAGATGATGAGTCCATCACCCTGAGTGCCAGATGATGAGTCCATTACCCTGAGTGCCAGATGATGAGTCCATCACCCTGAGTGCCAGATGATGAGTCCATTACCCTGAGTGCCAGATGATGAGTCCATCACCCGGAGTGCCAGATGATGAGTCCATCACCCTGAGTGCCAGATGATGAGTCCATCACCCTGAGTGCCAGATGATGAGTCCATCACCCTAAGTGCCAGATGATGAGTCCATTACCCTGAGTGCCAGATGATCAGTCCATCACCCTGAATGCCAGATGATCAGTCCATCACCCTGAGTGCCAGATGATCAGTCCATCACCCTGAGTGCCAGATGATCAGACCAGGAGACTGTCTTCCACCTAGGATGATGACATCACACTACTTCCTCTTCGTTTACGTCGTCTTCCATCAACGCTGATGTCTCCAGTATCGCAAGAGTAGTTGCAGTAGCAGTAATTGTACCGTAGCAATAGCAGTGCCATAGTAGTAGTAGCAGTAGTGGGAGTAATATTTTGTTTTGATTTATTCTTTATCGTAGTAAATATTAGTGAGATGGCAGTGATGGCGCTAATGTCAATATTAGTGTAGACGGTGTACTGATACCGCCAAGAGTTGTAGGTGAAAGACACATATATACACTGATCAAGACATTTATTAAGGAAACGTTTCACTACAGGTGGCTTCTTCAGTCACAATACAGAAACCACTAAGAAGCAAGTATATACATTGGCGGGAGTCAGGTGGCAAGCTGTCAGAGGGTGGTAGTGGAAGTAGTAGCAGTACAGCTGTGAGATGGGTTGGGTTTGAGCAGAACCTGCCAGCACAGGAGTAACATAATGGCAACGTTCACCTTACTATGCTTGACGCTATAAAATAATCGTTGAGGGGATGTAAAAAAAAATAATGTGAAGATATAATTGCTCTGTGTTGATATAGTTGTGTGGTATGCCTGTTTTTATTTATATAATAAATTTTGGTATGACTTATGACTATTGAATGATTTAAATAAAGCTCAGGTGCAAGAATCTAATTCCCTTTCTTTTCTGGCAAAACACACACTGTTACACTCACTTATTTGAAAAGTGAATTGTTTATGGAACGAGTAAGCGTGTATAAGCTTTATCTTCCTCTCCTGCTGTTGCTGCTGCAGCTCTGCTGCTGTTGTTGCTTTGTAGATAGTACTTCTGCTGGCTTTGTGGCTGTTCTGCTGGCTTTGTGGCCGTTCTGCTAGTACTTCTGTTGGCTTTGTGGCCGTTCTGCTAGTACTTCTGCTGCTGGCTGGTACGACTCTACTGTGGATGGTGCTGCTACTGCTGCTTTAACAAGTGAACACTGCAGATACAGGGAAAATATATGAAAATGAGACATTGTGAAATATTCAGTAAGAAGCAACGAGAACCATAACTCGATAGCACTTCTATATGTACGTATATATATATATATATATATATATATATATATATATATATATATATATATATATATATATATATATATATATATATATATACATACATATTTTTAAGAGTAGGTATGATAGGGTCCACGAGGCTAAAATCTGAAGAGTGACAGGTTAAAAAGAAGGGCCAGGAGCTGAGAATCGACTCCTACAACCACAAACAGGTAAACACACGCACACACACACACACAATATTTTAGCATTGCACTACGGGCTGGAAAGATTATTGACTTTGTAGGACAATAATGGAGTAGTGACCATAGAGCCAGGAGCGGGTCCTGGAAAACTTATATCCCCAGAGTCACGTTGATTGCACTTCAAATAAAGTAGAAGGTTGCAGTTCAATCACCATTATTGTTGGGAAAAAGAAATCAAATATCAGATTATTTTGGCTCAAACCTGAACTGGCTGCTTAAATTGCATATTCCTGGGGCAAGTCATGTAAAGCAATCATTGTGCAAATATACCCAGGCAAATGTTTGCGACGTGTGTACCCAGACGTCCACGACGTGAAGCACATTACACTGAAATTGTTTGAGCTAGTGCGATGGTGCACAACCTGTAATCACAAGTAATATCCTGGTCCCTTGATTTTTGTTTTTTTGCGAAGAGGTGTCATTAGGATAATAGCTTTCATGACCAAGAAAATCTAGGTTGTCATATTTTAACTCTTGTTCGTCAAAATTATCTACTGGAAGTTAGGGATGGTGAATCTGGATCACGTTATGATAATATAGATGAGTTGGTGGTGACGGTGCAAGGGTTGGTAAGATCAGTGGAGTGGCACATGTGACAGGCAACGGCAGGTGTAAACTCATACAGAGACAGGATAGACACGAACCCTTGTTAAGATTGCCCACCACATCACTATAACCCCCTCACTCTCATCATGATGAGGTAGGCCATTCTCAGAGAAGATCATTTCAAAGTAATAGTAACTCCAGCTCTCCTGGAATGAAACTTTTGAAGCTCCGTAGCTGAAAACCACTTACAGGAAGTACAGGAATGGTATACAATACCGACAAGATGAAAATTAGACATGTGCAACATCTAGGTATCTTTACTGTAGACGTTTCGTCATCAGGTTGGGGCATTGGCTTAAGTCGGTAGGAGCCTTGGACATGCCTCGCATGGGCCAGTAGGCCTGCTGCAGTGTTTCTTCTTTCTCATGTTCTTATATAATTTATTGCTTTCATTTAAACATTGGTCGGGTTATTGCTTCATCCTCTTACATCATGGTGTAGTTGACTATTAATGTTGGTCAAATGTTTCTTATTTTGAGCCGCAACATAAATATGGTCATGTACCACAGCACGTTAATACTAATTTTACAACCTTTACGTGCTCTCTGGTGATTAATCCTTATTTATTATTCACATAATTCACAGTCGTGTTCAAATATTTTAAATAATGCTATGACATTTTTAGGCTTGCAGTCTCCGCGTCTCTCGTGTTGTTAGTGTGTCAGGGACATTAAAATGGCACTTTACCTACACGCTGTCATAAAAAATGTTTCAATCCTTAAAAAAAGAACTAAAGTAAAAGGTGTATATTCATTAAGATATTTATAAAGATATCTCAGGACAGAGTAGTCTAGCAAGTACAACTTCTGGGACAAAGTACGCAATAACGATACAGAGCAAGCCAGCCACTCCTACAGTGTGTGTGTGACCCGGCAAGCTAGGCTCCAGTCTCTCCTGCATGCACTACTCCACCACACATATTACAATGCTTACAATTCGCAGAACAAGCGAAATATTTACAAACATTTATCTCAGACCAAAAAGGGCTAGAATCTACGAACTCGTGTAAGGTTCTCTTCTGTGTTAAGACTGAAGAAGCTACTCGTGGCGCAACATTTTTTTTAATATCTTAATCACTCCATACGTGTCTCCCACCTACAACAAAATTTTATATTCATTTATATTTAGATAAATTTAACCAATATTGGTAAACTATCTTGTTAAAATTAAATATTCTGTTTCGTTTGCTTGCATTAATGAGAATATAACTCAAGGAAGTCCTCTCAAGTATTTTATTGTGACACTAAGTACGTAATATAATTACTCCTTTGCTGAACTTTATTTAGTTCAGCTAATATCAGAACGCTTACGTACGACAACACGATGTGAGGTTGGTGTTATAGTGTGAGCTCAGCCGGGTGTAAGTCGCTCTTAATAAATGTTATGGAATAATTAGAAGGCGAGACCACCCTTGATGAGTAAGACACATGTTCAACAGTTGGTAATTTTTATTGTTGATTGAAACGTTTCGCCAGCACGGTAGGCTTCTTCAGTCAAATACAGAGAATAATATACTGGAGGTATCAAGAGTAGTAGTAAGGTACATATGATGTAATCAGTCAATCAACTTGGATAAATAGTATTTGAGATGGTCAGTCCCACAGGCTGAGGGACTGACCACCAGCTTTAAGATCTGAACGCAATGGTAATGATATCAAGCAAACAAAATATTATAGGAGGCCTCGTCAAGAAGCAATTTTAATCCCCTACCTTCCTGAACACAGAATGTAAGTGATTAAGTTTCAGTTTGTTTCGATAAATATTTGACAGTGCGACTGATGCTTATGTAATTTTAATAGCTGATGCTGCATTCGATTGTGAATAATCTAATGTTAAAATGGCCTGAGTCATCTGTGCAAGGTATTCGTAAATTCGTCTGTACTAGGCATTCGTTAATTTGTGCTATACATTCTTAAGTTTATTTGTAGTAGGAATTCATAAGTTAGATTATTGCAACTTTGATGTGGTTAGTAATAAGTCTGACCTGGTGTGTTGGTTTGTAAGGTTAAATTTAGCGTGTCGGCTACACCAGGGTCTTTAAAGATGCTTTTCACCAGTCCACTACCAACAAAAATACTAGTAATCTCTAAGATAGGGTTTACCCCTACACTGTATATAGTAGTGAGTGAAGGTCGCTGCTTGCTGCTCGATCCATCCAAACCTCGTTCACTCTCACATCGTTGTCACACCTAGCAAGCGGGATTGACCAATTCCAATCGGGGATTCGAAAGTCAAACTTTTCATTGCTGATAGCTACAAATTCTATTGATTTAGATGTGGAATGATATGTTTTAGCGATTATTCTTCTTGGTCCTTGACCAGGGATCCTTAAATCTTGCAGCTTATTCTTCCAAATCCCAAGTCTCATTTTCATTATGGCGAAGGGATTTTTTTTTGTATCTTCTCCAAGCCGTGTACTTAGCGTCAGCTATCTCAAGGCAGCGATCAGCTAAACAAAAAGCTCTTAAGAAGTTTTGGTCGCATACTGCCAGTGCATTTAGCCTTAAGGATCCAGTATGATTGGCAAAGGCATTTCACCATTGCCCTGGAGCAAGGTGTCTTGTTTGGTGGCTTCAGACATGAGCCAAGGAATGGATATTTTCTTATTTCTACAGCCAGGATATGAGCTGGTTCTTCCCCTCCTTTTGTTCTGTGTAGTAAGAGAGCCTTGTGATTTGATGAGCCGACAAATCAAATTTGTTAGCAAGAAATAACTGACTTCAGGTAAATTGCTTGTCTAGCCGGAGGTATTCGGTGTCTCTCTCTATCTTTCTGGCTCACACACACACATGTGTATACATATACACATATATGCGCGCACACACTTATTTTGGCCCACATCACATTACACTAAACAAATTGATCACACCGCTACAATATAATATATGAGCGTCACGGAGATTACTGAGAGCAACACCTGCAGCAAGAGAGAGGGGAAAAAAAACACAGGAAACATGGGTACTCGTTCACGTAATAGGGACCCAATGTGCAAAATTTATACTCCTACTGGGTACGAAATTAATTATAGTATGATTCCAGCGTGATGCATAATTCTCTTTTCTATTATTGATGTGTAACCAACACGCACCTGTGATGAACTAGCCTCCATAACGTGAGATAAATAGCCCACACCACTGATTAACTTTTGACAAATTAGTCCCCGAAATCCTAGCGGAGGAAATTGCCTACTTTATTGTAGGGTAATCAGGGAATCCTATGTGATTAATGAGTTTTAAGAGGACAACAAAGGAATGGGAAAAAAAGTGAGCGCCCTCTTCCTGTTTTCTATGATGTGGCGTTATGTACCATCCCAGATCTCGTTTTCTTTCCCACCTGTCCCGGTGGAGCTGTCGCGCAGGTCATCAGAAGCCAGACTTACCTGCTAATTATTACCGCTAAGCTCTCACGCCCTCGGTATGCTTTAACGAATTTATTATACCTCTCGTCTAATGAATTTGTTAATGTAGGTTTCGGTTGAGTTATAATATGTTTTAGAGAGCCAGCAACTCCATGTACAGGATATTAACACAGCGACTTACGGTCGGTTTTATAATTAACGGTGTTTGTGCTTCAGGTGGAGAGGTACCTAGAACTTCTTACACACAGTATATTTACCAAGAGGTGTATTTATTTCACACGGGAGGAGGGGGGTTGAATGATAGCTCTAGGCCTTTCATGTTGCAATCAACACATCATCAGGAGCTTGCAGTGTTGCAGAAAAGACTAGGTCCAAGCAAATACGATCAGAGGGAGCGTGTTTGCTCGAAGCAAACACGCTCCCTCTGATCGTATTTGCTTAAACCTTCTTTTTTTCCTGCAACATTGGAAGCTCCTGATGATCTGTTGATTGCAGCACGAAAGGCCTAGAGCTATCATTAAACTCCCTCCCGTAGTTGTTTTGCATCTTGTATCGCTTGTTCGCGATTTTTTTTTTCATATTTTTTTTCAATGTATATATGCCCCCTGTTTTAGAACTTAACGTATTTTTGTCTTGGGATGAAAAGGTTAAGTGCAAACTTAACTTTAATATAGTCTATGGACTTTAAACAATCATTAACCAACTTTATGTTGGATCCGAACATGCAGCGTGTTAGTGTAGACTTTTAAAGTTAATTGATATTTAATTTTAAGCCTTATGTATATGGGAGAATAACAAGGTGTGTAGATGTAAGTAAAGAGGGATGGACAAGTGGGTTGAGGGTCAGGTGGCGGAGGAAGCAGGCTTAATTAGCGTGACGTAGTTAGTGTGAATTGTTGACCGCGTGGTCATCACAGCTGGTAATTACACATCATTAACAGTACCTGGCAGACTTCGCTTACATCAAGGAGAGGGGAAGATTTTTTTTTCGAGATTAGGTACACCCACAGTGTGCTGCTATCCTATCCTAGAACATAGTTATATTGTGGAAATAAGATGTGTTTCCCTATCCTAGTTTATCCCATAGGTTGTATTGCATATATGAAGGAATAAATCTGCCTGCTGGAACTGGAAGATTTCAGTAACATATAAAGGATTTCGTGAGAGTTTTCAATTTCACCGAAATATAGTTACAATAACATGAGACTTTACATCTCTCAAGATGACTTATCAAGGAATAGGTTTCAAGAATGTATAGTTGGTCGGGTTGGGAGTGCATATTGATGCTACCACAAAACCAGCAGTTTTTACTGTTCTTCCAACTAACCCATCCGCCAGTGGAACCCCACTTCCACGCACCTATCTGCATGTCCAACCCTTCTTCTACCCCCGTCCCCCATCTATCCAACAATCGTCCTATCTCATCAAGAGGGTCCTCGTCAAGGGTCGCAGGCACTACAATTACCGTCCATCTTACCTGAGCAATGTCTTGGCTGCTGAGCCACATTCACCCACCACGGATACAACTCTCACAATTTCCACACAGTTATATTGAAAGATAAATGCTCAGCGATTTATAAACTCAAATTACTGCCTTATTATCCTAGGGGAACAAGTCACTTTAATCCATAGGTCGTCCTCTGTGCTGAGAAAGTGGCCGAATAAAATTATTTCCGCCAAGTATAATTATTTTCATTATTAATGTGACATAATTATATAATAGGATGAGTCAATACAATTAAATAAATGAGTGTAGTTTTTCTCTAACTTGTAAACCCACATCTACTGTTCCATTAGTGGACAAGTGTCTTTCGTGTGTGTGTGTATGTATATATATATATATATATATATATATATATATACAAGACAACCACTATGAAAAATAGAGGAATTCCAAGCGCTTTCGTGACTACTCACATTATCAAGGAACTATAAAAGGAAACATGACAAGAAGGTTTCCTTTTATAGTTCCTTGATAATGTGAGTAGTCACGAAAGCGCTTGGAATTCCTCTATTTTTTCATAGTGGTTGTTTTGCATATTTTGATATCACCTGTTTACTGTGATATATATATATATATATATATATATATATATATATATATATATATATATATATATATATATATATATAGCTAGAAAATAAAATATATGCCATATATCCACATATCCTGTCGCCTTTACTGCTTCTTATCCTTATAGCATCATCATTTGCGGACGATATCAAAGTATAAATGCCACCTATGTAGAAGATTGGGAAAACTGCAACTAGATATCAGCAGTTTTCCAGTGGGTGACAGAAATTAACATGGTATTAAATGGTGACAAATTCCAATTTCTTAGATATAAGAAAGTGTAGGAGTCTTAAGAGGGAAACTGGACCACTACCTGTGGGAAGTGGCTAGTCATGGAGGCTGCGATGGTTATGAGGGTCAGCGGGCCGACAACATCAATACCCAGGTTCAAAAGACAGTAAAATAAAAAAAAAAGGCTTGAACCTAGGCAGGACTGCGAGAGTAGGAAAACTCGAAACCGGCCACGGGTACATCACACTGGTATATACGTTAAGCTTTAAAATAAGCTTTGTATATAAATTAATATAATTATTTTATCGATTTCCATTTTAATTTTATTAAGTGTTTTAACATGAATTTAATCGTGATAACAGTGTGGGGCATATTTTTACTACGGCTGTTGTTAAATGTGATGTATATGCGCCGGTTGTATTGGCCTCTAGTTACTCTCAAACCTGACTGTTTTCTGTGGATCTACACTCAACTTGCTGCTACTGCAGAGGGTGGAGCCTTTGGTCCTGACTCCGCCTCTACTGCTCACGAGGGTCACATTATTGCCTCATGGCCTCTATCATACCTGCTGTTAAGAACGTGCTTGAAATCAGGTTGCACCACTTGCTCGCCCAGAACCTTCCATCTTATTACCCTCTGACTGAAAAAAGTACTTACTGAGAGCCCTGTGGCTTGCTTGTGTCTCTCTCCCCCTCCTCCTCCTCCTCCTCCTTCTCCTCCTCCTTCTCCTCCTTCTTCTCCTCCTTGATCTGTCACACGAGTATCATGTGATAATCTGGAGTTTCTTACTTCTGTTGTTGCATGGTTTTGTTCCTGTAATCTTTCTGTGTAGTCATTGATCTTGTCTTCAGAAGCAGATCTTAACAAATCTCAGGATTATTCTACTTTTTAAATGTTTGTGCTGGTGCTACGTTCTGACAGATCTAATATATTTTAAGTTGATGATTAGGACACATGTGCAACAGTTGGGTATCTTTGTTGTTGAAACGTTTCGCCCACACAGTAGACTTTTTTAATCAAAGAGGCAGCAGGTGTAGTAGTGACATCAAGATGATGTAATCAGTCCATAAACCTGAGAGAAATAATATTTGAGGTGGTCAGTCCCTCAGCGTAGAGAAGAGTTGAGCTCCATGGTCTGGAACGATATCGTTCCAGTAATTTGATCATCAATATATTTTATGTACAGGTTCCCGAACGTCACTTTGTTAACGTACGTCGCTTACGTGGCTCTGGTGCGGATGTGCTCCTCTGCTGACCTGCTTGGTATTACAAACACCTGTTTTGAATTTGACCTGGTAATGGATATATATAAAATATACTCGTCCATTGCCAAGTAAAACTGAAAACTTGTTGGACCACTTATCTTTTTTATTCCCCTCCTCTCTCCCCATACCTCCTTAACCCATTTTCATCCTTCCCCATCCTTCATCCTTCCCCATCCTTACCAGGGCTCTGGTCATCGTTCGTTCGTTCGGACCTCTGGGTTATCTTCTTTGTCTGGGGTTTGTAGCCTTTGTCCCTCCGATCTGAATTCCATTTCCGGTTGTCTATTTCATTCCCTGATTTTCATAATCTTGTTCATTTGTGTAATTAATTATTTGTCGTTACACGCGCAGAGGTTTTGCTTTAGTGCCCCGTCATGTTTTAATTTTATCTTACGTATTTTAATATTTCTCATGTTTTTCGCTAGAACGTGTAAGAATCGAACCCATGGCAATTCAGTCCTAAAAGCAGCAGGTCAGTACTCTAACCATTTTACCATGTTGGTCTAATAAGATTCATCTAACCTGGTATATTTTTATGCACTATGAAGGTTAGCAAGAGCAACAACTGTGACCACAAGTGTAGTCTTTCACAGACTGATCTCACACAGACGAGCATTTGTAGTGGCTCATGCTAACCTTTCTAGTGTATACAAATATGCCGATTTGGACTAGTCTTACCAGGGCAGCATGGTACAGTGGTTAGAGCACTGGCTTTCTAGTTTTAAGATTGGCTGGCCATGGGTTCGAATCGTATATGTTCTGTATGTTGTATATAATCGTGTTATTACGATTTCGCAAGCTATACCATCCATCTACTATATTTGTTAAAAAAAAATCGAAATCCATTCTTTCTGACGTATTTTCAATTAAGGTCTCATATTCGACCTATTTCTGGTGCCAAGACCTCATCCTTGTGTTGTATATTGTTTTGTATTTTTTATATATTTATCATATCTCCTCTGCTTCCTTGCTTTCCAAGAAATGTAAATCCAGTCATTTAGTTTTTCTTCATAATTCTTATTTATATATTTAGGAATCAATTTTGTTGAATGTCTTTAAACTTTGGTTGTCATATTCTTTTTTTCTCTGACGATCTTTTAGCCATAGCTCGATCGGTAGTGCACTCAGCTCATACTCTGAGGTCCCGGGATCGGTCCCTGACACGGGTGGAAACATTAGGACCTGTTTCCTTAAGACACCTGCTGTTTATATTCACCTATAAGTAAAATAGGTACCTGGGTGTTAGTGGACTGGTGTGGGTTGCATCCTGGTGACAAACTTAACCTAATTTTTCTGAAATGCTCTGCATTTCTATATACTAGTATTTCATTGATGTCAGCTTTGTCTGTATACATTGTACATATACTTGTATAAATAAAGATTAATTGCCAAGTTAGTATTTGTAACTATGTGAGTGTGGATAACAGTGTCAGCTGGGGATGAGAGAGCACCTCTCAGTGTTATGAGCAAGAAGTTCTGCACAAATATATACACACTACGCACACACACGCAAGGCACGACAAGAGATTATCGGCCTAACTAATGGTGGGAGTGCGACGCTTAGCAACACAAAGAAACAGAAAAACTGTCTCATCACCTCCCTTACTCGCTCCTTTGTCTCTTCTCATTCATCACCTCTGTCACCTCCCTCTCTCCCCCCCCCAGTACTCCCCTGTTCCTCCCTTCAAAACCCTATTCCTAGCCCCCCTCCCCTACTGACCCCTCACTCCTGCTTCCTTCAATCATGCTCCGCCCTTCTGCCCCCCTTCCCTAATCCCTTCTGCCCTCTACCTCCTTCCTGTCCGTGATGCTTATTATCCTCTCTTCTGTCCTCTCTTATCCCGTGTCCACCTTCCACCCTCTTCTGTTTTGTTGATTTCCATATTCTCGTAATTCTTTTATCTTCCTGTATCCCTGCCTCTCCCCAACACTCTGCCTCTCCCCAACACTCTGCCTCTCCCCAACACTGCCTCTCCCCAACACCCAGCCTCTCCCTAACACCCCCGCCTCTCCCAAAATCCCTGCCTCTTACACCCTGTCTTTTCCCAACACCCTGCCTCTCCCCAACACTGCCTCTCCCCAACACTGCCTCTCCCCAACACCCTGCCTCTCCCTAACTCCCCGCCAAGAGAAAACAGAGTAAGGGCTGGAGGTTATCAACTCTACGGGATACAAACTCACACTTTACGCTTGTCTTCAGGGTTTGTTGAAGTACTTCGTTCTCAAGCTAAAAGAAAATAATCTATTTTCAAGAAAATCTGTATACACTATACACAAGTTAGTAGAAACCTGTGTAATGGTTGTGGAGTTGCATTGATATTGTGGGCATACAACTGGTATATTATGTAACCAGGGCCAGAGTCACCCATCCAGATATTGTCCAGATCTCCTGAGTTTATCTTTGACTTCGAGTTTACCTAAGAGATGAAAATTGATTCTTCGGTCCCTCTCACCCATCCATTTGCTAACCTGTTCTCCCCAACTCGTATCTTCCTCGCAAATTTGTGTATATTTAAATGATTTGCTTTTTTTTAAATGTAATTTTCATACATTTATATCGGTTAATACACTTTTAACTGATACAACTTTTTCGATCCTAAATTTTCTGGCCAATTTTTTTTTGCCAGTTTTACCCCCTGAAAAACTTTTTTCCCCATTCCATTCCATATTTTAATCTCTTTTTTTCACCCAATTTTGTTTTTACTAAATTTTTTAGAATATTTTTCTTTATGGGTCGTAATACCAGCGTGCACTCTCCATCTTCCTCACCCACACAGTGCACGACCAGCGTGCTCTCTGCATCTTCCTCACTCACACAGTGCACGACCAGCGTGCTCTCTGCATCTTCCTCACCCACACAGTGCACGACCAGCGTGCTCTCTCCATCTTCCTCACCCACACAGTGCACGACCAGCGTGCTCTCTCCATCTTCCTCACCCACACAGTGCACGACCAGCGTGCTCTCTGCATCTTCCTCACCCACACAGTGCACGACTAGCGTGCACTCTCCATCTTCCTCACCCACACAGTGCACGACCAGCGTGCTCTCTCCATCTTCCTCACCACACAGTGCACGACCAGCGTGCTCTCTCCATCTTCCTCACTCACACAGTGCACGACCAGCGTGCTCTCTCCATCTTCCTCACCCACACAGTGCACGACCAGCGTGCTCTCTCCATCTTCCTCACCCACACAGTGCACGACCAGCGTGCTCTCTCCATCTTCCTCACCCACACAGTGCACGACCAGCGTGCTCTCTGCATCTTCCTCACCCACACAGTGCACGACCAGCGTGCTCTCTCCATCTTCCTCACCCACACAGTGCACGACCAGCGTGCTCTTTGCATCTTCCTCACCTACACAGTGCACGACCAGCGTGCTCTCTGCATCTTCCTCACTCACACAGTGCACGACCAGCGTGCTCTCTCCATCTTCCTCACCCACACAGTGCACGACCAGCGTGCTCTCTCCATCTTCCTCACTCACACAGTGCACGACCAGCGTGCTCTCTGCATCTTCCTCACCTACACAGTGCACGACCAGCGTGCTCTCTGCATCTTCCTCACCCACACAGTGCACGACCAGCGTGCTCTCTCCATCTTCCTCACCCACACAGTGCACGACCAGCGTGCTCTCTCCATCTTCCTCACTCACACAGTGCACGACCAGCGTGCTCTCTCCATCTTCCTCACCCACACAGTGCACGACCAGCGTGCTCTCTGCATCTTCCTCACCCACACAGTGCACGACCAGCGTGCTCTCTCCATCTTCCTCACTCACACAGTGCACGACCAGCGTGCTCTCTGCATCTTCCTCACTCACACAGTGCACGACCAGCGTGCTCTCTCCATCTTCCTCACCTACACAGTGCATGACCAGCGTGCTCTCTCCATCTTCCTCACCCACACAGTGCACGACCAGCGTGCTCTCTCCATCTTCCTCACTCACACAGTGCACGACCAGCGTGCTCTCTCCATCTTCCTCACCCACACAGTGCACGACCAGCGTGCTCTCTCCATCTTCCTCACCCACACAGTGCACGACCAGCGTGCTCTCTCCATCTTCCTCACTCACACAGTGCACGACCAGCGTGCTCTCTCCATCTTCCTCACTCACACAGTGCACGACCAGCGTGCTCTCTGCATCTTCCTCACCCACACAGTGCACGACCAGCGTGCTCTCTCCATCTTCCTCACCCACACAGTGCACGACCAGCGTGCTCTCTCCATCTTCCTCACTCACACAGTGCACGACCAGCGTGCTCTCTGCATCTTCCTCACCTACACAGTGCACGACCAGCGTGCTCTCTGCATCTTCCTCACCCACACAGTGCACGACCAGCGTGCTCTCTCCATCTTCCTCACTCACACAGTGCACGACCAGCGTGCTCTCTCCATCTTCCTCACTCACACAGTGCACGACCAGCGTGCTCTCTCCATCTTCCTCACTCACACAGTGCACGACCAGCGTGCTCTCTCCATCTTCCTCACCCACACAGTGCACGACCAGCGTGCTCTCTCCATCTTCCTCACTCACACAGTGCACGACCAGCGTGCTCTCTCCATCTTCCTCACTCACACAGTGCACGACCAGCGTGCTCTCTCCATCTTCCTCACCCACACAGTGCACGACCAGCGTGCTCTCTCCATCTTCCTCACTCACACAGTGCACGACCAGCGTGCTCTCTCCATCTTCCTCACCTACACAGTGCACGACCAGCGTGCTCTCTCCATCTTCCTCACTCACACAGTGCATGACCAGCGTGCTCTCTCCATCTTCCTCACCCACACAGTGCACGACCAGCGTGCTCTCTCCATCTTCCTCACCCACACAGTGCACGACCAGCGTGCTCTCTCCATCTTCCTCACTCCACACAGTGCACGACCAGCGTGCTCTCTCCATCTTCCTTACCTACACAGTGCACGACCAGCGTGCTCTCTCCATCTTCCTCACCCACACAGTGCACGACCAGCGTGCTCTCTGCATCTTCCTCACCCACACAGTGCACGACCAGCGTGCTCTCTGCATCTTCCTCACCCACACAGTGCACGACCAGCGTGCTCTCTGCATCTTCCTCACCCACACAGTGCACGACCAGCGTGCTCTCTGCATCTTCCTCACCCACACAGTGCACGACCAGCGTGCTCTCCATCACAAGTGTAGATGCAACTATTTTAGAAACAATATATTTTACAAAAAAAAATCTTAATCAAAAAAGGTTTGAGATGCGCAAGTATGTTTTCCCCGCCTTCGCCTGACGCGCATACCTCACCGCTACCTGAGGCCACTGCAACAATCTTATTAAACAATTCTTATTTGCATACATCAGTATGATGCCCAGCGCTGCCGGGGCCACACACTCTCTATATTGAGCATCAACAAGTCATTATGATAATTTACAAGCATGGTGGGTGGTAATCATACGGTGGGGCTAGCTGCTTGAACACACCCTCCCAGCCTGCTACTCCTTTCAATATATTAGCCGCCGGTGACCGCCAATCCCACAGTTTATCTGGTATAATAGCTGGTAGTGGTCGAGGATTTGCATGCCGGGAACCAGTGTTTGTAGAGCTGGTTGGTACCTGTGGGTCTTCTGTTTGATCTACCTGCTGCCGCTCCTTTGCCAGCAGGATACCTGTTACATGCTCCTAGCCAGACGGGTATGCCTTGTTCCACTATTATAAGTAGATAGGAAGAACGGACCTCTTGCACAATTTTTAAAGAAACGGGAGCGATGATGTATTTTTTTCTTGTATCTGAGAATGTTGTTTTCTAGCTTCATCTGGTGGTTAGGTTTTGTACAACACATACTCTAGGTAAACAGCCGTACCAACTACTCTTAACTCCCGTCTTGAATGATGCATGCTAATTATTGTAATAATCCTTCATTGGGAATAAGAATTCACAGTACCGTGGCTGGAATATTTCTCAAATTGTTTGGACCGTTTCAATCCGTCTTTGAGCGATCAGATCATCAAGATGATCTGTCAGTGTATAAGTGACTACCAGCATGTTATCCCACAGAAGTTACACATAGTCATTACCGGACCTAACCCAGTGCCGTATGAAATCATCCTGGAAGAATAATTAACTGGAATGATCTATACTCCAAGAAGAAGCCGATGTTTTGATAGTTCAGCAAATGGTGGACTTGGCTCCACAAGGAGTGGTATGCATCCACATTGCCTCAGATACCACTGACTTCTACTTTTACCACACTTCAGTTTAGTGAAAGTACTTGCATATTGTGTCATAATCACAAGGATAAGCAGAACAGAACATGCGTAGATATCAAGGCAACAGCTCAACGAGATGCCATCGTCCGTCAGCTCTTTCCATCACATATTAATTCTGGCTTCGATACTGTGGCTTACCTGTGCAAAATCGGTAAGGGGAAAGTAATGAAGATTGATTCTTAAGGCTGATATTTCTTCAGATAACTTGGGCCACTTATAGGCAAATATGGACGATAAGCCTGATGAAGCAGTGCGATTGTATTTAGCTTTCTTTGGCTCTAAAGCACTCTGGATATATCTTTGGAGATAAAGTGTATGGTTATCAAAATTGAGTAATAGTATGTTGATATTAACTCCAGATCTTTGAACTTTACTGCCTTCTGGCTGCTCAACCTCTGGAGTGAGCGCTGCACGTTATGGCTGGTCCCGTGATGGTGACGGCTGGGTGGTTCTTGTGTCCTTACCTCCAGGTGTGTCTCGTGCACCATGTTCTTGTGTCCTTACCTCCAGGTGTGTCTCGTGCACCATGTTCTTGTGTCCTTACCTCCAGGTGTGTCTCGTGCACCATGTTCTTGTGTCCTTACCTCCAGGTGTGTCTCGTGCACCATGTTCTTGTGTCCTTACCTCCAGGTGTGTCTCCTGCACCATGTTCTTGTGTCTTTACCTCCAGGTGTGTCTCGTGCACCATGTTCTTGTGTTCTTACCTCCAGGTGTGTCTCCTGCACCATGTTCTTGTGTCCTTACCTCCAGGTGTGTCTCGTGCACCATGTTCTTGTGTTCTTACCTCCAGGTGTGTCTCCTGCATCATGTTCTTGTGTCCTTACCTCCAGGTGTGTCTCGTGCACCATGTTCTTGTGTTCTTACCTCCAGGTGTGTCTCCTGCACCATGTTCTTGTATCCTTACCTCCAGGTGTGTCTCGTGCACCATGTTCTTGTGTCCTTACCTCCAGGTGTGTCTCCTGCACCATGTTCTTGTATCCTTACCTCCAGGTGTGTCTCGTGCACCATGTTCTTGTATCCTTACCTCCATGTGTGTCTCGTGCACCATGTTCTTGTGTCCTTACCTCCAGGTGTGTCTCGTGCACCATGTTCTTGTATCCTTACCTCCATGTGTGTGTCTCGAGCACCATGTTCTTGTGTTCTTACCTCCAGGTGTGTCTCGTGCACCATGTTCTTGTGTTCTTACCTCCAGGTGTGTCTCCTGCACCATGTTCTTGTGTTCTTACCTCCAGGTGTGTCTCCTGCACCATGTTCTTGTGTTCTTACCTCCAGGTGTGTCTCGTGCACCATGTTCTTGTGTTCTTACCTCCAGGTGTGTCTCCTGCACCATGTTCTTGTATCCTTACCTCCAGGTGTGTCTCGTGCACCATGTTCTTGTATCCTTACCTCCAGGTGTGTCTCGTGCACCATGTTCTTGTGTCCTTACCTCCAGGTGTGTCTCGTGCACCATGTTCTTGTATCCTTACCTCCATGTGTGTGTCTCGAGCACCATGTTCTTGTGTTCTTACCTCCAGGTGTGTCTCGTGCACCATGTTCTTGTGTTCTTACCTCCAGGTGTGTCTCCTGCACCATGTTCTTGTGTTCTTACCTCCAGGTGTGTCTCCTGCACCATGTTCTTGTGTTCTTACCTCCAGGTGTGTCTCGTGCACCATGTTCTTGTGTTCTTACCTCCAGGTGTGTCTCCTGCACCATGTTCTTGTGTCCTTACCTCCAGGTGTGTCTCGTGCACCATGTTCTTGTGTCCTTACCTCCAGGTGTGTCTCCTGCACCATGTTCTTGTGTCTTTACCTCCAGGTGTGTCTCGTGCACCATGTTCTTGTGTTCTTACCTCCAGGTGTGTCTCCTGCACCATGTTCTTGTGTCCTTACCTCCAGGTGTGTCTCGTGCACCATGTTCTTGTGTTCTTACCTCCAGGTGTGTCTCCTGCATCATGTTCTTGTGTCCTTACCTCCAGGTGTGTCTCCTGCACCATGTTCTTGTGTTCTTACCTCCAGGTGTGTCTCCTGCACCATGTTCTTGTATCCTTACCTCCAGGTGTGTCTCGTGCACCATGTTCTTGTGTCCTTACCTCCAGGTGTGTCTCCTGCACCATGTTCTTGTATCCTTACCTCCAGGTGTGTCCCCTGCACCATGTTCTTGTATCCTTACCTCCAGGTGTGTCTCGTGCACCATGTTCTTGTGTCCTTACCTCCAGGTGTGTCTCGTGCACCATGTTCTTGTATCCTTACCTCCATGTGTGTGTCTCGAGCACCATGTTCTTGTGTTCTTACCTCCAGGTGTGTCTCGTGCACCATGTTCTTGTGTTCTTACCTCCAGGTGTGTCTCCTGCACCATGTTCTTGTGTTCTTACCTCCAGGTGTGTCTCCTGCACCATGTTCTTGTGTTCTTACCTCCAGGTGTGTCTCCTGCACCATGTTCTTGTGTTCTTACCTCCAGGTGTGTCTCCTGCACCATGTTCTTGTGTCCTTACCTCCAGGTGTGTCTCCTGCACCATGTTCTTGTGTCCATATCTCCAGGTGTGTCTCCTGCACCATGTTCTTGTGTCCTTACCTCCAGGTGTGTCTCCTGCACCATGTTCTTGTACTTCAACACCAGTATGTTCTGCCTTCACATGCACTTGTTCCTCTGTCAAACTCTTGCTTGATATTTTGTGGCTAACATGAGGGCGTAGACAGACAAGATCTACTAAAAATCATGATTCTAAAACGAGGTTTCGCTAATTGCATTTTCTACACATTTTGATGATGCCTTGGTTCATGACTCGCTATACATAAAATACAAGTATACAGATGATTTTGTGAGTTATATAACAATTGGCTGTCTCGTTTCAATAGTATTTTGCACAACTCATTTGGCACAGTTTTTTTTTCACTGCGAAAACCATTTTGTTTTTTTTATTTTTTTCACTGAGAAAATATTTTTTTTTAATTTTAATGCCTATAAAAAACATTTCTGGGATTAATCAGGGATATAAAATAATATTACTTAATTTAATAAAATATAATATTGAATTATTAATATTATTTGTAAGAAGTTGTACAGCGTCTCTGCTTCCCGCTTTGTCTGGCGGCTGTCACCATTGTTGATGTCACTGTATATAAATACTTGACTTATAACTTTATTTATAAAAGACCTGTGTGACCACTTCATTAAAGACCTGCGTGACCACTTCATTAAAGACCTGCGTGACCACTTAATAAAAGACCTGCTTGACCACTTCATAAAAGACCTGCGTGACCACTTCATAAAAGACCTGCGTGACCACTTCATTAAAAACCTGCGTGACCACTTCATTAAAGACCTGCGTGACCAATTCATTAAAGACCTGCGTGACCACTTCATAAAAGACCTGCGTGACCAATTCATAAAAGACCTGCGTGACCACTTCATAAAAGACCTGCGTGACCACTTCATAAAAGACCTGCGTGACCCACTTAATAAAAGAGCTGCGTGACTACTTCATAAAAGAGCTGCGTGACCACTTTATAAAAGAGCTGCGTGACCACTTTATAAAAGACCTGCGTGACCCACTTAATAAAAGAGCTGCGTGACCACTTTATAAAAGAGCTGCGTGACCACTTTATAAAAGACCTGCGTGACCCACTTAATAAAAGAGCTGCGTGACCACTTTATAAAAGACCTGCGTGACCACTTTATAAAAGAGCTGCGTGAGCCACTTAATAAAAGAGCTGCGTGACTACTTCATAAAAGAGCTGCGTGACCACTTGTGTATAAAGAACTTCGTGGCTGCCACTTTGTTCTTCCACTTTAGCCAGAACTCCTCCTCCTGGAGCCTTTATATGAGACGCTTAAAACACCAATCTTATTGTTTTTCTCGACACTTACGCAGTGTATAATCAGGTAAAACTCTCGTATTATAAATTCGCCATGCCTCTGACAGCGTCAGTGTGCTAAACAAAGATGCTGAGCCAGTGAGAGGGCGTTGGTGTAAGCCAGTGAGAGGGCGTTGGTGTGAGCCAGTGAGAGGGCGTTGGTGTGAGCCAGTGAGAGGGCGTTGGTGTGAGCCAGTGATAGGGCGTTGGTGTGAGCCAGTGAGAGGGCGTTGGTGTGAGCCAGTGAGAAGGCGTTGGTGTGAGCCAGTGAGAGGGCGTTGGTGTGAGCCAGTGAGAGGGCGTTGGTGTGAGCCAGTGAGAAGGCGTTGGTGTGAGCCAGTGAGAGGGCGTTGGTGTGAGCCAGTGAGAAGGCGTTGGTGTGAGCCAGTGAGAGGACATTGGTGTGAGCCAGTGAGAGAGAGAGAGAGAGAGAGAGAGAGAGAGAGAGAGAAGAGAGAGAGAGAGAGAGAGAGAGAGAGAGAGAGAGGAGAGCGAGTGTAACTGCCGTCTAGATGAGAGGGCGAGTGTTGCAAGGGACTAAATGCGAGAATGGGCGTTGCAAAGGGTTAGACGAGAGAGTGGGTGTTACAAGAGGCTGGATGAGAGGGCGGACATTGCTTCCGTCTAGATGAAAGGGCGGATATCGGAGCTTGCGCAGGCAAAATTGCCGGTCCCGACTTTGAGACTTCTTCTTCCAGGTTTCCGCTGGTCGGCTTCTATTCCCCAGCCCTCTACTCTATAGCCTGAGTTTCGCCATTTGACTATTTATAACGGAGTTTAGATCCCACAAATTCAATTCAACCGCCCAATTATCCCTGGCTAATAGCGTGTAATCTGAAGAGAAAACCCTGTGGAAAGTTGGCCCTATAGGCAAAGGCGGTTAATTTAGGAGCCGCGCGACCACCAGCTGATGCACAGGCAAACTCTGGCAGTTTAAGACCTACTTCATCAGAATTTCGATTTGCAGTATTGCAGAGGATAATGTTTATAGGAATAAATATGTTTTTTAATGCGTGGATCTTCTCCAGAATTTCCTGGTTCATAGGAAGGTTGTGATGACCGTCACAAGATGTCTCCTCCAGGAAGGTCGTGATGACGTTGGTCCATCACAAGATGCGTCCTTCAGGAAGATCGTGATGACGTTGGTCCATCACTAGATGCGTCCTTCAGGAAGGTTGTGATCACGTTGGTCCATCACAAGATGTCTCCTCCAGGAAGGTTGTGATCACGTTGGTCCACCACAAGATGTCTCCTCCAGGAAGGTTGTGGTCACGTTGGTCCACCACAAGATGTCTCCTCCAGGAAGGTTGTGATCACGTTGGTCCACCACAAGATGTCTCCTCCAGGAAGGTTGTGATCACGTCGTTCCATCACAAGATGTCTCCTCCAGGAAGGTTGTGATCACGTTGGTCCATCACAAGATGTCTCCTCCAGGAAGGTTGTGATCACGTTGGTCCATCAAAAGATGCGTCCTCCAGGAAGGTTGTGATCACGTTGGTCCACCACAAGATGTCTCCTCCAGGAAGGTTGTATCACACCGGATCTTCAGGCCAAGTTAAATAGGGTTGGATTCGGTTTGTTTAGGTTAGTGCGAGCACATGGCCTACTAAATTAACCTATCCTAGCCTTGCCTAGTTTATCCCTCCCCAACCTATCTCGAATTAACAAGATGAAAATTAGACACATGTACAAGATCTGGGTATCTTTATTGTAGACGTTTCGCCAACCAATGGCTTTATCAACACAAATTCAAGGACATAATTGGAAGACAGTAGAACTATACAAAAGATGAGGTAGTCAGTCCTTCAGCTGAGGGACTGATTACCTTAATGAAGTAAGTAGATTATTGTAGGCATACAATGATGATGAATTTAAATTAACATAACTCAAAAAACCTTAATTGATAGATTTGTTTTCCATTTCTTATGCAGTTATAATATGCAATATGAGTTATCTTGGCTTCACATGAACTAGATGAAGACTCGTAGTACTTTTATGCTAAGAATTATTGCAGGCGATGATACAGATAATTACTGAAAGTTAAGAGACAACATGAATTATGCGAGTCTACGAGAGTTATTGTGAGAGGCAGGCAGGAGTTACTGTTGGCAGTAAGAGTCGTCACTGAGTGAAAGCTATCGCAGACGACATAAGTTACGACCCACGACCCCCCTTAACTCAGCCGTGGGTGTCGCATAGTCGGTTGGTGGCGTCGTATCTCATTTCGTAACTGCTGGTTTGATCGTGACGGATGATGCGCTTTTTACGGCCCATGATTGGACCTTGGCCTGTGCGTAATTGTCCACTGGGATTGTCCCTGTGATGGTGAGGTTGTGATGAGACATTGTTCTCAATGACACTGTGGTTGTCCCTGTGATGGTGAGGCTGTGATGAGACACTCTTTGTTCTCAGTGACACTGGGGTTGTCCCTGTGATGAGACACTCTTTGTTCTCAGTGACACTGGGGTTGTCCCTGTGGTGGTGAGGTTGTGATGAGACATTGTTCTCAATGACACTGTGGTTGTCCCTGTGATGGTGAGGCTGTGATGAGACACTCTTTGTTCTCAGTGACACTGGGGTTGTCCCTGTGATGAGACACTCTTTGTTCTCAGTGACACTGGGGTTGTCCCTGTGATGGTGAGGCTGTGATGAGACACTCTTTGTTCTCAGTGACACTGGGATTGTCCCTGTGGTGGTGAGGCTGTGATGAGACACTCTTTGTTCTCAGTGACACTGGGAATTTTAATAATTCATATATTGGGTTAGTATATACAATATATTTGGATTTGTAGGGTTTAAAGCTTATCGGCTGCATGAGGATCTTGTGCACCATCAATCAGAAATACTGTAATCCCTAAAACAAGGATTAAAATAAACTCTCGGTATAAATATAATAAAATGTACATCCCTTGCTGTACCTATATACACTTCTCATTGGTTATACATCAGAGAAATAAATCCCTCAGGCTATATACAATGTCCCTTCCTGAGTCTGAGTTCTGTTCACCTAACAAGTCGTGAATTTTATGATGGAACTGTGCTCTGTTATACAGTTAGCATTCAACACACGAACTAACAACTATAAAGAAAAATATTGAAAATATCCTCTAACTCCTGGGCATTTTGTACGTCATTTTTATGTTCCCTGGTTATTTTAACTACATATGATAGTAATGATTTGTGTTGACCAGTTTTATTAATGTTCATAGTTTTATTGCTTCTTAATTCTGTTTGTTTTTATTGCACTGTATATAATTTTTCATTGCTGTGAGCGCTGAGTAACCCAGACAACTACTTTTAAAACATGAACAGATGTCCTGAATCTCTGGTTCTAGAGTTATTTGGTTTAACTTCTAATAATGTCTACTTTTCTATGAAAAAAAAATTAAGGCTTCTCAACACGGACAGTAAGAGTAGCTCATCGATAATTAAACTTACGTTCATGAATGTTCGTACTCTACCTACCTGGAGGGTGCTCCGGGGGTCAACGCCCCCGCGGCCCACTCCATGGTCAGGCCTTCCGGTGGATCAGGACATCTTGAAAACACAATATTTGTATCACAGGAAAACTTATCAAAATATCGGAAGTTTGTACTGATAAGAAGTATAAGTCTGTATATAAATCCCTGAAGGATCAGTTTACTGTGAATAGCCACTGTCCTAAACTCACCAAATTACTCCACCGTCCTCTTGCCAAGCTAAACATTTATACAAGGATCTCCGGTCTCTCCAGATGCCTTATCTCTAAGGGACTTCCGGCGCTCCATTTGTAGATCCTATTTTCCCCAAGTCCGATAAATGGGATAATGAGAGAGGGAGGGAGGTGGGTGGAGTGGTGGCTTCCCTCTCATCAGAGTGGTCCGGGGCGCGGTCTTGGTCACCTCTTCAAGAGCCCTGGGGAGCCTCGTTCTCTCTCCCCAACTCGCCTCCACTTGATCATTACCGACGGCACAGATTACCAGTGTCTGGTTTTTACTGTCGCCGTGATCAGTGTTTACGCCATGTCCTCCCGAGATACATTAGGAAAATTGTAGCGTGAAAGCCCTAGCGCTTGTGGACGGGTCAGCTGTATCTGGCGAGGTAACCATGGGCTCCCATAACACCCGTGTCATCGCCAGTTGAGACGTTCCCTGGTATTATGGACGATCCGCTCTAGCATTTCTCTCTTCACTGACAGAAGTGAATTCATTAAAACTTTTTTGTTGCGCTCTTGTCACGTGGCAATGATTTTTGTGTTGATAGTCTGGGAGAAACATTGTGGGAAGAGTTGTGTGGAGAGCGGCAGAGGCTGGTGGAGTGAGTGGCTTGAGTGGTATATGGCACACTTACTGTCGTCGCTCACACCACGCTCACTAATATATTTCTAGCTAACACCGCTTTTATGACCCTGCCGGAGAAATATGGGAGCCCTTCTCTAATTATCTTTTCTAGTTTAAAATTTCCAGAGGAATGTGTGTGTGTGTGTGTGTGTGTGTGTGTTAGTTACCATTTTGTCCTAGGCACATGTCGATTAGACACTAGGCCTGTTGTATGTATGTGTGTGTGTGTAACGAAACACTTCGAAATGTTTCGGCCCCGCCGGGAATTGAACCCGGGCCCTCTGTGCGTGAAGCAAGAGCGCTAGCCACCATGCCATCGTGGCGTGTGTGTGTGTGTGTGTGTGTGTGTGTGTGCGTAGCGACAAGCGAAATACGAACAAACATTTTTATCTTAACCAACGTAAGGATTCGAACCCAAGGTACTTATATACCACACACTCACACACACACACACACACCTGAAACCACAACTAGGTGAGTACACATACACACACACACACATACACACACAGTCACAGAGTGGTCGGGAAGTGGAATAGTTTGGGAAGCGATGTAGTGGAGGCAGGTTCCATACATAGCTTTAAGAAGAGGTATGATAAAGCTCATGGCGCAGGGAGAGTGACCCAGTAGAGGCCAGTGAAGAGGCGGGGCCAGGAGCTATGACTCGACCCCTGCAACCACAACTAGTTGAGTACAACTAGGTGAGTACACACACACACCTAGAATAGCCCAATCAAGTCAGTGTATCATTGTGGACTCTGTTATTTCCACCGGGGTCCTTTAATCTTCTCCAGGATGCAACCCACGACAGTCACCCATCACCTAGGTACTTACTGCAAGGTGAGCAGGTGTAAGGAAACATGTCCAACTTCTCACCCTTGCAAGAGACGATCGATGATGTGAGTGCGCGTGCTGAAGACGCTAGTTAGTTGTGCCGCCTCAATGGCTACTTTGTTGTGCACTCCATGCTCATCCTGTGAAAGGTAGAGCAAAAAACAAAACAAAAACAGGATTACAGAGTCACATTGGGTCTTTAACAGACCCCACCAGGCATGGTTACGTCACACAACAATATACTAGTCAATATGTATTTATTACAATTTCTTTGCATAGCAAATAAACAAAATACAATAGTTACACTCTAAAAAAACATTTACGCATATTACCACTGAAATATTAGTCACTATTGGGCTGCAGTCTCTTCAAAAACCATTCATCTAGTCATGACACATTAATTAAGTTCTCGGGCTGTTTAGAGCAAGTAAAGAGGAAAGAAAATTAATTACAATTAAAGTGTCAGAGGTTTGAGTTTCCACGAACTTGAGAGGAACAAGTATGACAACCAGCAACGTTTGTAAGGTGGAAGCCCAGTTAGTAATCCTAATACATCTATCGCATTTTAGGTAAGAATTAACAAGACTGCTGCTGGACCGCAAGGAAGGGGTCAGAACCTTCTCATACTAATATTTCATAGTCCAGTATATGACGGGTCTCAGCCTTTTACTTTTATCCTACATCACCTCTCCTCTCGCCCTATCTTCTTTCCCTCTACAATTTTTTTTTTCCTCTTCTCCCTCCCACCCTATTCGGTTCTCCCTCTCTCTTCTTCTCTAAATATCCTCCTCTAATCCCTCCCACTTTTCCCTTCTTCCTGTCCCTTTCCCTCTCCAGATAAGATCAGTAGCATTATCAGGCAATAGTTTAGTATAGTTTTCCCAGATAATGTCTGTCTAGAAGAAAAAATCTTTGACTTGTTTATGTACACTATTTCTTCCCCCTGCTCCCCGAACTACTTCATGTCTAATGATTTCGTTTTGAACCCTACATTTGTCAGAATCTTTTACGAGCTTAGTCTTTATTAAACGAAGGGAAACCAATATATACTCCTAGTCATTGACTAGTTCTGTATTATAATGTTTAGAGAATATTAGTTTCCCGGTGTGTAGCCCACAACAGTCTGCCAACATCGTTGGCAGACTGTTGTGGGCTACACTGTTATAACCTTAAATGTTGTGTTATAACCTTAAATGTAAAAGAAAACTGACTGAAAGCAAGTTTCACGCAACACTGTAAGTTACGTTCTCTTGTTAATAACATGTTGTTGGAGGTCACACACTGAACTGGTTATACCGTGAGACACTTACACAAAGAACTGCAAGCAAACCATACGCTTAGCCACGTCTCGGAAATAAATGGAAGAAATTAATTTATTGTAAGGAGTAAATTATAGATTAAAAGAAAATTGACCGTGAAAGTGGAAATTCTTAACCGTGCATGTTATATATATATATATATATATATATATATATATATATATATATATATATATATACGTCGCGTCTTGTATGTAAGGTAATGCAGGAGAACATGTATATTCATATGAATACATATGACACTAGTAATGTTTACGTCTGAAGAGTTGGTATGTTAACGAAGGATTTATTTACACGCGCATACAAAATTATAACCCCTAGAGGAGGCTGCAAATTATGGCTTAAAAGGTATGTATAAAAAACAGGGAATGCTCATACGTAGTATTTAAATAAGAATGGTTTCTCTCATGACCTGGCAGATGCTTTATGCCTGCACGGAGGTGAATTATATACGGAGGAATGTATAAGATTTGTTGCGTGGTAATCAAATCTATGCATCCCAAGATGGTCAAGAAAGCTTATAATAACAGTAAATTGTACATGCCCATGGTCGAGCCATCCTGAGCTAAAGTACTACATAATTTACTGTTGGTATAATTATAGGGTTTATTTTCAGCTTTGCTTCATGCTTAAGAGTTTGCATATGGTGGAAGTTGTGTAAGGTTAAATATTACTCTGGTCGTTATATTCTAGCTTTTGCACACGAACACACTCACGTGCTTGTGACGAAACACGAATATGATTGCATGGAAACTACTTCGGATCATGAACGAAAAAGTCAGGAACAACGAGATTTCCAGTAGGGAAGGTCCTTGATTCTTGGTGGGCCGCGCATTCCCTCCCTTCAGGGCCTTGATGTAAACCTTTTAATGGCTGCTTGGTCGTTTAGTAGCAAAATGGCTGAGAAACACTGACCTTGAACAAGAGGGCAGACACTACACATCCATCCGAGCCACAGCAACACCAGGAAAACTTAAGTCTTGGTAACTTGAAATTAAAATAATGTAGATATCAACAAGTTAGTGTATACACGAACAGTACAGGAGACGCTACAGGAAAATAACTAAGAAACTTCTTGAGTATCTTCCTACAGAAACAGTTCATTCATTGTTTCCAGGCCTGGGGCGTCAGTGGTACACATAGAATATAAAAATGGTGTTCATCTGTGCGAAAAAACTATATTTCAGTGCCTACTAACCTTGCTTACGTGTCCAGTACCCATACACAAACTTAGATGGATGAAACTAAAAATCTTTCATTGCTAAAATTTCAAGCATTACTTTTCTGAGTTAAAATGTCCGGGGAGCTGTACTAGTGCTCACAAGGTGAGCACTAGTAACCTAACCACAAAACACATGTACACAAAGATAAGTAGCAACACAGTGATGGTGGTTCCTGCCGAAAAACAAACCAAGACATACTAAGCACAATGCAAAACAAGCCACATGGGGATGGAAATCTTTAGCTCAAGATCTTTCGCACTCTCATGCGTCTTCAGGAGGTATGCAATTTTGTAAGACAGCAACTGTCTTGAAAGCAGCGAAAGCAACTAGAAGACAAGAATAAACCAAGGAGGTTGAATAAAGTGCTGAATATAAAGCAGTCAGAACTAGCAATAATGAATTAGTGGCGAATTAATATAGGAAACAGTAATTTGACTTGAAGGTCTAAATGAATGGAACAAACTGAGTAGTCATAGAAGTAAGTATTTTCGATAACTTTACGAACGTGTTAAGCAAATATATGAATGGTAATCGTTGGGTATGAGTAGGACCTGCCTCGCAGAGGTCAATAGGCCTACTGTAGCAAGCCTGTGTGGTTGTTCTTATTTGAGTAGGGAGAGGTGGGGAGGAAGGAAAAAGGTGTTAAAAAATATGGAGAGGTGAGAAAGCCAGGTAGGAGTTTGATAGTTTAGGATGGTACCTGTCGGGGCGTGTCCCTCACATGGGCAGGTGATAATCAGTAGGTCGTAGCATCCTTGCCAAGGTAGTCAGGCGTTAATTTCTTCCCTCACCATGTCATGTCTTCGTTCCAGTCTACCTTTTTCAATAGGTATTTTCGTTACAAAGATTTTTTTAAATAACGTATTTTTCTAAATATTATTTATGACTGTTGGACATAATATGCAGTGTTTATTCAGACTGTTTACAGATTACTAAGAGCGAAGCTTGATAAGCCTTTGGTCGAAATACAGCGAAACCTAGAGGAAGGTTGTGGTAGGTCCCTATGATGTACGATAGTAATCGTAATGGACGCCGATTGGCCCAGACGTTAGCGGTCGTGGCGATATCATCGTTGATTGGTCAGATGCCTATCATCTGCTACCTCAAGAAAATGGGAATCCTTAGATCGATACAAGGAGATGCTTAGTCAGAAATACTACTGGAGTGAGAAACGAGGGAGGGTGTTGGGTCTACCTACCTGGTTGCTGAGTAATGACAAATGTTCTGGCTAATACGAAGATTTTGTCATTATTAGAGAGTGTAAGCAAGGGGGAATGACAGCACACCAGCTTCCGTATAGCGTAACAGCTATATAATTAACAGCTATACTGTATACTGAAACTAAGCTACCCCTGTATTTTTTTCTGCTATTTTTCTGTTGTTTATGTAGTAACCGTTTCAATTGAGTTAGTACGGAGTCCTCCCAAAAACACTATCCCTAATTAAGGGATTTTTCATAAAGGGGAGAAAGGAGCTATCAATCTTCCTTGTAAAATAATAAGTGATTCTTACAAAAATAAATGATTTGTGATCGTTGACTACCTGGCAGAAGTGACCCTGGATAAGGTTGGGGTCACACTGGTGTTTTTCTAACATCAACAACACATATCAAGACCTTCTAGGACCATTTGCTGTACTTTTATCAAAATTGAGGGACTGAGGGACTGATTACTTCAAATTCTTCATTTTCCAATGTTCTTCAGTGTATTGGACTGATGAAGCCAATGACTGGCGAAACGTTTCCACAATAAAGATACCCAAGTGTTGCACAAGTGTCTCAGTCACCAACTTATCAGTTTTCTAAACCATTTATTTAGTGAGCAACATAAAGTCAATCTTCTTCAAAGCATCAGTCGTAATAACCACAATATTAAAATCAAACATCACTGGACCAGTTATCCTTCTCATCTTAGTGGCAATAACGGTATAACACACAGGTGTTATTTTTAATGACAACACTTTAATAGTTAGCCAGTGATGGAACGTGTTGCCGATGTTTAATGTTGATGTCAGCCTCTGGTGTAAAGTTATGAAATCTTATCTTAAGATACACTATTGTATAATGCTTCTTTGTTTCTTTAATGGTGTGTAAAATCTCACTGGGGTAGGCAAAGTGGATCACTGCACGGGTCATCTGATTAAGACCAGTTATTGTTTCTTGACGAATAACCCACCACTGTCTGGTGACATGCTCGGTAATTTGTTTACTCCTAAATCTTCCTTGTTAATGTAGTCTTTTTTCCTCCTAGGCTGTATTCGCTGATTGCTCCCTTCCTGATCTCCCATATTTGTGTATGTGTGTGTGCGTGCATCTATTTATTGTTCCTGGGAGTCGAGTTTCTGATCTTGACCCCATCCCTCAACTCCTCAAAGGGTCACATTTTATTCTTGGCTTCATAGAAGCTATCGTTCCTAATTTCACACTGTATGAACTTTGGTTGCGCCACTTCCTGTGTGTGAGCGTAGAACTTCACCTGTTATAAGTTGGGTGTGTAAGGTCAGTTAACGCCCGCCTCTGTGGGTCACGCTCAACCTTTCTTAAAATCACACTACTGTATGTGCCTACCTTTCACCCGTCACTCACCTGTGTGTTTGTCAACCCTCCAGTCTCATTATCCCCCCTTCCCTTCTCTCCTTCCCTTTTCCTCCCCCATCCTTTCCCTTCCCTCCTCAGTCTCCCTCTCCCCATCCCCCTCCTCTCACCGCTCCCTGTCTGAAAAAAAGCTTCGCCAAGTTACAGAACGCTGCAGTAAATCATTTTAATGTTGTGCAGATCACAATACACTTAATTAACTTCAGAGCCTCGACTGCAGGAAGGTAACTAAGTCTGCAATTCACCTGAACACACGCAAATAAGAATTAAACATCGTTAATAGGGACTTCTGTCAACTCTCTTGTGTATATACACTGAGACGTAAGTGCGTTGGCATGACCAGGGAAGGGGAGGTCTGGGGTAATAAAGGCAAGTGATAAAGGTTGTGGATAGACAAGAAGAGAGAGGTAGGTAATGTTTGTAAACTACGCTGCACATTAACACAATCAACACAAACCGGGATAATAAAGCTCTTCCTGGGGTGTAATGTGTCACAAAACGAGCTTCCATTATTGCGGAAGAACTTATACTCTAATGTAATATGAACTTTTTAGAGTAAATTTAGTGTGAATGATGAGAGCGAGTGTCCCTGAGGCACCAGCAATTAAATCAACACACCTGCATCAGCTGTCATCAGCTGAGACTTGTGCGATAAGCCCATCTGGCTTGATAACACCCTGCGCACGTGTGTTATCTTGTACGATAACACGTTGATAACAGGGATCAGGTGGCCCTCAAGTACGACCTCCACCACCACCACTACCACCACCACCACCAGCACCTCCCTTCACCACCTGGAGTATACCTGGAGAGGGTTTCGGGGGTCAACGCCCCCGCGGCCCGGTCTGTGACCAGGCCTCATGGTAGATCAGGGACTGATAAACCAGGCTGTTACTGTTGGCCGCGCATAAACCAACGTACGAACGACAGCCCGGCTGATCAGGTACTGACTTTAGGCACTACCATCTCCACCACCACCACTACTACCTTCTACAACCACCTTCTACACCACCACTACCACCTCACAACCACTACCACCTACACCACCACCACTACCACCTACACCACCACTACCACCTACACCACCACTACCACCTACACCACCACTACCACCTTCCACACCACCACTACCACCTTCCACACCACCACTACCACCTTCCACACCACCACTACCACCTTCTACACCACCACTACCATCTACAACACCACTACCACCTACACCACCACTACCACCTTCTACACCACCTTCTACACCACCACTACCACCTTCTACACCACCACTACCACCTTCTACACCACCACTACCACCTTCTACACCACCACTACCACCTACACCACCACTACCACCTACACCACCACTACCACATACACCACCACTACCACCTACACCACCACTACCACCTTCCACACCACCACTACCACCTTCCACACCACCACTACCACCTTCTACACCACCACTACCATCTACAACACCACTACCACCTACACCACCACTACCACCTTGTACACCACCACTACCACCTTCTACACCACCACTACCACCTTCTACACCACCACTACCACCTTCTACACCACCATTACCACCTTCTACACCACTACTACCACCTACACCACCACTACCACATACACCACCACTACCACCTACACCACCACTACTGCCAAACAAATCAATTTTATTTAAGGAATATGTAAAATTGTTGCAAAATTATGTGCCAATTATTTCATGCATATAGAAAATCTTCACCATGGCTATGTAGGGTATTTCTGGCAGACTAAAACAGGTTATGTAGGGTATTTCTGGCAGACTAAAACAGGTTATGTAGGGTATTTCTGGCAGACTAAAACAGGTTATGTAGGGTATTTCTGGCAGACTAAAACAGGTTATGTAGGGTATTTCTGGCAGACTAAAACAGGTTATGTAGGGTATTTCTAGCAGACTAAAACAGGTTATGTAGGGTATTTCTAGCAGACTAAAACAGGTTATGTAGGGTATTTCTGGCAGACTAAAACAGGTTATGTAGGGTATTTCTGGCAGATTTTAACTAAGAAATTACCTACCTAACATTATATTGTTGTATAGTTGAAGTTAGAGTTGAATGCTACCTCTTCCTTTTCTTCATCAGAATTGATTACCTTTTATTATTCCCAGCCATTGTATTACCTCCCGGGTTTTCCCAGAATATAATAGTAATAGTAATAATAACTAATAATAATAATAACTAATAACAATAGTAATAACTAATAACAATAATAATAATGCACGTTTCCCTCCATCTAAACTAGTCCTTAGTATCCTCCGATCGTTCATGTTCTCCTTTTGTGTTCTTTATCCCCCTCCCCTTTCCGTGTCCCTCCTTTTTCCCTAACCTAACTTCACCCTTTCTCTCTCTCACCCACCCCCACTCTTAACCCCCTGCTTTCTTTCCCCTTCTTTTCATCCTCCTACCTTCCTCCTTAACCGTCACTCCAGCCTTCACCCTCTCCCTCTTATTCTTTCCCCTTTTCCATCAGACATTCCCTTAACCCCCGCCCTTTATTTCCAGCCTTCTTCACCCTCTTCCTTCAGCCCCACGTTTCACTTCCAGCTGCTGTAGCTGATGAACTTTTACTGGAAAGCTGAACGATATCCTCATTGTACTTGTGAAGTCTCCAAGCTCACGCTGACGGATTTCAACACCTTGTATGAACCCCATCCTGCCTGCTGGAATGCGACAGGGAAACATAGTTAGCTTTTGTTCCCACTGTGTAACTATGAATAGGGTAGCAACACACTGCTGATGTATGCAACTTTGTTAAATGAGAAAAAGCCTTCTCTCCTTCGACCCATCACGTCTCCCCGTTCCCCCCCCCCCTCTCTCAGTGGTGGGGCGAGACCATCTGCCCCCGTTTCCCACGGTGGTGGTGTTGGTGTTGGTCAACACCATGGGTGCCCAGCCTCCGTTACTGTGCCTCCTCTAACACTCTTACTACACTACACTGCTGACCACACAACCAAACAGCACTTGGTATATATCACTGCTAATATTCTACTGTACTCCCGTCATTGCTGGACACGTCGCTCATGAGAAAAAAATCAGATTAATTATTATCCGAATTTTCTTAGCTGCTCCAAAGTATCCAGCGGTGATCCGATGCACACGTGGAGGGTGAAGAAGAGGAGTCTTAAAAGTGAGGATGCAGAGAGGCTATAATTCCCTGGCGCCTTCGTAGGGTAGCTTTACTCTTTTGTCAAGACGTTTATATCGGCCACAAGAGCGTGGAGGCGAGAATCTTATGGGAAGGCTGGTAGAGGCAGAAAAAAGGGTTAGGCGTGTTACATTATGGATTTCTCTCTTATAAGAAAGTTTATTCTGTTGAGATTTTACGGGTGTGTGATGTTACCTTGGCGCTCTGGCATCAAAAGATTAGTATGAGGCTGCTGGAGGGAGAGTGAGGATTCACCTGACTTCAGTAAGGGCGTCTGGACTAAGGCAAACTGAAAGGATTTACGGCCTTACTTGCATTGTATTTTGCTTTGTTTTTGTACGTCCTTAAAATCTAATGAAAAGATCATAGTTTTTCAGTAGCCTTCAGTTAAACAGTTAATGTAAATATTAGGACATTATTAATATATATTGTAAGCAAATGAGTTTTAATAATGATTTGATGTTTTTTTTTCTAATGTAAATAAGAGAAATAACAGATCATGTAATATATATATATAGTAAGAAACAAAAACATTGATTTCTGTAATGTGTTAATAAAATTAACTTTGCAAATGTCTTGAACATATCTACCTGGATGTTATTCCAGGGTTCAGCGCCCCCGCGGTGGATCAGGGCCTGATCAACCAGGCTGTCACTGCTGGCCGCACGCAGTCCAACATACGAATCACAGCCCGGCTGTATCTTCCTAGTAACAACAGCAGAAACAGTAATTGTTTTAAATGTTTTAGTGGCAGTTGTGGGCGCTGTCTCCTTAATAGCAGCTGATCCCTTGTCTGACCAACACTTCCTGTCAGCTGTTTGTATAGTCTGTGTGTCATCCAGTCAGCTGTTTGTATAGTCTGTGTCATCCAGTCAACTGTTTGTATAGTCTGTATCATCCGGTCAGCTGTTTGTATAGTCTGTGAGTCATCCAGTCAGCTGTTTGTATAGTCTGTGTGTCATCCAGTCAGCTGTTTGTATAGTCTGTGTGTCATCCAGTCAACTGTTTGTATAGTCTCTGAGTCATCCAGTCAGCTGTTTGTATAGTCTGTGTGTCATCCAGTCAGCTGTTTGTATAGTCTGTGTGTCATCCAGTGAACTGTTTGTATAGTCTGTGTGTCATCCAGTCAGCTGTTTGTATAGTCTGTGTGTCATCCAGTGAACTGTTTGTATAGTCTGTGTGTCATCCAGTCAGCTGTTTGTATAGTCTGTGAGTCATCCAGTCAGCTGTTTGTATAGTCTGTGTCATCCAGTGAACTGTTTGTATAGTCTGTGTGTCATCCAGTCAGCTGTTTGTATAGTCTGTGAGTCATCCAGTCAGCTGTTTGCATAGTCTGTGTGTCATCCAGTCAACTGTTTGTATAGTCTGTGTGTCATCCAGTCAACTGTTTGTATAGTCTGTGTGTCATCCAGTCAACTGTTTGTATAGTATGTGTGTCATCCAGTCAACTGTTTGTATAGTCTGTGTGTCATCCAGTCAGCTGTTTGTATAGTCTGTGTCATCCAGTCAACTGTTTGTATAGTCTGTGAGTCATCCAGTCAGCTGTTTGTATAGTCTGTGTCATCCAGTCAGCTGTTTGTATAGTCTGTGTCATCCAGTCAACTGTTTGTATAGTCTGTGTGTCATCCAGTCAACTGTTTGTATAGTCTGTGTCATCCAGTCAGCTGTTTGTACAGTCTGTGAGTCATCCAGTCAGCTGTTTGCATAGTCTGTGTGTCATCCAGTCAGTTTATATAGCTTGTGTCATCCAGTCAGCTGTTTGTATAGTCTGTGTGTCATCCAGTCAGCTGTTTGAATAGTCTGTGTGTCATCCAGTCAGCTGTTTGAATAGTCTGTGTGTCATCCAGTCAGCTGTTTGTATAGTCTGTGTGTCATCCAGTCAGCTGTTTGTATAGTCTGTGTCATCCAGTCAGCTGTTTGTATAGTCTGTGTGTCATCCAGTCAGCTGTTTGTATAGTCTGTGTGTCGTCCAGTCAGCTGTTTGTATAGTCTGTGTCATCCAGTCAGCTGTTTGTATAGTCTGTGTCATCCAGTCAACTGTTTGTATAGTCTGCGTGTCATCCAGTCAGCTGTTTGTATAGTCTGTGAGTCATCCAATCAGCTGTTTGTATAGTCTGTGTGTCATCCAGTCAGCTGTTTGTATAGTCTGTGTGTCATCCAGTCAGCTGTTTGTATAGTCTGTGAGTCATCCAGTCAGCTGTTTGTATAGTCTGTGAGTCATCCAGTCAGCTGTTTGTATAGTCTGTGTGTCATCCAGTCAGCTGTTTGTATAGTCTGTGTCATCCAGTCAACTGTTTGTATAGTCTGTGTGTCATCCAGTCAGCTGTTTGTATAGTCTGTGTGTCATCCAGTCAGCTGTTTGTATAGTCTGTGTGTCATCCAGTCAGCTGTTTGTATAGTCTGTGTGTCATCCAGTCAGCTGTTTGTATAGTCTGTGTGTCATCCAGTCAGCTGTTTGTATGGTCTGTGTGTCGTCCAGTCAGCTGTTTGTATAGTCTGTGTTATCCAGTCAGCTGTTTGTATGGTCTGTGTCATCCAGTCAGCTGTTTGCATAGTCTGTGTGTCATCCAGTCAGCTGTTTATATAGTCTGTGTCATCCAGTCAGCTGTTTGTATAGTCTGTGTCATCCAGTCAGCTGTTTGTATAGTCTGTGTCATCCAGTCAGCTGTTTGTATAGTCTGTGTCATCCAGTCAACTGTTTGTATAGTCTGTGTCATCCAGTCAGCTGTTTGTATAGTCTGTGTCATCCAGTTAACTGTTTGTATAGTCTGTGTCAACCAGTCAACTGTTTGTATAGTCTGTGTCATCCAGTCAACTGTTTGTATAGTCTGTGTCATCCAGTCAACTGTTTGTATAGTCTGTATCATCCAGTCAACTGTTTGTATAGTCTGTGTCATCCAGTCAGCTGTTTGTATAGTCTGTGTCATCCAGTCAACTGTTTGTATAGTCTGTGTGTCATCCAGTCAACTGTTTGTATAGTCTGTGTCATCCAGTCAACTGTTTGTATAGTCTGTGTCATCCAGTCAACTGTTTGTATAGTCTGTGTCATCCAGTCAACTGTTTGTATAGTCTGTGTCGTCCAGTCAGCTGTTTGTATAGTCTATGTGTCATCCAGTTAACTGTTTGTATAGTCTGTGTCATCCAGTCAACTGTTTGTATAGTCTGTGTGTCATCCAGTCAACTGTTTGTATAGTCTGTGTCATCCAGTCAACTGTTTGTATAGTCTGTGTCATCCAGTTAACTGTTTGTATAGTCTGTGTCATCCAGTCAGCTGTTTGTATAGTCTGTGTCATCCAGTCAGCTGTTTGTATAGTCTGTGTGTCATCCAGTCAACTGTTTGTATAGCTTGTGTCATCCAGTCAGCTGTTTGTATAGTCTGTGTCATCCAGTCAGCTGTTTGTATAGTCTGTGTCATCCAGTCAAGTGTTTGTATAGTCTGTGTCGTCCAGTCAGCTCTTCGTGCAGTGAGTGTCGCTGAGTCATGACACGATCAGTGTAGTGACAATAAAGATAAGATTGCGTGTAACTTGGCAGAAATCAGGTAGCAGATCACTGGGTCGTGTTTAACTTCACCACCGTGACTGAGGTCTCCAAGGAACGCTGGAGAAAGCGCCAGGTTACCCAACCGTAACCACAAGTTTACTCACTCTCAAACACCCGTAACTCAGTATTTAAACAATGATGGAGTAAAAAAACATTACGGATTTTTTTATGTTCCTTGACTAGAAATCCGAATAAATTCTATATAATCTTGTAGAAGAATGAATGTAGAATAGAATTATTTTAGTCACAATGGGTATATAGAGTTATTTTTATTCGTTATATAAAAATTTTTGGATTAAATTATTATTATTGGTAGAAGTAGTAATAGTAGAAGTAGTAATAGCAGTATTAATAGTAGTAGCAGTAATAGTAGTAGAAGTAGTAGTAGTAGCAGTATTAGTAGTAGTAGCAGTAATAATAGTAGTAGTAGTAGTAGCAGTATTAGTAGTAGTAGCAGTAATAATAGTAGTAGCAGTATTAATAGTAGTAGCAGTAATAGTAGTAGAAGTAGTAGTAGTAGTAGTATTAGTAGTAGTACCAGTAATAATAGTAGTAGTATTAGCAGTATTAGTAGTAGTAGCAGTAATAGTAGTAGTAGTAGCAGTATTAGTAGTAGTAGCAGTATTAGTAGTAGTAGCAGTAATAGTAGTAGTAGTAGCAGTATTAGTAGTAGTAGCAGCAGTAATAGTAGTAGTAGTGATAGTTGTAATATTAATAGTCATTCTACTACTATGGAGTGTTAACCAAGGCTGAGGAAGATAACCTCACGACGAAGACCAACGTCCACACACAAGTTTTAACACGCTTTATTTACATACGCTGACAAAACTGGCCAGAGTGAATTAATTCCTGCAAGAAATTTTGGCCAAAGCGATAACTTTAATATTGTTACACTCATCAATGTGAAACTTTTAATGTTACTAGCATCCCATCCCTCTCCATCCCATAGCTAACATGAATCCTTTAATAAACCTTGAGTGTGAGGTATCTGGGTGTCTGCCCACACGTAGATACCCAGATAGAAATAAATGGTATAAAATACCGACACAATGGAAAAATAAACACATAAGCAGTATAATGTGATCCTTTATTGACAACGTTTCGCCCGCAGTGGCTTTATCGAGTCACAGACAGATCTGTCTGTGACTCGATAAAGCCCACTGCGTGGCCGAAACGTTGTCAATAAAGGATCACATTATACTGCTTATGTGTTTATTTTTCCAGATACCCAGATACCTCACTGATCCCACAGGTAGACACCCAGATATCTCACTGATCCCACAGATAGACACCCAGATACCTCACTGATCCCACACGTAGATACCCAGATACCTCACTGATCCCACAGGTAGACACCCAGATATCTCACTGATCCCACAGGTAGACACCCAAATATCTCACTGATCCCACAGATAGACACCCAGATACCTCACTGATCCCACAGGTAGACACCCAGTTACCTCACTGATCCCACAGATAGACACCCAGATACCTCACTGATCCCACAGGTAGACACCCAGATAACTCACTGATCCCACAGATAGACACCCAGATATCTCACTGATCCCACAGATAGACACCAAGATACCTCACTGATCCCACAGGTAGACACCCAGATACCTCACTGATCCCACAGGTAGACACCCAGATACCTCACTGATCCCACAGGTAGACACCCAGATACCTCACTGATCCCACAGGTAGACACCCAGATACCTCACTGATCCCACAGGTAGACACCCAGATACCTCACTGATCCCACAGGTAGACACCCAGATACCTCAACTGATCCCACAGGTAGACACCCAGATACCTCACTGATCCCACAGGTAGACACCCAGATACCTCACTGATCCCACAGTTAGACACCCAGATACCTCACTGATCCCACAGTTAGACACCCAGATACCTCACTGATCCCACAGGTAGACACCCAGATACCTCACTGATCCCACAGGTAGACACCCAGATACCTCACTGATCCCACAGTTAGACACCCAGATACCTCACTGATCCCACAGGTAGACACCCAGATACCTCACTGATCCCACAGGTAGACACCCAGATACCTCACTGATCCCACAGTTAGACACCCAGATACCTCACTGATCCCACAGGTAGACACCCAGATACCTCACTGATCCCACAGGTAGACACCCAGATACCTCACTGATCCCACAGGTAGACACCCAGATACCTCACTGATCCCACAGTTAGACACCCAGATACCTCACTGATCCCACAGGTAGACACCCAGATACCTCACTGATCCCACAGTTAGACACCCAGATACCTCACTGATCCCACAGGTAGACACCCAGATACCTCACTGATCCCACAGGTAGACACCATCTTGCACCATCTCGTCCAATGTTGTATTAATCGTATACGTCACTCTCTAAAATTCAAATATACAAAAAATGCATATTCAGCATGGAGTGGCGCAAACTGTAAACAAAATGCGCGTTCATTGACACAAAACTTCAGTTGTTAGGCGTTCACAAGTTTTGATGTTTGTTGCAAAGTGTAAACGGTTCCTCAGTGCACATAAAATTACAGGGAACATGTGTAGATTTTTGACAACTGCTGCCGTTCTACTCTCATACCAGAACTTGAATAGTAACATATTTTGAAAACATCTTAATATTACGACAAATAGCCGTATATTCAACATAATTAAACTAAATTCAAAATGGATCCGTTGTGGCTCTTAGTCTGACAAGGGATGAGTTTATCTCAAGATTATCTGGGGTGGTTACGTCCTTCACAGTCCTCTTTCCTGAACGCCGGAAGTGTTGAGGGTCGGGGACAATTCCTTAGTGAGCGGCCAGAGGGCGTGAAGGACCTCACCCTCCAGGATGGCTCACCCTCCAGGATGGACTTGATCACTGCGCTTACACAACCCACAGCTGGACCTTGCCCTAGAGGCGCTCATCTCGCACTGTAAATATTATTTCTTGCCACAACCGCTGCTGTAAAAACTATATCTCCTTTTGTATTTCGGAATTCTCCTTAACAATTACTGTTTCTTTGCTTATCTTTTCAATCCATTGACATTGAGTGTTGTCTTGTCGTATTCCGGTAATAAATGTTTATCTCTTTCCTCGAGAAAACTTTACAACACGCATTATTTCTTTGTTCTCTGTCTCAAGTTTTCATCGTAAATATTATCATTGGCCTTTCTTCCTCACCCTTAACATAAAATGTAGTTTTTTAGTATTATTTCCAACGTGTTGAGAGGTAATCTTCGTAGTCTCGCCTTCGTTTTGGCTTGGAAGTGATAATGTGTAGTCATGATTTACACAAGAACGCATGTTGTGTGTTCTCAAGATGGCGGTGTAAGTGTCGGCTTTATTTCTGCTGCGTATCTTTGAAAATTTGTGTCGGCGTCGAGGCGGGTTGAGAGGCTGCTAGTGTTGTTGCTAGCGGTGAAGAACACGAAGAGAGGTTTGTGTGAGGTACTGAGAGAACAATGTTGCGGTGTCTTACTTGACAAGCACTCCTCAAGGTGTTATTTGTAGCCGTGTACACATTACGCTAACATTGTTATTCTTCCTGACTTGACTGACGCTCATTGTATAGTTTTCTTGCCGACTGAAACTGCTTGTCATTTTATTTTGTACCTTAAGTTGTTCTTCACACACACAATAAAAAAAATCTTAAGTGAATTGGAATTATATTTATAAACGAAAATATTTTTTTTCCTCCGAGTTCTCTTAATTGACTTAAGCTTAGCATCTGAGTTTTCCGGAGAAAACTGATATATGTCAGTAGAGACCAAGATTAGTGTCTAGTAGTTTTCCTAGGTAACTACCACTCCTCTCCTCTTTCCCTTTCATACAGGGTTAATAAATTTGTTAGAGAATAATGACCTATTATAGAACTGCTGATTTTAATTTATTAAAATTATGTTCTTCAAAGTTATTTCTAATCTGCTAATACTGATTCCAGGAATTTTCCCAATGATTTTGCCAGGTTGACATTACTATAATTTGAGGTTAGACATGCTTCCTGTTTTGTAAACAGTTAGCACATTGGTCCACTTCCTGGTTTGATAAATATACTGACAACTGCTGCCTCTTGTAACCAGCGACCGCCCACTCCTTTCATAGTTAAAAAAAAAAAACTATTTTTTTCTCAGTTTCCGGTAATTATCTAATTCATGATTGAATTTTCCCAGCTTCCATAAGCGGAGATGCACTGGACCAGGAACGGTAATGCGCGAGATAAACTGACCTGATAGTAAAACACTAAAAAGGCAAATACATCCTGGTGCAAAAATTGAGCAGTTTAACCCCAACTCTTTGTTTTAACTATTGTCACAAAATAGAACCATAAAGTATTTACTCTACGCTCACTAGTGTAAACTTGACTACCAGGTCTGGTGGGGTCTTATAAGTCAAGTAGTTTGTGATCTTGACTCTGTCAGGTATAGCTAATATGTCTATTTTCATTATTCTTTCTCTTAAAACCGCTACTATTCCCAGTGGGTCTACTTTGTAAAAGTTTGTGTATAGGTAATAAAAAGTAATATGAATATTTGACTTATTAGTCCTGGGGTTAAGATCCATGAGATAATATATTAAGCCATGACCGAAATTGTAAAGGAGTCTTACACCATCTTCCTGTGTGATGTAACAAGTTTGTCTCTGGTTCAGTTAGTCCCCTGCTGGTCTCGCCTCAGGGGGAAGCTCTGTAGAATTGCTCTCAGGTCACACTGTCATGTTTCCTTACCATTAAACGTATAAGAGAAAATTTTTAGAAAGGACTAATTTTAAATGAGTTCTTGCTAATCGACCAATTTTGCCTATTCGGCACGACATATGTATATATAATATAATATAATATATATATATATATATATATATATATATATATATATATATATATATATATAATATATATATATATATACGAAAGTATAGTGGTACCAACACTCTTATATGGGTGTGAAGCATGGGTTGCAAATGCTGCACCGAGGAGGAGGCTGGAGGCAGTGGAGATGTCCTGTCTAAGGGCAATGTGTGGTGTAAATATTATGCAGAAAATTCGGAATGTGGAAATTAGGAGAAGGTGTGGAGTTACTAAAAGTATTTGTCAGAGGGCTGAAGAGGGGTTGTTGAGGTGGTTTGGTCATTTAGAGAGAATGGATCAAAGTAGAATGACTTGGAGAGCGTATAAATCTGTAGGGGAAGGAAGGCGGGGTAGGGGTCGTCCTAGAAAAGGTTGGAGGGAAGGGGTAAAGGAGGTTTTGTGGGCGAGGGGCTTGGACTTCCAGCAAGCATGTGTGAGCGTGTTAGATAGGAGTGAATGGAGACGAATGGTTTTTTTGACATGACGATCTGTTGGAGTGTGAGCAGGGTAACATTGTGTGAAGGGATTCAGGGAAACCAGTTAATTGATTTAGTTGGACTTGAGTCCTGGAAATGGGAAGTACAATGCCTGCACTTTAAAGGAGGGGTCTGAGATAGTGACAGCTGGGAGGGACTTTTCTCAGCTGTCGTATCTGAGCTCCTCTGCAAAGACAGTGATTATGTATGAGTGTGGTGAAAGTGTTGAATGATGATGAAAGTTTTTTCTTTTTGGGGATTTTCTTTCTTTTTGGGTCACCCTGCCTCGGTGGGAGACGGCCGACTTGTTGAAAATATATATATATATATATATATATATATATATATATATATATATATATATATATATATATATATATATATATATATATATATATATATATATACACACATATATAGGGAGGTACCTCCTCTAGAACTTTACTGGGGACCCTCATCCTCAGAGAAGACAATAAACGTACCTCAGGGAAAACTCGAGGTTCTCATATAATTATTTTGTTGCAACATTCGCAAACAACGGATCAACAATGCACAGCAGCCCCTGGTGGTGGTGGGGAACGGCGTGGAGTAAAGGCCTACAGCTGGGGGGCTGGGTGAAGAGTAAAGGGCCCTATAGCAACATCTTTCATCCCTTCCCTTTCCCGAATGGTTTCTATGCATAATTATTTTGTATTTGTGTGTTTTTAACATAGCATTGCAACACAACACTATGATAAAATATGAACCATTCAGATGTGACATTACTTAAGTTAACGTTTCAAGATTTTATTTTCTAGGTCACTATCAGAGGTCGCCACACATCTGAAATATTTCTTGAGTTTAAATGACATTCCATTAAAGCTAGTAAAGATTTTTTGTCATTACAGTGCTGAGAAAGTCTTATTTCCCCACTGTACAATGGCTGGTTTTGACCCCACCAATCCCCTCCGTCCCTTCTTGGCGGGGAGCTTTCTTCGGCTTTATTTCTTAACAAACTTGGTGCCAGTATACTTAGCTAGGCTAATTCCCTTCAGACCAAATGTCAGTTTAGCTTCGCCTTTGGTTCTCAAAGGCAAGTGAGGTTAAATATAATGAGCATTTACCAGCCGGGGTTTCATTGTATCAGCAAGTTTGTGAATGCCAAGAAAGGCGCCGAGATCCACCGTTGTACAATTGATTTTTCCCGCCCAAATCCGGTGTGTGACGCGCGTGAGGCTAGTGAAAAGCGCGCGCATTTCAATCCATCTTGGCGCGCTTTGTGTGTTTAGCCTGTCGAAAAATATGTTGTGCCTCTTTTTAATGGAGCGGACTAATGAATTCAGCCACGGTTTAGCTTTTGTTAGCTTTAATGGGCCTGGTTTGACCTCACTCCACTGACCTCTCGCTGTGAGGTGAAAACGCTTAAACTTTTTGTAAGGAGATCTCGTGAAATATTATCTTTTAATGTCTTCTTAGCGGGAATTGAACTGTGTTTTCAGATTTAAATTAAAAAATGTTACAATTTTATATATCAGACGTAAAATGTAGTCGAATGAAAAAAAAGGATATACAAATATTAGAACAAGGTAGCCTAGGGTGTTGTGATGTGACGAAAACCAATAAAGAATTCCTTCGGGGTGACCCATAATGACTCCGTCTTGATGACCTCATGTACCACTGACCCACCTCGCCCCCCCCCACCCTGTGAACGTAGACTCCTTGCAGGTCTTCTCTCTATGGACCTGGTACGACCCGGGACTAACAATGAGCACGTTTCAATCAATCATGTGTGTGAACGTCCCCAGAGAAAGGTTGTCGAAGAAAACTTTTGTTGAATGCCCCTGTATTAATGAATTTTAATTACATCGTTTGGTTAGTCCTAATGACTTCGTATTTAAATCGTCACCTGGTGTATATATTGTGACTGACCTGGTGTGTATTTTGCGACCTCGACTGACTCTATATTTTGTGACCTTGTCCTGGTATGTATGTAGTGATCTTATTGCCATCTGTTTAGAAGTAGTACATTATTTATAGAGTTCCAGTTTTTTGTTTTAATCTTATATTCTATATGCAATCAAATTAGCTGATAGATACAGATTAAGAGCATTGCAATTACGATATTTAAAAAACGATTTAAATGAATGGAGGTCATACTGGGTTGGCCATGTTGTCAACATACTATAAACTGGCAAGGTTATAAAAATTAATTATAATTATCCTTTAATTATAGCTGAAATAACACTATGAATGTAATTAACATCTATACACTGTCTGGGGTTTATTTATTGTCTAATAATAATATTTCATAAAGTTAGAATTGTTAATCTCTCAAAGACAGCTATCACTGGAATCAGTACTGGTATACAATACCGTCAAGTTGATGAATAAGATACATGTGTAGCTCCTGGGTATCTTTATTCTGAAGACGTTTCGCCCACCAGTGGCTTCATCAGTTCAGTACAGAGGTTAATTGAAGGTGTTGAAACTGGAAGACCAGATAATCAGTCCTTCAGACTAGATGAAGATCACTCTCTGGCAGCTGAGGTATGTCCTAGAGTATACCTTTATTACATTATCACATTATTATTTCCTACATTTAATATTTTTATGTGATAGGTTTATGTTAATTGAACTGGGGAAGTGTTTGGCGCCCCCTTCCACTAACTATGTACTTGCATAAAGAACAGTGGTTATGGTTATATATGGTACACTGACAGGTGTAGCCTAGTACCTCTCACACTCAGGTGTAGCCTAATATCACTCACACTCAGGTGTAGCCTAGTACCTCTCACATTCGGATGTAGCCTAGTACCTCTCACACTCAGGTGTAGCCTAATATCACTCACACTCAGGTGTAGCCTAGTACCTCTCACATTCGGATGTAGCCTAGTACCTCTCACACTCAGGTGTAGCCTAGTACCTCTCACACTCAGGTGTAGCCTAGTACCTCTCACACTCAGTTCGATCCTTTTACCCCTTACACTTAGGTGCAGCCTTGTACCTCACACTCAGGTGCAGCCTAGTACCTCTCACACTCAGGTGTAGCCTAGTACCTCTCACACTCAGGTGTAGCCTAGTACCTCTCACACTCAGTTGGATCCTTTTACCCCTTACATTTAGGTGCAGCCTTGTACCTCACACTCAGGTGCAGCCTTGTACCTCTCACACTCAGGTGCAGCCTAGTATCTCTCACACTCAGGTGTAGCCTAGTACCTCTCACACTCAGGTGCAGCCTTATACCCCTTACACTCAGTTGCATCCTTTTACTCCTTACACTTAGGTGTAGCCTAGTACCTCTCACCCTCAGGTGTAGCCTTGTACCTCTCACACTCAGGTGCAGCCTTATACCTCTCACACTCAGGTGCAGCCTAGTACCTCTCACACTCAGGTGTAGCCTAGTACCTCTCACACTCAGGTGCAGCCTTATACCCCTTACACTCAGTTGCATCCTTTTACTCCTTACACTTAGGTGTAGCCTAGTACCTCTCACCCTCAGGTGTAGCCTTGTACCTCTCACACTCAGGTGTAGCCTAATACCTCTCACACTCAGGTGTAGCCTTGTACCTCTCACCCTCAGGTGTAGCCTTGTACCTCTCACACTCAAGTGTAGCCTTGTACCTCTCACACTCAGGTGTAGCCTAATACCTCTCACACTCAGGTGTAGCCTTGTACCTCTCACACTCAGGTGTAGCCTAATACCTCTCACACTCAGGTGTAGCCTTGTACCTCTCACACTCAGGTGTAGCCTTGTACCTCTCACACTCAGGTGTAGCCTAATACCTCTCACACTCAGGTGTAGCCTTGTACCTCTCACACTCACATTGGGTAACTGTAACTTATCAATAATTTTCCTCATTAAAAACCCACGAAAGATTTTCTTAAATGTTAAAATTGTGATATACATGATGATTGTTGCACTGTTGTTTAAGATGATCTCTGTGACTGACCTTCTGTTGTTGTATTTGTAATGTTTTATGATCTAGTAATTTATAAATTTCAAGTGATAATATTTTTGGACAGTATTTTATAACCCAAACAGACTTATTGCAGGAAATAATTTTATTTAATATTTTATATTTTCGTTATCGCCGTTGTATATATGCAAATAGAAAGCTTTCACTTTCATATATATTTTCAATGTCCCTTTTGTGAGTAAAAAAATTCTCGTCTAGGGTGTCTCAAAGTTGATGTAGCTTAGCGTCTTATGTTGTCATGATCCTGTTGAGTGTCGTCAACCTGCCCGTCAACGCTGAGGTCGAACCTCTTACAAACTCACCTCATAATTTCTTCTACGCAGTGTGTATCGTTATATCCCCAGGTCGTTTTCAGCGCAGCTACGTAAGAAGGAAGGAGCAAAATAAAATTATTTTTAAAATACTGAGAAAGTTGATCAGATTGGCGTATAAAAACATATGATCGTAAGTAGGCCCTTGTTTTTATGGTCCAGTGAGTCTATAACAGTGTTCCAAACCCAAGAATACGTTGTCTCGTAAATAGTTTTTAAGTCTCAGCACTGTGAGTGGGCACCGTGCCCTTTATGTGCCCCCTTTTCTAGGCCAAATATGTTGGGAGCCTCTTGGTGCCCCTCACCCCTTGCTGGGGACCGTGCCCATAAAAACAAGTTTGGTGCACTTCACCTGAGGTGTGGTGATGAACACACAAAGACCGTCGAGGCCGTGTTGACATATGCAAACTGATCAACAACGACGCTCTCAGGAAACATTTACAGCCTTGACTGGCAGGTTTTGTTGGGGTGTAGTGAGCGTCGTCTGCTACAGCAGCAGAGGGTGACCTGCACACAACTCAAAACGTTTTCATTATAGTAGAAAGAAAACTGGAAAGAGTAATCCAGGAGGGTACAGGGATGTTACGTCATCTAGGAAGGTTCAGGGGATGGGAGAATATGTCACCGAGGAGGTACAGTCAGGCAGGAGGTTACTCGATGGCAAATACAGGGGCGAGGCCACTCATGTACACGAATGTTAAGATAAGAAAGAAAGAAAACGTAGATTGCAATCTAGGAGAAACATTGCAGTAGATTACAAAGAAAACACAAATAAGAAACATTTGATGGATGTGTTGAGTGAGAGGTGCGTTAGTATATAACGAATGTGTACACTTTTAAAGTAGGGTTTTATAATTTAGCAAGACTACACGATCACAGAATTAATGTAAGAATATTTATAAAGAATATAAGCACGTTCTAATTAAGGGTCGTAGCATTGTACAGAAAATGCAGTGTTTGCTACAATTAAATTATGGTAATTTGAGAAAAGACTAGGAATCCTGACAGAGTTCAGAACATTTAACAAGCTTGGTAGTATCCTGGATGGTTGTTAAGTTTCAACCTACGGATGAGTAGCGGTGCCAACTAAACATGCCTCCCCACCTCTCTACCTCCTCCCCAAGGTGGTCTTAAGTCTTCTTGATCTCGTCGTGGCTTTATAATTACCGAGGTATGTGTAGGGATCTCGGAGAGTTTTTCTTGAGGGTCTTCTAACATCAACAGTTTAATTAGATTTTTAATTGTGGAGGTTATTGTGACTGGTGTAATAACATTTTGTGTTATAATCATGTTAATAGATTTGTTTATTTATTATTTTTATCTTTCATGTTACGTGTGTCGTATTTTTTTATTGTCATAAGCTGTTCTGTGAAGTTGTTCTTCAGATTTTTAAACTTACTTACCCCCTTACCACACACAAGCTCAAAAGTCAGTAATGTAAAGTTGATTAAACTGTTTACCGTTGAACATAGTTAGTTTCTGTTGTTCTCTGGAAAATATTTATTGTAGATGTTCATGGCCGTCCACTGAATCAGTTATTATTATTTTTCACATTGTTCACGAAATACGTCTGGAAAGTGTGGCTTGTTAGCCTTCCACGTCTGGGATGGAAGTCTGAAAACAAAGACGTGACGAGAGTTTACATTACTTGTTGTGGATCTTTTTGTTATTGTTCCCGAATTAAATTATTATTGTGCTCTCACTAAATTTTGTCTCATTTGCAGCCATTCACTGCTTTTTGTTGATTTTAAAATGTAGTATTCACCTCCCTACTTGTTATTCCCTTAACCCTCATTAGGAGTGGCAGTCTTCCATGGATACGTATCCTATGTGAATTTTGTTTTAATTTATTTATTTTATTTTGCAAGCGAATTTGTTGATCTGTCTTAGCAAATACAACAGTCCACTCGTCCTTATTTATATAGCGAGGCCTCACGGAGGACCTTCCTCTAATGTGGATTATCTTCATATTTAATATTTTGATAGTCTCATCCCATATATCTGGCCGGTGATCATAAGTCCTGACGGTGAACTTTTTCCTCTGGGAACTATGGCTGGGGTGAGAAAATCCTCTCTAAATTATCTACAGCGGGGGCGGATTGACCCCGGATCTGCTTGTGAAGTTTGGGTAAGGCGGCGGGACGCCTTCCTAGGAAAGGCTGTGGACTCGCTAAGCACAATCGCATCAATGGACAGTGTTCGCTTCGCACAATCGTATCACTCACTAATTCCACCAATGGTCACTCCGTGAGGGAGTCTTAATGACACGTACTGGGTTTACCGAAGCTCTTTGAGGTGCTAAAGAACAAATGGTGTCTACAATGCAGGGCTCCCGCTGGCGTATATCTGATCCTTCACACCAAGGGGAGCTCCTAGAGCCTTCTGCATCTCCTTTCATCCTCCTTCCTTGTGTCCTACGGAAGCTGGTGATCTGATAGTCTCTAGCCAAACGTGAAGGACAATAGTCCTGATCCGAGGAGAAAATATTTAGAAATGGGATCCCGAAAATGGAAATTGGGTGGCATTCGTTGTGCTGGCCCCTCCTGAAGGAGATCTGATGGCCGGAGCCTAGCAGAGCCGACGGACAATAGAACTGATCAGGGAGGAAATGTTTGCTGATGGGATAGTGAGAAAGAAGATTGGTTTGTGCTTTTTGTTTGGAATTTTCTCAAGGAAGACGTGATCGTCTGCTGCTATTTGTGAGGTGTTTAGAAAAGACTGTGAACAGAGAGCCCGTTGGTAACCGGATCATCAAAGAAACACATCCGGATTACCTTTGTTAGTTATACAGTGGAAGTGTTGTTTTGCAAAGGTAATTTTAGTCACATTTGTATTAATGTTGGTTAAGGGATGCGTTTGTCGGTGTTGTATGATAGAATCTATTGATCTGAAACACATACAGCTGTTAATATTATAGAAAAATTTAAGTATTAAGTATAAGTAGGAACGGTAAGCATTAAGTATAAAATAGGAATTGTAAGTCAATAAAGGATAGCAGTATAATGCTATCATTTATTAACTACGTTTCGCCCACACAGTGGGCGTTATCAAACACATAAAGCCCACTGTGTGGACGAAACGTTGTTAATAGAGGATCGCATTATACAGCATTTGTGTCTGTTTTTCCATCGTGTCGGTATTCAACACCATTGATCGCCTTTCTTTTTGTGGTGAAGTCTGTCATATTTTTATACAGTAATGCACAGCAAGAGCAGATTTATCCTTTCATTAATGCGTAGCCGAGGGGTGAAAAAGGGGCTCAAATCTGCCTATTATCTAGGTTCTAGAAAACATGTAGAAGTTATAGAGATCAAACGTCTGTTATTGTGTGTTCCACAAAAGGGATACTGATTAACGCCAGAGACAACATTCTCTCTCTCTCTCTCTCTCTCTCTCTCTCTCTCTCTCTCTCTCTCTCTCTCTCTCTCTCTCTCTCTCTCTCTCTCTCTCTCTCTCTCTCTCTCTCTTTACACAGCGTTTTACAAGGTTAGGTTAAGGTTCCTAAACTTAACCTAACCTTGTAAAGCCCTGTGTACAGAAAAAGAGATCTTTTTTTCTGTCTGTCAGTCTCTCTCTCTCTCAGGTGAGACGTGTATAGTTTCATTCTTCCACGACAGACTACCTTTACAAATGTCACTACACAGTTTGTTATTTTTTTTAAGGTTTCATGGATAGAATATCACTGGGCCCTGATGAGTTTTTTTAATTTTCTTATGATTGTAGCAGATTCCCATAATTTACTTTCCCAGAGCTCATGAGCCTGGGACTGACGGTGTGGTAGCTCACAGTGATGGCAGTCACTGTATGTGGTCTTGACGATCAGGTCTGGTGTGTGGTCTTGACGACCAGGTCTGGTGTGTGGTCTTTACGATCAGGTCTGGTGTGTGGTCTTGACGACCAGGTTTGATGTGTGGTCTTGACGATCAGGTCTGGTGTGTGGTCTTGACGACCAGGTCTGGTGTGTGGTCTTTACGATCAGGTCTGGTGTGTGGTCTTGACGACCAGGTTTGGTGTGTGGTCTTGACGGTCAGGTCTGGTGTGTGGTCTTGACGACCAGGTCTGGTGTGTGGTCTTGACGACCAAGTCTGGTGTGTCGTCTTGACGACCAGGTCTGGTGTGTGGTCTTGACGACCAGGTTTAGTGTGTGGTCTTGACGACCAGGTCTGATATGTCGTCGTGACGATCAGTTTTTGTGTGGCTGGGGAACACATCTCCGAAATCATATCTTTAGAGAAAATTTTCGCTAGTGTATGAGGCGCTATGGTATATTTCCATGTGTTTATATTAAGTAGTCATGGTTGCTACCGTTGACCCGTTCAGTGAAGTCTGATGACTTGAGTGAGCCAATATACTGTACCATTGTGTTGTTTGTTGGGGTATTGACTACTTCTTGTAATTATAGCCCAAACTAACGTTTAAGCACAGACAAGGTATTGTCAGATACTTGGGACTTGGGATAATGGGGCCTTACGTGTTTGTGTACTGCAGCTAATGACTATGTGGAAATTCATGTTGAACTTTTTTTTGTTAATATTGTGAGTAGTTAAGAAGCTGAGTAAGTTTTGTGGTATTAATGACTTCTTGGCACATGCGTGTGGGTGTCTTAGAATACTGCTCAGTGCTGACGGCCCCGTTCAGGGCAGGAGAGATATCGGAGCTGGAACAAATTCAGAGATCGTTTACGGCTCACATTGAGCCATTGAAACATCTAAATTATTGGGAACGCCTTCAAGTCTTGAACATGTACTCATTGGAGCGGAGGAGAGAGAGATACATGACAATATATACCTGGAAAGTACTTGAGGGCCTGGTCCCAAATCTGCACACTGCCATAACAACATACTGGAGTGAGAGATATGGGAGGAAGTGTAAAATAAACCCAGTGAGGAGCAGGGGTGCGGTGGGGACAATACGGGAGCACTGTATTAACATCCGGGGTCCCAGACTATTCAACATCTTACCAGAAGATATCAGAAACACGGCTGGAACCAGTGTAGAAGCCTTCAAGAGGAAACTGGACAAGTATCTTCACCAGGTGCCAGATCAACCAGGCTGTGATGGATATGTAGGGCAACGGGCCTCCAGCAGCAACAGCCTGGTTGACCAGGCAAGCACCAGACGAGCCTGGCCCATGGCCGGGCTCAGAGAGTAGATAAACTCTCGAAACTCTTCAAAGGTATATCAAAGGTATTCAAAGGTAGTTTACTGACTATCTGTGAAGACACGCTCGTTTTTTAATAAGTTACAACACTAGAAAGCAAATTAGGCATAACCTACCTGATATGCATGTGACAAGTACACTGTAAATTCCCCGGGAGTTGTGTACTTTCTCACATGACGAATAAGGAGCATAGCGTGATTACCGGACTACTCTTTCTTCGCGGTAAATTCTGGAACCAATCTTGTGGACCACCCATATCCGCAGGCTGGTACATAAGCGCCGCACCTCCCCTCATTACATGTGTCCAGGGGCTTAGTCAACCCACAATGCCCACTGTCCTCTGTCGCCCCCTTTCGGCACCGGACGAAAGACCGTCCAAGTGACCATGGACGAACGACGGACTGGGATGATCTGTGTCGGGGACATAGAAACTCCTGGAACTGAAAGAAGCCGACAGATGGACGAGGAGCCGACGGGAGCGGAAGGTCAAAGGCGAACAGGTAATGCGATGTTTTGAAAGAGTGGGGGCGGATAAGGCAATGTATGGCAGGAAGTAATCTTTAGTACAGGTATTGGTGAGCAGTGAGGTGGGGCTGGGAGGTTGTGAGGGGTGATGTAGTTGATGTTTGTGGAGTCCACGCTCTGCCAGGGACCACCAGTCCCACTCCAATTACAAGATTAAGGATCCATCAACGGTCTGCCTCTGGTCTATCTCATCTCCTCTACCACCTACGTGATGCTGTCACTTACGTGGCTTATTTACATTTTCCCAATTATAGAAGGTAATATATTGGACACGCCCCTGCATCCTGTGCAGGAAGATTATCCAAACAAATGATAAAAGTTTCTAAAGCAAGTGAGAAAATATATCCTAAATTATTTTTTCTTTAATTAAAGTCTTCGAATAGAGGTAAAAATATATATTTACCAATTATATAAGTCTAGTCCCAGACAATATTTAGGGATCATACAGTGCCTTTAGAGTGGGATTCAGTCATATTTGATCCCAGGAAAGGAAGGTACATATTGTCCAGACATAGACAGTATAAGAACTGTGAGCAGCTCTCGCCTGTTTTGCATGAATGATTATATACCTACGGTCACTTAAACTATCTATAACTCATCACGTGGAGGCGGATCCTCTTCCAGTTCTTGTTTGAAAATTATATTTGTTATCGTAAAGAGTAAGAGTGGGAGTCCTTGGAGTGACTGTGAAGTAATGGTGTCTTATCTTTCTCCCCATCACGAGAGAGAGAGAGAGAGAGAGAGAGAGAGAGAGAGAGAGAGAGAGAGAGAGAGAGAGAGAGAGATCATCTTGTAATAATGTTGGTAGAATTACCGACAGTATGTTAGTTAAAAGGTCACGTGTGCAACTAATGAACAATTTTTATCGTGGCAACGTTTCGCTCTGCAATAGCTTTGTCAGCCCGTTTAATGGCTTGATGAAGCTCCTGAGACAAACGTTCTAATAAAATATCGACGTTTTACCATGTGTCTTTACCTAACGTTTATGCTTGTTTAACCCTGCAGAGAGCTGGAGTTGGAGGAGGAGGCATCGCATTTTAAAGTATTATCTAGAAGAGATCACTGTTTAACACTGTTATGAGCAACCGTGTCGTGTGGAACGCCTCTCCTTCACAAGTATATCGTCAACAGAATCACCATTAACACTTTCAGCACCCCTTTACCCTTCCTGTTTACTAGAGACATCACCCCCGCATTACTCATCCAACCCTCTATTCCCCATCAACGCTATACTAGTACCACACCTCCCATCACCCTATATACCACCCCCCATCAACCGCTATCAATATCACCCCTCCCACACCCCTATTACCTCATCAACCATCTATCAATATTCACCCCTCCCATCAACCGCTATCAATACTCACCCCTCCCATCAACCGCTATCAATATCTCACCCCTCCCATCAACCGCTATCAATATCACCCCTCCCATCAACCGCTATCAATATTCACCCCTCCCATCAACCGCTATCAATATCACCTCCATCAACCGCATCAATCACCTCATCAACCGCTATCAATATTCACCCCTCCCATCAACCGCTATCAATACTCACCCCTCCCATCAACCGCTATCAATATTCACCCCTCCCATCAACCACCAACCTAACGACAAACACCGCCACCACCACCATCCTCCACAACCATCCACCACAACCATCCACCACAAACACAGCAACAAGGACACTTGAGGAGAGGGTCAATGCCATAAGTGTCAGTAGACTGAGGCACTGCAGGTGGCAACTGCAAGAGCACAAGACTTGTACCACCAGTGACTTGGGCGAGAGAGTGGCATCTGGCACGCTGTAAATGTGTCAATAGAGTGATGCGGCACAGGTTGAAGGAGTCAGGTTGTGGCACTGCACGTGTTGGCACTCTTGCGTTAATTGGCATCACGTAACGTTCTTACCACAGCTTGGGTTACTCCTCCCTCACTCCGCTTCCTCTTTCTCCCAGACTTGACCTCTTCTCACAACAAGAGGGACACACGTTCACTATTTAACGTTCCTATTTTTTCCTTGGCCAGCTCGCTGCCAGACATATTTAGGGCGGGTTTTGTAATTTACTTATTGGCATATTTTGTTGATTTGTAAGTGTGTGTTACGTAACTGAAGCTAAAGTAACTTAATCCAACGTAAAAAGAATATAATTGAGGAAAAAATAGGAAGCGTTACGAAAGTGACGTTGGGCACCACGTCAAAAATTTAACGTAGTAAAATGAATCAGAAATTTTCTATTGTTAGAACTTGGTCTTTGTGTTTTTATTTTTCTCAGCAGTTTGCCTATACGTACATGGAGGGTGTTCCGGGGGTCAGCGCCCCCGCGGCCCAGTTACCTACATGGAGGGTGTTCCGGGGGTCAGCGCCCCCGCGGCCCAGTCCTAAAGATTGAACCTTATGGTAATCAGACTTTTTTTTTTAAATGTTTGCTTTCGTGGCTGAGCTTAAAGAGAGTCCGTGTCCTTGGTCCTAGGAAGAGATTTTAGCAAGTGGCTGGATCATTAATGGTTTAAAGCCTATCGACTATACTAGGGTCATTAAGGTTGCATGCAACCTTTTCACCACCAGACATGAATGATTTAATCCCAAAAAAATAGTGATTAAGACACAATCTCACCATATACACGCTGAGAAAAATACACCTCTGTGTATTAAGTTATTGATAACTGCTGCTTTTGTTGCTGGATAGCGAGCTTAATATGTTCCAGGTCTTGGGCCGTGGATAGCGACCTTAACGAGTAACAGGTCTCGCGTGGGACCTAGAGTGACCTTAACTGGGGAGAGAGGGGTGCTAGTGGTGTAGCAAGAAGGAAGGAGCAAGTGGAGTAAGTTTAACAAGAGAGTTGGACAGCAGTTGAGTTTCATTGGCGATGGAATAGGTTTGTCCTTGCGGGAGGGGGTGGCTTGTGGGAGAGGGCATCTTGTAGGAGGTGGTGGCTTGCGGGAGGGTGCATCTTGCGGGAACATCGTCAGCATCGTCGTGATCGCTGCATCTGCCACCTAATCCACCAACGCTGTTGATTTGTGTTATTGTATCGACGCATTTCTTGAACTTAATTTCTTTCTTAAACACAATGTTTGTATTGCTTAAACGAGACTTAGGAGTAATGGTTTAGGTTTAGTTGTGTGTAGCATTGATTACAGTCCTTGGCACAACAACACATCAGGAGGATAATACAGTCTTTGCCACAATCCATTTTCTTCATATAAACTTCGTAAATACACAAGACTTCCTGAGAGCTCTTCTCTTCTGGCTTTTGTATACCTTTTGCGTAATATATATATATATATATATATATATATATATATATATATATATATATATATATATATATATATATATATATATATATATATATATATATATATATAAATATATATATATATATATATATATATATATATATATATATATATATATATATATATATATATATATTATTACTCTTCACTCTTGCCTTCCTCAATCTTCGTTTATATTTTTAGTTTTGTCCTTTTTGTTTTTTCTTTTCTCCTCTTTCTCCTTTGTGTCTTTACCATCACGCCTTTGTTTCTGTCTTTTGTCTCCTCTCCCAAGTCACCTCATTACCACTTTCAACCCCTCGCCAGGGCGCTGCTGCTGCTGCCTGACCTCACACGACCTACAACCTGACCCGGGCGATCACCTTCTGATTTTGGTTTGGGTTAGAGGTGGAGGAGACGTGTGGTTGTGAGAGGCGACGGGCATGAGGCTGGCCAGGCCTCAGTGACACTGCTGCTGTAACACGACCTGGGCTACACTGCCTCACAAGTTGCCACTATATCATATCACTCTTAAGGTTCAACAGAAATCTAAGGATATGCTGTTTTTACCAAAGAAATTTCTCCCATTTCAGGATTATGGAGATTATGATTTGATTTAGGTTTTGAGTATTGCCCTGCCACTTTTACCTCAATTGTATTATTTCTGTAGAATATACATAGAAATAATTAAATTTTGTTATATTTTTAAAAAACGGTATTTTTTTAATCAATTATAATAAAATTTATTAGTTTTCAAAGTCTCCGGCGCTACAACTGAGAATGTATTAATTATACACCTAGGGAGAGAGTGGACCTAATAGCGACCAGCGAAGAGCCTGGGCCAGGAGCTGCGAATCGACCCCATCAACCACAAATAGGTGAGTACACACACACAAACATGCACACTAAGGTTAGCAGTTATTTTTTCACAAAAATATACAGGATTTGTTGCAATTAGATACTGGCGGTTGGTAATGGTAATGATATATGTATTTTACAACAAAGATGGAGTTAATATCGCATGTGACGCTTCATTAAGACTTAGTAAGTCTTAATGAAACTGGATGCGGAAAATACGTAGACTTTTAAAGTAGCCTAATTCAGAAGCCAAGACAAAGAGTGCGAATGTGTTGAGAAAATATCTTATAAACGTCTTGGCTTCATATCAAGAAATGTACATAATAGCTGTCACGGCGTTATATTACAATTATATATCGTTGATTAAAACCTCTAGAAGAGAAAGGAAGTACAATAAACTTTCATTCTCTAGTGTTGATTGATGGGGATATGATGAAACGTTCACGTGGAAGACAGAAGTAAATAAAACATGAGAATAAGATGTTGATAATATTGAACCTAGACAAAGATCGTAAGAATTTATTGAAATTGTAGATGAGTGGAACAAATTTCCAAGTAGCGTTATCGCAACGAATAACTTTGGTACCTTTAAAAGTAGGTTATTATGCGCGCGTGTGACTGGCTGCTTGAGAGTCTTCGTATAAGACAGCGTCAGCAAGTTGGTCATTATGCTACCTCCGAATATTATTTAAACCACCGGCTGTTTCCCACCGTGATGTAGGCGATAGAAGTGCGCCTACAACACGGTTCAGACGGCCCTCTGAACTGCAACATCCCCACCCTTCCTTCAGAGTGCAGGCACAGCACTTCATACCTTCAGGACTAGAGACCGGTTTCAATGAATCCCCTCATAAATGTTAACTTTTGAAGGCATTAAGGGAAAATTGGTTAGCCTGAATCTCGCCCAGGAGGTGGAAAGTACAGTGCCTGCATTTTCACCTCCAGGACTCAAGTCCGGAATATAATCAGTTAATAATCTTATAGCATGAGGCTGTGTTGACTCAATTTCCCATTCCTCAACCATGCCTTAGCGTAAACTACAATAATATACCTTCTCTGGCGAGACCTTTACACAGGTTTCCTTACAGCTGCTATCACTGTTCATCTAACACTAAATAAATTACCTTGGAGTTAGTCGACTGTTGTGGATCACATCCTGGGGAAGACAACACAAGAACCACAACACAAAGAGACCACAGGGTTAATTATTCTTAATTATTAATCTCCATTTCAAAAATCATTAGCTGATGTTATCGTCCAGAGTTACGCAGTAGTTCTCACCACGTAGTGTTATCGTGTGTGACGGGAGCACCAACATAACACATGAATGAATCCCACATGTAAAATCTCGTAAATAAGACGTGTGTAAGATGGACAATGACTGTGATAAAAAATAAAGTTAAAATGAGAAAACTGTGACATCATTAATAAGATATATTAATTTTATTTTATTCCAATATATTTATTTTTAAGTCTATTTGTAGAATAACGTAATTTCATTTCTTAATTGTGTATATGAAATAGCATAGTTTCCATCGCTGTGAACGTTAACACGTATAATAATTAAGACTCAAACAAAGTCAATTTTAGTGACAGTGTTTAGTACAGTACGAAACTATATTTTCGCATAAAAAAAAATGTTTGTTTATTTTCATGATTACTTCGGTTTATTCCACAAAACTGAATACAATCCTCAGCAGCTGATAATAATTATTATAATGTTATTTCACTCTTTTTATAGACTGTTTAAACATTCTGATAGCATCCTCACAACATTCCCGACAACTAATTTTGTTAAAGTCCACTTGAAAAGAAGGTTAGTGACCTCTGGCGTCCAGACGGTACTTGATAGTCATACTCTGGGTCAGCAATATTCGAGAGGTCCGTCTTGCCTCAGGTCTGTATACCCGCAGCATTGAGCAGTCGTATCGTCCATGATATTCATGTTTTCATGTCGAGGACATAAAAATTAAAATGTTAGTATTATGTATATCACCACATTGTCTTGAAGTTATTTACATAGGTAAAGAAGTGGCCAGGTTGTAATATGGTAGGTGAATACGAAAAAAATACATGTAGACAGATACAGAGATGAGGGAAGAGCTGCATATTTCAACCTTTGAGATACTCTTCAGTTGAAAAGTACCTCAGTTGGAAGTCAAAATGTATAGCTCTTTCCCCATCTGTCTCTGTCTACATGTAGTTTTTTCTTTGTATAAAGAACTGTTCATTACACTTTGATGCTGCTACATGGCAGGTGAGGTTTAATGATTAAGTGTCTTACAAATAGTAATCTATGGTAAACAAGCGTCTTGGAGATGTCTCACTAGCGGCGGCAGGTGAAACATCGCCGCTGCCGTGAGATGCAGCATCAGTAAGGCACGTCTGTACATTTGCCGACGCAATTTTATTCATTTTTAAAATGGGCAGAATATGTCTTAATGTTATTCCATAGGCACAAGACATATTCTTGCTTTCTTGTCGCCCGTAGCAGTCGTTGTTGTGTCCACAATGTTGCATTATACTAGTGTCTCTCGTGGGTCAGGTGATGATAGTTTAAGCTGTATAAATTATTTACACTTTATGAGAAAGATAATAATTATGAGGGGACATTACTACTTGTATTCCTCTTAGTAAACTGCATAGTTTCTGTACCTGACTGAATATTTTTTTGGGATAAGTGTTAAGGTCTTGTACTCAGCCAGAGGCCGAATGGGTCGGGGTGATTTTTTTTAAACAACAAAAATCGAATAAATTAACTACGATATACAATAGAGTATTTGCATTCTGTGATGACAGGTTAGCTGTTTTAATATTCCTTGTGGAATATGACATTTTTGAATGAGCCAATGCCTCACCCACTCCCTAATACAAATGCAAAAGAGTAATGTATTGTGTATTATGTGACTCATATTGGTACTGGTGGGGTGGTGGGGGGAGGGATGGAGAGAGACTGGGGGCTGCAGCATTGATCGTCACCATGAAGATGGTGCAACATCTTTCCCATGGTGATGGTGTAGCACTGTCTTCGTGACGATGGTAACGGGATTCCTTAATATTATAAAATATTGTAAGGTGACGTTTTGAAATGTGACAAGTAACAGTGTAGTTTGAGAAGACGAGAAATAGCCTCACCTCCCCCTCTCGTTCTCAATGGAAGTTACTTGCTTGAAGTCTTCAGTCGTCTCTCAGTGCCCTCATGTGGCTCGTTGACTTAAGTGCCTGAATATGTGGGTTGCGGGGTGCCCCGTGACAGATTGGCACCATTTCTGTTTTACTGTTGAGATGATAAGTTTCTATTTTGCATGGTTGTCAGGTAGCCAAAAAAAAAATTCTGAAAAATTACTCGGTATAACAGCTTCAAAACGAATGTTTTTTATTTTGTGTTGTAAGTTTGACTTGTTGGATGTGTAACTCTGTCAAGGAAATAAAAGATGATCAAGTTTGTGGATAAACGTACACACACTCGAGCAAGAAAACGACAAAACTGAAAAAACTGCTTTAAGAACTACTATCAGCGTTTCTTATTAGAAATGACGTTTTTTAGAATTCTGGTAAAAATCGTAGAAACGTAGCTTTGATATCTGGGTCATTCATAAGTTTGTTGCTGGTTCATTCATGGTAGCTACTGCCTAAGCTGCCCTGTAACATTATTTCATATACTCTTTAGTTTATCATTATTATTCTACGATCTTTGTGATTAACACTGTGTATACACAAACAGGGCTTGATGCCTTCTCTTTAATCTTTAACATAATGACTTTCTTTTTAAAACATTTGCAGTTATTAATGATAATTTCAGTAATAGGCTATTTTTTTGCTCTTCGCTCCTAGTGCTGCACATCCTACCCCCCCCCCCCCTCATCCCAACATACACACACACAATATATATATCTTATTGGGTGTATTAATAGTATGTGAAAAATATTGCTAGGGTAAGCAAATGCCACTTGTAAACTTTTTGATGAAGTTGAATTGTTGCTGTAAATAAATATTTGTTTTTATTCATTCATAGTTCATTGGAATTCGTTTCGAATTATGAGCAAATGGTGAGTAACTTTGCTGCACAATTCTGGCTTGCTCTAAAGATTTTGCAATAAATTCTTTTCAGTCGATAGACGGGCAAAGCTTTGCAGTTTTTTTTTTTATCTTGAGAATTTTAGGAATAAGTTTAAATTCGTTTTAAGGCGAAGCTGGGCTCTAGAGATACAGTTTTTGTTGGAACCAGCAAGAACAACAGTGGCGGAAACATGAGTATCGACTGTGACAGATAGTAGGGACAACAGTAGAAGCAGCAGGAGTCGCAGTAGCAGCAACTGTAATAATAAGAAAAAACACGATAGCAGGTGCAGCAGTAACAGGGACAGAAGCATCGTCAGCAGCGGCTGCAGAAGTGGCAGTAACAACAGCAGCAGGAGCAACAGCAGCAAGAACAGCCGCAGTAGCAGCATGAGGCAGTGGGTGTGAATACCGTGGCCAGGATTACTGCCAGCGATCACGTACAATGAATACCCCGCCAGGCTACAATGAGGAGCAGGGCTCCACTACACGCGGTGTTGGTGTCCACCTTGTGAGGCGGGGCTGCCACTCCCGGCTCTCCTACATAAAGATCACACACGTCTTACGCTTCAAAAGCCGACCGGGTGACGCTCAATAAAAAAAGGAAGGTTGGGTCCTGGCCTCAAAGGAAACCATTTGCGAGGGTGCCGGCCCAGCCATTGTGGAGGGCCCAAATTGGAGTGTAAAAGGTCCATTGAGGGCGCGCAGCTTGGGGCCCAAGCCAGGGAGCCCCACTGCACATGATTTGCAACATGACACGCCTGAAAAGATGATGGTTGCCGAGTGGGTGGTGGAGAAGGATCAGAGTGGAGGGGAGAGCACGGTTATTGGTGTGTGTGGTGCAGGTGTGGGTAGGCGGGGGTGTGGGTGGTGCAGGGGTGGTGCAGGGATGGGTGGGCGGGAGTGTGGGCGGTGCAGGTGTGGTTGGCAGTGGTGTGAGTAGTGGTGGTGCAGGTGTGGGCGGGCGGGAGTGTGGGTGAGTATCTATGACAGTATATGAGGTGCCATTGACTTTGATGTATCCAGGACTGCCAACAGTCCCTCCCTCTCAATGTTCACATGTTAGTTCTGCGCACTTTTCCTGGTAGTGAACCTTGATCCTACGCTTTCCCAGATCTGGTATCGAGGCTTGCTCTTCCTTTTCCCACTAGACAAGTACCAGATGAGCCTGGCCCAAGGCCGGGCTCCAGGAGTGGAAAAGCTCTCGGAACTCATCAAGGGTATATCAGGTAATCTTGGTACTCTGTGAGTAGGTCCCCTTCTCTATCCTTAATTATTCTCCTGATCTGGATGTGTAGTAATTTTTGTTTTAATTTGCTAAATTGTTTCCTAGCTCCCTCCATTCCTCCTCTTAATATATTCTATGAATTTGCTCTTTGATCTCCTGATGTCTGCCCACAAAAGACGAAACCAGGGAAGTAATAATGGGATAGGAGGAAAGGGTGTAAATGTTTGTGGGAAGGGGGGGGTAGATGTTTGTGGGAAGGGGAGGTAGATGTTTGTGGGAAGGAGGGGGGTAGAGTTGAAGGACAAGAGAAGGGAATGA